>WBMW01001876.1:1337054-1367026 GCA_013396635.1 Penelope pileata | reverse complement strand
TTTTTTTTTTTTTAAAAAAAAGGCATTTTGAGTTGGGAACAAGGATATTTGGCGAATAACGTTGTGCCGCCCGGGCGGGTGGGGCCGGCGGCGCTGCGCTCCCCGCGCCCATCGGGTGGCGCCGCAGCACTGCACTTCCTGGCCGGCAGCGCCGGCGGGTGGCGATTTCGGACGGATCGTATCGGCACGTCTCGTCTGATTGTAATCGCTTCACTGCGGGCGGGTTCTGAGACTCGAAATTCCCACCCGAGCAGCTTTGCTGTCTGCTTTTCAATGAATGGGTTAAATTGTGGTGGGTAATGCTTCATCGCTAGAGGGAGGCAACAGAATGAAAAAGCAGTGCTGTCAAAGTAGTGTTGTGATGTGAAGGGGAAAACTTTAAGTGATGAATTGGTCCGGCTGCCCATAAGAAAATCTCTTAAGACAAGAAAATGGGGAAGTGTAAGATCAGCCGTCTTAAATATCACAAGCAACTTGTTACCTCCAGGCCTTTCTTCCATAGGCAGAGTGCTGGTGTGGGCAGCACTGCTGTGCTGCAGAGCACCCTGGGTGCAGCAAGCCCTCAGACGTGTGCAGCAGGGGAGTGGCTTCACACCAACACGAAGAGCAGGAAGATTTGCAGAGCAGTGTGAATCCAGCTGCTGATAATGACCCCTGTGGGAAGCTGGAGCTGCTGGGAGAGTTCTGTCCATCTGGATGTGACAAGTCATCCTTCTGCTTGCAAACTTCCTGAGGAATTTCCTGACTCTTTCTGTCCTCACATAAGCTCTTGAGAAAGTTACCATTTTATTCTTCCTGTGTGTGGTGCCTCTGTGGTGGGACCCTGATTTTGCCGACAGTTCATCAAAGATAAAACAAGCATAGTGCTGTGACTTGCTCCTCTCCCTCTCTTTTGAGGAAACCACATAGTAAAACTCATTTAGAGTGTCTTTATCCAGGTTGAGAACTTGATGCATCCCCAGAATGTGGAGGGACATAAGGAACAGCTACAGGTTCTGTAGCCTCTCCACGTACAATTGAACAGAAGCCTCTGCTCATCTGTATGCTATTACTGCCTGTTTTTCACCTCCAGGTTAGGAGGACATCCTAATTATGTCACTGTTTTCTTTTTGAGCTCTTTTTGCTATGTTTTTTTCCCCCCTTATTTACTGCTGGTTCCTTATGCTCCAGAGACTGTCAGATGAAAGTGAAAGGACATCCGTGGTATTCATAATATTCATAGCAGCTGTCAAATGATACTGTCTCGGGGTGAAAGACTTGCAGTTCTGCAGATGGACAGCTGGGGCTTGTATATGTCTCGAGCAGCCCTCTGTGCTCAAAAGGTTGTTGCACCCTGACGTGAAGTGATCTTAGATTGGCAATCTTTTTTTTCCCTGTACCAACACTGTTGTCATTGCTTCCATCTTTGCCTATTTCCATTCAATCAGGGGAGAGAGCACTGTATCTGGAAAATGTTTTCTAGGTATTCTTGTACAGATTTGAGAAAACCTGACTTTCACAGTAAGGAATTCCCTCAAAAAGACTTGTTTGTGCCAGAATGTATTCCTCTGATAGGACATCTAATGAATTTTTCTAGGCTTGCAACAGACACTGCTTTGTTCTGGGGGGGGGGGGAGCCAGTAGTGATATTTTTCAGATTACTTTGCCTGTGCTGTAGAAACTGAAATTGGATGGAACAAAGATCAATAATGTATCCAGTTAATACACTAACGTATAAATTAAATGAATCATAAGAAATGAAATGGCTTCTCCTGACAATCTTGAGATAAATGCTGTTCCATAAAGCCTCAGTCTTGTCAATTTGAATTTATATTATGAGGAAACAGTTGCTGACATGCGAACTCTATTGTGTAAATCTCCCAGGAAGTGGGTACTTGCTATTGTTTGCAACATACGTTATTCCTGGGACTCAGCCTTCGTTGCATGCCTTCATTTACTAGGTGAAAGTTTTTCTCCCCTGGCCCTGTGTGCTTTGTTCTTTGCAAGGTCATGTGTGTCTTCTGAATGAAGCAAGAGTAGCATGGGATAAGGAATGATCCAAAAGGCAGAATTAAATTGTGGAAAAGAAACATTGTTACTTCCTTGTTGTCATTGCTCAGAGAAAAGGTATTTCAGAGGCCTCCTGAAAACTGCTTTGTTGTGTTTCTTCACGTGCATCTCGAAATTTGTTCTAGTCATCATTGAATACTCTGCTTTTACATCTAGTCCAGTGCTCTTCCAGCTGCCAAAGATACATTTTCATTCCTGTCACTTCTTGATAAGAATTCAGTTTCCTGTTGTGAGAGTCAGTTTATCTTGCCTTGGACATTTATTTATTAATTTTAATTTTGGGGCTTGGCTTATATAAACATAAAAATAACTCAGACTATTCTTTCTCCTGCTGCAAGTCAGATGTTACATTCAGCACGTGTGTTTTTTTGACATGTTGTATTACCATGTTTAGCATAGCATATTTACCTTGCTTTTAGCTAGTGCCTTTGAGGTTCAAACCTGAAATGGATGAGAAGCAGCAGAAGATGCTGAGTCCTTCCTTTGATATAAAAAGTTTCTCTGGAGCAGGTGTCAAGTTAATTTCTAATGAAGGTTGAATCTTCAACATCAAGAAAGCAGGGGAAAAAAAGTCGAGGGAGAGCTGCAGAGAACTGAGAAGGTGAATGCTGTCCATGTGTAGGTGTGCTTCAGGGTTGCTTTGTTTAGTCTAAGCCTATTACCTGCTTTTACCTCAAACTATCTCTCATTTTGTTCTTTTTCTTTTATGCCTGAGAATGTCACCTCTGTCTGTCAAAACACACTTGTGGCACTGGTTTTCTCTTCTGTAGACAATCACTACATCTAGCTGCTCCTTTCCTAATAAGATTTTTAACTGCCCAGTTGTTCTGATAGTGCTAATCTGTTAATTCAGGTTGAAGGAATGTCTATTTTAATTTAGTATCTTTTACTCTGCAATCTTTCTTCAAAAGTGTGCTGAGCCCTGCAACCGTGGGAGTGAAAAATGTGTGCCGTTACTCAGGTTTTTGGGCTTCTCTCATGGTAAGTGGTGAAGGTGATTCTTCTTCATGAAGTATATTCACGTCTGCCTGAACTCTGCAGTGCTGTAGGATTTTGACTTGTACATCATCTCAGGTTTTCTTTCCTATTCAGAATCCTCATTCCTCTCTGTCCTGCTTTTCAGCTGTACCTATAGCTCTGCCCTTGGTTCCTTGAACTTCCTTTTGATTTTGTTTTCTTTCATGTTAGTTGGAACAGCTTCCTAGTTAATGCAAATCCCGTTTCCTTTCTCTCGTTTCAGAGGAGATCCTTAACCAACCTGTATGGGTTATAACCAGGGTATGTTTTGTTGTCTCCTTGCTACTTTGTACCCAGTGATTTCTTTTAAACTGCAGTTTTCCTTAGGCAGTGGTCAACTCTGTTTTGTTGCTGCTGTGCCTATGATGTAGTGTGCAATGTAATTTTGGTAGGACAAAGAAAATGATGTTTATCTGTTAGAATAATAGGACAGATGGAAGCAAAATCACAAGTTTTACAGATTTAGTACATTTTGGAAAAGCACCTGATGGTAGATAGTTTGAATAAAACTGTTAATTCATCACCAAGTAATAAAAAGAAAGCTATAGGAGGAATAATTTTATCGTGTTTTTAAATAGCACAGTTAGTTTCTTGTGATGTTGAACTCATCAATTACCCTTGTAAAACAACTTCAGTCCTGAGTCTTGACTGTGCTGTCCTTATTGAAGTACAAAATATATTTTATGTTTACATCCCAGACAAGTTCTTCATCGTTTTACCTTTTGGGACATGATTCAAAATCCACAAAGAGACAGCCTCAGCCATGTTCATTTTATGATCTTGTTTTGTAAAGCACACTAGCTTTCTGTGTTTTTTATACGTCAGTAAATTTAAAAAATGATAAACAGTTCTGCAAGCACCAGCAATCCATGGGCTTGTACCTCTGTCAGCACATTCAGAGGAAGCAATTGCATTCACAGAGAAAATGACAAAATTGACTGTATCATATAGACTACAAACAGCATTTTTAGCATTCTTCAAAAGCTCTTAGCTCTGTGGTTGCTTTTTTCTTCTCCCTGTTAGCATTGGTGTTATAAATCACTACTTTTAAAATGGACTTAGAAAGCGCTTTTCTAACACTCAGCAACTGAACTGTGAAGGCTAATTCCTCAAGTTATATAAGTCCAATTAATTAGTAAAAACTAAAAAACTAATGTAGAGATCTTTACAGGTGAGAAGATCACTAGAAAGATGGAAGTAATCATAGAAAATAAGAATACTGAGAAGGCAAATTCAATGGGTGATGTAATAAAATCATTTATCTTGATGTCTGAATTTCCTTCATGTCTCTCGAACGCTGTGTATAAGCAACTGTTTATATAGCCATGCCATCTATCTAGCCATATGCCTACCATACAATAAATGTGGGGGTGACACAAGTATTTAAAAATGTTATTTAGAATACTAAGCATATCGTGATTCCTGAAACTCGCCTTTGTGTTGTTGAACGCTGTCATGCTCTAGTGTTTCCCATGTCTATTACCAATTAGCCTCATGTACTTAGTTTGATATTGACTTGAAAAAAAATAAAATTTCTGATCGAAAGTGTTTGAAATTTTCTGCACCTCATGTTGCTCATATTTAAGGAAAGGCTCTTGAGGTGCTGTCCTCGATATTTGCTGATCATCCTTAAGCTTGTCATGCTTGGGGAAAATATCAGGGTTTTATTATTTCTGCTATCTTGGTAAAGACTATCACAGCTTTTGAGGCTATCAGGACTGAGGCATTAAATACATCTTGAGGATTTCCTGTCAAATTAAATGCTCTAGCCTTCTCTAGCTATCAGTCAGCTCGATGGTTCTGACTTCTATGACATGAGTATCCCGACACTAAGACATCTGGAGATTGTGAAGTACTGTTGAGAAGATACTTGGGGTAAGGGAGGATGAGAGAAGAATGCTATATACATGAAAACTGTGAGCCCTTGGGAGTAAGAGTGAGACACAAATGGCAGAAAATGTCATATGGGTGAGCAGGCATAAACATCTAAACAACTAAAAAGTCTTCTGGCCTGCAGCTTGTGTCTTTCTGTAGTTAAAAGCAGAAGAAATTGCAGCTCCAAAATCAAGCCTCTTGACTATCCATATTTCCCGTATGACTGCATAGGTGAAAAAACAGTGCTGAGATTTGCGCTGGAAATAAGAGTACAAGAGAACTTTGAGAACTTCCAAAAGAAGATGAAACTCCCTCATCTTGTTTGAATGCTTTTTATAACTCCTGTTACAAATTCTTCCCCATTTCCCTCAGATTTCAGACTTCTCAAAAGCATGCTATTGATAAAAACTGACATTCGTTTTATGAAACTTTGATTTTGATATAACCCTTCTGAAGTTTTGCTGTTTACCTCTTGTGTTTGTCTGCTTTAATGGGCTGAGACTGACTTTTCCTAAATTAAGTGGTTGTTAGGAAAGTCACCTAAGAAGCTGTTCTGACAAGATCTTGGAATAGTCTGTGAACAGTTATCATCCTTTTTTGCTGATAATAACTGCTGCATCTGGTAGCAAAGCATTAAACACAGTTTGAGTAACATTTCTTTCCTCTGTTGTGGTCATAGACTTATTTGTCAGCTCCCAGACTAGGCTAAACCACAGAAATGTTCAGTTCTCAGGTTTGAAGCTCTCGTGTTATTTTATGAATTATACTGTAGTCTGTGAAAGAATAAATCTAAAAGATCCTGTAAGCTGCTTCAGTCCTTGGATCTCAAAGATCAGAAATTATGGTCTTGCCATTTCTCTGTCTGGGGGTGAATGGTGCCTGCAGTAGCTAGAACAACAGAGTACATAGATACAAAACGGTATTTGGAATGCTTACTTTACCTCTCGTTTTGCATTTGTTGTGGTGTCTGAAGTACCAAGCACCAATAACTATTGATTTCAGCATGCATTTGTTCCAAGGCATGCTTCATAACGCACCTTCTGTCTAAATTCTTGAGGCTCCTTCCTGTGTGTGACATCATTCATATAAGACAAGTAATAATCCTACAGGAATAACTAAAATATGCCTAAGCTGCAAAGACTGAATTTCATAACTGTTTGGACTCCAATGTTTGCTTCCAATTATATAGCATAAAATGAGAACGCTCAGTTTTTAGTCTCATGAAATTGGAGTTATTTAATATTGAGTTCTCTCATCCTTGACTTTTATTAATCAATTTGGTTCAGTGAACAGAAAACAATTTTTAAGGTAATCTTTGAAACAGATTAACATAGACTTTAGTGGCGCATAAAAGCTCTCTCCCTAGTAGTTTATTTTTTAGCTTATTTGTTAACAGTTAAATTTCTGAGGTAGGAGATCTTGCACAAAATGGCAAATGGAGAAAACATTTTTACCATACTTTACATCCAGATCACACTTCTCATGTCATCTGAAAATGCAGCTGTTCTTTCAGATAGTTGATTCATGTCACCCACAATTAAAATGTCCTTGCTATTTAAAAAATGCTTCTCAGCATGTCTAAAAAGGTTGTCCAAACAATGGCTTGCTCACTGTGAGAGAAAGGCTCTTAATGCTTTCTAGAAGACTGATTCAATTACTTGATTAGAAAAATCTGTTTTTATCTGATTTCAAATGAAGTCATTTTCTTGTATCTTGACAGTTAAATAACAGATCTCTCTGATTTGAAGCCAGGGATGGTAAGTTACACTGCAGTTGTGATTTCTGGGCTATACAGTGTATTTACAAGTACATTCGTATGTAACTCATCAAACATTACTGTTTCTGTCAAACACGTTTTCACAAAGTGCATTACTTCACTTGTTATAGGTACTCAGTACAAACTTGGTAGGTTCCAGACCTTTGATTTTTCCATAAAGGAAGTTGCTTTCTGACATTACTGGGTCCCTTAAGGAAAGCAACATCATGAGACTTGTTTACTTAGTGTAATGGTTGGCCATTTCAAAAATACTGAAAAAATACTATTTTTGTTCTTTCAAGTTGATTAAAAGGTTGAGCTCTTAACGACTCTTGAGCTCTTAACATTGCAGCATCTCATTTTAACCTTGCTGCCTTCTGGAATTTACTGACCCCACTTAAACACTTAGGCATCCCAGAGACTGTGGGGAGAGTTCCCTTGTTTATGGGTATGGGATCCCAATGTACAAATGTCTGACTAAGTGGCTAATGGCTGTATTTCTGCCCTTGCTCTACAAGATCCTTTCCTTGTAGCATCAGTGAGTTTTGGCTGTAGTTCAAAACCCACAACTCTCTCCTGGAAGCAGGCTGGCAAGCTGCGGTTAGGGCATTTGCTGGATGCTGGAGAACAGGCTCCCATTTCCTTGCTCCTGGTCCTTGGTCCTGGCTGTGGAGCTGCAGATGTTCTGTGATGTTTGAAGTTGCGTTACTCTCTTGATAGTAAAATTTGCTGTTCAGACTGGATAATTAGTGTTTGTGGATGGAGGATTACGTTGGTCCCTGTTCAGTGAAACATGAAACATGCACTGAAGCAGAAACTGGAACTCAGCTTGCTGCCCTGATCAATTGGTCTGCGATGTGTATTTCTCACATTTGGATTTTGGCTCACGGAAGCTCTTATTTTCTTAAGCGCAACAGCCTCAACCTGAAGTTTTGTATGTCATAGCGTGGAAATTCAATTAGTTGGGTTGGTGGGTAAGAAAGATCCCTACCATGTGGGCTGGCTTTCAGGAGTTAATATCTAAAGCAATAGCCAGCCATAGCTTCTGAACTATTTCAAAGCATTGCTCACAAGTAAGAGCCCTGAATTTCCTTTTCAAAATGCAAAAGCAAGACATCTAAATGATACTGCTAAGTAGGTTTAGGGTAAAAGCGTTTATTTTCCTGTTTCTCTGATTTGGTCAGTGAAAGGATGCTTGTTAGTCCTTCCTGTATCTTCCTAATTACCACATGTGTTAAGGGAATAATAGAAATCTCCGGCTTGTGGGTTTTATTGCAGTTTAGAGGTGCTTAAAAATTGAGTACCACAGTTGTGAGCATCACTGTTTCTGGGTCCTTTGAAAAGACCAGAGTGCCTAGATTCAGTTAACATTTGATCTGGTGCACCTGTGACACTTAAGCCTGAAGATTTTTTTCTAGTGTGAAGGGGCTAACCCATTCATCTCTTTCCTATTATCAGTTCTGTGTGCAGATATGCTCAGTGTGATTGTCATCGTATTCCCTAGAGATGGCTGCAAGCATGTGGCAAAGGGCTTGTGATGTTGATGTGAGTTTTGCATGAGGACTGCTAACAGTCGAGTGCTTGTGCTGTACGTTGAATCCCAGTGACACTGCCACTCATGTTGCACATGAAAGTGTATTCCTAGAAACACCACTAAATAGTGACCATTCATCTTGTCCCTTTTCTTCTCATCTTCTGCTTGCTAACAACTACATCATTTGCATATAGCCTGAATGTTTTTTGAGGCAGGCATCATGGTAATAAAATCCTTGTCTAGCTGAAACCAACAGGAAGTGACTAGGATTTCACATTTAACCCAGCCTGTTTATTAATATTAGCTATTACCTTTGGAAGAATATGCATCTCATCTAGGAAGACCTTATTACATATCAATCTTTATGCCCATTTTTCACAGCTATTTTTCACTCTCATTCAACACCAAGATGCTCATAGTCTCATTACGCCAAATGTGGAGTCTGGTTGTTTTCCTGTCTAACTTGTAATGTGCAATAGCAACAAAAAATCTCCCTTATGGAAACTGTGCTTTGAGGCGTAATACAGGTTGCTGTAGGAAAAATGAATTTGCACAGTAGAGGAGTAAACAGTGTGGTCGTGAAAACAATGGGCATGTTTTACCTCCTTCAGATAGTGCCTTCTATAAAATGGAAAGCAGTCTGGATTTTGTTAGGCTCATCTCCCCACATCCCGAGATGGCAATTTCCTGGACTCCTGCACTTTATTTTGTGTCACCAGATGAAGGAAGGAATAAAGAATCACAGTACAAACATAAAATCAACATCTAGCAGGACAATTAGCAATCTATTCAGAGCTCGTCACTGTACAATTAGGATCGATTATACTTTGCTACTGTCTTTAATGAGGGTAACAGCTGCTCTGCTAGCCCTTACAGGAGTCACAATATTATAACACCACACAGTGGGGCTTTGTTTATTCCTGTCAGCACAGAAGACTGTATATTCAGCAAGTAGTATTCCAGGAGAAAAAGATGCCTGTATTAAGAGACTCTTCAGTTATTCCCCTAGCTCCATATGACTTCCTCCCTTACCTTTCTACGAGTCTTCATTATTCAAAAATTCATTTCACCATTAAATTATAAGAAAATATTTTCCACAGATAATGGAAGAAGTCACGGACAAGTCAATAAACCATTATGAGAATCATTAACATAGTTTTACAAAAAATGCATATGGCTTGCTCAGAGCTACAGTCAAATTGCTTTGGTCTGCAAGGAGATTAATGATTTAGCAGTTATCTTATTTTTGATTTTATAGAACAGTAACTTGACGTTTCCTGTTGATTTTCTTTTTCAGTCCTCTGAAAGAGGAGTTTGGGCTGGTCAAATTACTTCTAATGCGACTAGTCCTAATTCTTAATAGCTAAAAGAGACAAGTTCCTTCTGGTAATGATTTAAAAGATAGAAACAGAAGTGCTGTTCTGAAGTGACTGTTAGGGTTGGACACTTTTACTCTCCATGAGCAGAGTGATGTGAGCATTTGTAGATGTTTTACAAGTGAAGAGTTTGGAAGCCTTAAGTTTCAGGGGTTTATATTGCTTAGTGCTCAGGTTCCTAACTTTGATGTCAAGAGTATCAGTGCTATCATGGAAATAACATGAATAGTGGTGTGACTGGGGGAATAATTGAGTTTTAGGGCTCTGGTAAAGTTGGACTTAGTATGGAGGGATCAAAACAAAATGGAAGCTTTTCTCAAAATTTGAGCAAGTCAGAATGAAAGACAAATTACTGTTGGAAGTTGACTTTGTTCAATTTCTCATGAAGCTTGAGGATTTTGTTTTGGTGCCAGATGTTTCATAATGTGTATTTTAGATATAATTTACATATATTAGAAGTATTATGTATATTTAAAAAACAAGATTAGGAAAATATGGCACTGTCAAAATGCTGGGATGTTCTTTCAAAGGTTTTTTAGATTGAAAAGCCAATGTAATTGACACGTTTGCAGATCACTTTACAGGCCAGTGAAGATGCGTGTTTTGCTACAAGTCTGGATAACTTTTTGCACTATCTGTCTCCTTGTGAGATGTGTGTGTCTCAACCTTATAATCTTTAGTGTATACACAGTGCTAAGAAAGTGTTGATATATTTCTGTACTGTAAAAGAATGGTGTATTCATCTGACAACAACTTATTTTATTTGAATACATTGCTATAAAATTTACCAAAGGACACATTTCTGTCCTACACATATGTTGTATAAGATGTGACTGAGGAGTGACTCCGTCAAGAAGAGCTGGATCCACAAGCCTGGAATAACAGAATTAGCTTATTTGGGTGGCTGCCATCTCAGAAATGAGCAGAAGTCCCTGATATAGGGAGTATCTGATATGGTATTTGTGTGCCTTTCATCCTGACCCACCTTGCTCTGTTGCAGGTGTGGTTCCTGCTTGGAGAGATTGTAATGAATTAGGTGGATTCACTAATAAGTAGCTTATCTCAGAAGAGGCTGGCTGTGGGTGCTGGTTGAGGCATGGGCTGCAAGTGGTCTGAGGCTGAGGTTTTTTGTTTTCCTCCAGTTAGTTTTTGTGGCAACTTCAACAGTACACAAGGAGGGAAATGGTTGAATCATCATGGTGTCATTAAAGATGTAGCTTTGTATGAGGCCTAAAATCTACTTTTCTGCAGACAGTAGTCTAAGTCCAACCTTGAGTAGATTTGTTGCTAACATCCTTTTCAGTCCTTATGGATTCACCCTCTGGCTTTGAGGATGTGCCTGGTTTGTTCTGCTTCTTCCCATTTGTGTACTCACCTTTCTTTCCTGTGAAAGGATGAGGACAGGAGCAGTGTGGAGTTTCAGTGAGAAATGCTCTGAAGTCCTACTCTAGGACTGTAGTAAGGAGGAAATGAATGGCGGGCTTGAAGATCCCATGTGTGGAAATCTGTTGTTCAGTATGCAGCAAGAATGTTGTTGCAGATTCACAGTTAATGGTGCTATTTTGGATGAAATAAGATAATTGGACATAGACACAGATAAAATATTCTGGTACTTCAGTGTTAGGAATCAAACATTATTTTCAATTTGATCAAAGGACGTGTTGGATGTGTTTCTACTTGCCTCTCTTCTGTTGAGGAAAACACTACTTTGAGCATTTGTTTAGCTGTAGTTTTTAAGTCTAAAATGGACTATAACACAGAACATCTGACCCCTGAGCAGTTTGTCTCCTCCTGAAAATAAATCTCTTGTTCTATTCCATTGTCTTAACCATAATAGCACTTGTACTAGATCATAGTTCTTGTAGCTAGTCACACTGTCAAGTGAGTCTCTTCTATTTCTGAAATTAAAATGTCAGCCTCCAAACTCACTTCTTCTGCTTGGTTTGTAAATAGTAGTTTGTTTCTTGAATCTGTCCTTTCTGTTTGGATTTTTTTTTTTTTGTGGCTTTATATTGCAGAATTACACCTCCTGAAAACTGTCATCAGACTTGAAGCATTTCCTGAAATTTCTCCAGGCATGTAGTTTACAAAATGGTATGTGACTAGGGCAGAGCAACCTTGTCTCTTGACAACAGGAAAAAGCATATAACAAGTTTTGAATTAGTATAATTCTATTTCTGTGTATAATACATGCAGTTCTATTTATAGACTTCATGTTGTCATCATACTTTCTTTATGTGGAAGAGACTTCATGTGAGGATTTTGCAAATTCTATGCGCTTCTTGTGAATTTTTTGAACTCTTCGGAAATAAATATTGTGTATGAATGTGTTTGTAACTTAAATATCATAAACATGGATTTTCATTAAATGTTTTTGAAGTTATGCAGGAATGTGAATGTTATTAGTTTTAGTTTTAAGAGAGTTAAATAAACAGTGAGCTTCACACTTCACTGCAAAAGTTAATGGGAGGTTTGTAGTATATAGCTGTGGGTTTGCAGAATCAGTAGTCACTCAAGTACTTTTAAGTAAGATCCTAATTACAAATAGAAGCACACTGGAAACCTTCATCTCTGCTCGAGTAGAACATTGGTGCCCATTCATTTTGCTTGATAACCATCCTCCCACTCTCTCATCTTAAATCACTGCTACAATAGCATTGCAGAGAAGGCTAGTATGTCAGGCCAGTGAAGTTAGGGAGTTTCTATATTTTTTTAATAGTGAAGTTAAGGACGAATTTCGTTTTAACAACTACTAACTCCCCCCTTTTTTGTAATGGTGGAAAGAAGGACAATAGCTTCAGGCATTCCATGCAATTCTCTGGAGGCTATTTGTCTGCGTCTGCTTTCCAGGAGCTGTGAAGAAAATCTTTCCAGGAGTTTGCAAACTAATAAACCAGCACTGGATTTGGAGAAACAGATTTATTTCTTCATTTTCTATGTGTTTGTGTAGAGGTCTGTATATGTCAGACTTTCCACGTTAATCACAGTATAAGATGAGGAATTGTGAAACAGTAGAAATATTAGTGCTTTTAAATATGACACCTTTTTGATGGTGATGTTCTTTGAAATACTGAAACTCCAATAAGGACCTGTTGTAGGTAACAACATGAAAGTTGCATGATGTCTAGTACAATTTTGATCTGCTTACCAGGCAACTGACATCTGTTAGTCCTCAGAGTGATTGCTTAGGAAAGATTGCTCTGTATTTCTAAACCAGAAAATCATGATGTGACTTCTTGTAAGGAACTTGAAGCAAAAATGGCTAATCACTTCATTTCATTTCCTGGCATGATGAAGTTCCAGAGAATGTTTCTTGAATCTGTGGTTTATTTCCCATTACAAGAGACAAGAGCTGTGGTTACAGTGGAAAGGGAAAAAAATAAAACAGGTTAAGCAAAATCCTGAAGAATTGAAGTTGGCTGACACAATAGTAAGAGACATATTTGGGTTTTTTACTGTGGACTTAAGAATATTTTCCTGACTCATAGAGGAATAACAGATTTTAAGAAAAATAATAATAATAAAAAATGCATTGTGTGCCACTGGTATACTTGACTCGGCCACTTGTGAAGAATTTTTAACCAAAACACATCAGTCAGTGGAAGATCTTTGTGATATTGTAGTTGTTACTATTCAATAGCATTAGCATAAGGTCTACTCAGCTGAAACATCTTAAATTTGAGCAACAGAGCTGTGCTTTTAAAGAAATGAGTTAATTTGGTGACATTTAGAATGCTATTTCTGTTATGATTAGGGATTTCAGTGATGACACTGACACTCATGATTTTATGGGTTTTTTTTTGAGTAATAATTTTAACACAAATGTTGACTGAATATTTGCATACGATGTGTAAGGTACTGTAACATACATGGGGAGAATCTGTTTACTCATTATGTGATTTGTAGCTTATCCCATACAGTGGTACTTTGGTTTTGGAAGGAAAAATCTATTTGACAAGGAGCCGGAAAGATGTTAAACTTCCCAGTATAACCCTGGAAAACTCAATTCAGGCTGTTAAGACACAGCATACCTATTTATGCTTAATGTGAAACTGTGTGGAAACAGATTTTCAAATATGACATTCCAGGTAGATTTCTAGGCTGTTCTGTTCTGTTTCAATAAACCTCTTGACCTGCTGCTCTCTAGCCATTAGGTTTACCTAAGAGCATCCTTGGTACTGCTTTTCTTGTTTTTCATATGTGATCAAATTGGCATGCTGTATGAATAACCTCAGTCATGCAGAAATAGAGACCTGCTTCGGTCTTTGCTCTCTTCCCCTGGGCAAATCAGGCACTGAGAATGCATGAAGAAATCCTGCTAGAAAGATAACAATTCAAGCATGGCAAAATGCTGAAAACCAAGCAATTGTCTTCCAGTAACACCAACTTCCTCTCCCCATTTTCATTTCTGGAAAGGCAAAATAATGAGAATACTGTGTTCTTCCTTTGCCCGTATCTAATTAATAGTGGGGAAGAAGGCGTGTGTTCTGCCTTTCAATGTGCCTTGTAAAATAATTATCCAAGGGTAGGCTCATCAGAAAACAAAGTAGTACACCTATTCTGGTGGATTATGCTTAACAATTGCTTATTATAGAAGCTTATTATAGGAGCTTCAGCAGAAAGCTGTAATTTACCTGTATAATTCTTTACCTGTAATAATTCATTTAGTTGTGTGGAACTTATTATTCAGCATTTAAGAAAAAAGGCATGAATTTTATAAGAAACTTATGATCTTACACTTATAGCATCTGACTTAATTCTTGTAACTTTATTCTATCAACCATAAGTAGACAGTGTTACTCTTGGGCCGAACCTGTTATCCTTGTGCAAGTTTTATAGAGGGTCTCTACAGACATTTAATAATATTCATATCACTTTTGTTGAATTTTACTGAATTATTCACTTCACTGAACTGTGGCAATGGTGTGTCTCAATTTCTTTTACAGGGCATAAAAATGTAGCCCTTTTAATAGCCTTTAATACCTCTGATATGTATTGTAACTTTTGTTTCACTGAGTTGGTACAGTACTCAAGCTGTCCACCGTTTACACATTGAGGGTCAATAGACTTAGCAATATTTTGTCTGTATGGTATGTGTATGCAGTCAGTTCGGTGTCAGTGTGGAATTTAATGAGTTTAAAGCAGACAAATCTTTTCAACAGTTTTCTCTCCTTTTGGCAAGCTGAAATTTTACATTATGCTTTGATATTTGGTTAGTTCATCATATACCTGTATTTCATAAATCTTCATAGGTATTCTGTGTTAATGAGATGTATTCCAGGATAACACATTAATTCTGCAGCTAGATGTGTGTGTATGTAGTTCCACATCTGCACCAGCTTGTTTGTTTGTTGGTTATGCACCTATGTACGGGGTTAGAAGTAGCAGCTGTGTGTTTGGAAAGGGAGTAGGCAAGAAAAACTGAGGCAGTTGGATAAGTATATAGGGAGCAGATGGTTAGGAAAGGAAGGGAAAGGAAGACAGCAGGATAGGTCATGGCACACTTGCCTTGACCCATCAGCTATTGCTTGTCCTTCCAAACTTGAAGCTATCTAGAGGCCTAGGAAAAGTTGCTGCCTAGTCAGTCTGTATTACCACCACAGTGAGCTTGCTCCCCACAGCATGCTCTAAAACATATCTGTGATAGCCTGAAACATGAAGTGATTTTACAGTGTAATTATTTTGCTGATGGATCATCTCAGTGAGGAGGTTCATATCAAAATTTCTCTTTTCTGGTCTTCATTGTTTTAGTTTTAATCCTTGCGTCACGCTGGATACATCTTCACTTCTTTAGAAGTTGCCTCTATCAAATATTCATGGATGCTCGTGCTCAATTTTCAGTGTTAGCAAAGATAGGTGTTTAATCTTTCTCCATTAATCAGTTTCTTATCACTCGTGTTACTCTTTAGTCTGATAGTGAATATTATCAGAGCAGCATACGGAATTTCAAGTGGAATGAGAGCTAGTAGAAATAATGATAGTTGCTTTCTACAGTATGACTTCATCTCCTGTGGTTAGCTCTGAAGTTTTATAACCCACCGGTAACCTATCCTTTATCTCATGTGATTCTTTTGTCTGTGGGTGAATTCTTCACTTCTGTTTTTATTATGTTTAAGTTGAACTGTTTTTTTTATCATAGTAGGACACAAAGCTGTTGTACTTGAGCAGTGTCTATGTCTGTGCACAAGTGATTTCTGTAATGCAGCGGTGCCTGGCCTACAGCTCTGGGGGTGACACAGACTGCAAGATGCAAGGGCATTCCTCACAGCAAAAAAGAGCTAGCACCTTAATTATTTGCAGTGGTATTAAATACCCCCAAATCAAGTATTTCATACCTAGTTTCAACAGAACGTTACTTTTATCATCTAGGAGAATTTTCCTGCAGTTTCTTTTGAAGCTTATCAATGAACAGTACTATCATTGCTTGTTGTAGCTCTTAGTAGTGAATTGGGATCACTTGTTAGTAGAAGAAACTCATTTAGACTTCTGGTGTACCAGCTTGTCTTAGTTTCTAACTGAAACTTTCTCTCAGTGTCTGATACAAAGCTGTGTTTTGGTTCTAGAAAGAAAAACATGGCTGATAACACTTGGCAGCACTGAACAGAACCAAGGACATTTGTATGTCTCTGCCAGGAGAGTGAAGAGGCTGGGGGGGCCGCAGGGAGCTAGGAGGGGGCAAGAATGGGGCAGCTGACCCAAACTGACCAAAGTGATATTCCATACCATATGACATCATGTAATATAAGGAAGGGAAGTGAGCGGGGAGGGTCCGTTTGCTTGGGGATTGGCTGAGCATCGATTGCGGTCGGTGAGCGATTGCTTTGTACAATCACTTGTTTTGTATAGAATTATCATTACTGTTATTGTACTCTATGATCGCGGTCGGTGAGCGATTGCTTTGTACAATCACTTGTTTTGTATAGAATTATCATTACTGTTATTGTACTCTATTTTCCTCTTTCTGTTAGTAAATAGTTTTTATCTCAACCCCTGAGTTCTACCTTATTTCTCGATTCTCTCCCCCATCCCAGCTGGGAGGAGGGGGGGGGCGAGCGAAAGGCTGTGTGGCGTTTCCAGGCCTGCCTGCTGAAACCAGAACACAGCTTTAACCCTGTGTTTCTTTTCAAATTCTAAATGAGTAATTTTCTTCCTTTAAAAGTTTATTATTAAAATCTTTGTAAATTTGGCTTTCGTTATAACTTTTTATCAATGTGTATCTACAAATGGAGAAATCTGTATTTTTTGCTATTTCTCAGTTAATTGTGTGACTGAGATAACAGCCAGTTTGTCAATAATTTCAGTGTGCTCCAAGTAATACTGAGGCTGTGATAATTTTGTACACCTGTACTGCCAGGAACTGTCCCTTGTATCATTCCCACTTCTGGATTTATACAAATACTGGCATTTGCAGATATTCTTAAAAGCAGTCATTACTGCTTGAGTAACATTTTGGGGCAAGTAAAGAATGACTTTATCTACAACACTGATTTATGTAGTGTGTTATGTGTTTTCTGGCTGATTGTTTGTGCTTTTAACCTTGGCATTGCAGCAGGCAGAACTGCCGGCCAGAGTCACAGCAGCTAAATCAGAATTGAAAGAAGTCAGCTAAGGTATTTCATCCTCTTTGCATACTGCTTTTCAGTTTTAATGCGCAACAGTTATCCTCTGAATTTTAAGTATTTAACAGCTTGCTTTGGTAATGCATTACAGTATGTAAAAATTGATGTTAGCAATAACTTTACATTCTATAAGTGTTTCAATATATGTCACTAATCTTCAAGGGGTTTTTGTTAACAAGTGCAATAAGTGGAATAAACTTGTAAATCATCAGGATCTTTGAGCTAACTATTGTTTTTGGCTTGAACAGACTAAAATCTGTACTGAAAAGTGGAGAGTAGAGGATGCTTCCTTGGTCGAAGAAGAGAGATTTTCATTTATTCCAGCAATAGTTCACGTTGTCTTTCTGCAGACCTTGTTTCAGAAATCTCAAATTCCCATGCAGAAATTTCATAAATGACGTGCATGTTAGCAAAGTTAGCACACCACTAAGAAAAGATGAAATACTCAAAGTCAGAGTGTTCTATAGCGTTCCTGTTGCTGTGTTTGGCAAGTCTCACCTCCAGATCATGGGAGTGATTGAGGTCCTGAGTGTTGATGTGCCAGTTCTTTTTTTTGACATGGGGAAGGCATCCTCACTTTAGAAGTGGTTGTGTTATTCTGGCTGAAATTAAAAAATATTGTGTAGAGCACTGCTATGTCAATACTAGCGCTCTAAAGTCTGTCCAAGTATCACAGTTTAATTGCTTAGTGTTGGAAAGAACTTTTGTAGCATGTGTCAGACAAATTGTTTAATGAAACAGAAGCTGTTCTTTGTCTGCTACTCAAGCCGTATGTGTTCCATATACTGAGAAATTTAATGAGAAAGTACTTTCTAGAGGAAACTGCTTCATAACTACAAGAACTGTATAGAGATATGCCAATTTCAGTTAGTATCTATACCACATCAAACTGACACAGTGCCTATGGGAGCTTTTTCCCCATATAGTATGCAGCCTTTTTCCAGGCTGCATGCTGCTGTCTCTGAAAGATGCAGTTTGCGACTCTGTCTAGAGTAATGTAAGCAGGAGGACTTGGGCCTGACCTTTGAGACTGATTGTCTTTCTCTTGACACCTTACAAGTGGGACTGTTGAAGAAAGATTTCTTTTTCAAAAAATAAAAAAAAAGGGATTCTTTCTTAGCTTCTGGGTTCTGTGCGTGCTTTGCTTGGCATAAAAGCTGTGACCTTTCAGACATGTTTCTAAAGTGTGGGGGATATTTTTTTCAGATAGCAAACCTTCAACTCGCACGTTTATTCCCCAGCAGGAGTTTGTACGAAGGTGTGCTTTGTAAGTGCTGCTCCTGTGAAAGTAACATTGAAGTTCTCAATTGTAGCTCTTGGCTTCCAGCTACAATTATAAAGAAATTTTGCTGTATCAGCTGTATGTGCTGTGAGCTATGATCGTTGCAAATGGTAGCTATGAAAGTTTTGGCACTGAATCTCCAGAAAATCTTTCTCTTCAAAGCACGCAGACTGGAACAATGGAGGCAAAAACTGTATACTTGTTTCAGCAGCCTGTAGCAAATCTTGCTTCCAGGTCATATAGGAGTGCTTGAGTACTGATCTGTCAATTTCTTTGATATGGGGAAGGTATCCTAGTTTCAGAGATAATTGTGTTATTCTGGTTGAAATTTAAAAATAATAAAAATTTTCACATTAAAACAAGATCGCGAACTTAAACTGAGTAGTTGAAGTGTGTTCAAAGTTATAAGCAACTGAAAAAAAAATCTTACGATGAAGGGAAAAGAAGAACTTAAATATTGTCCTCATAAGTCTACTCTTTATGTGAAAAGAAACAACAATCAAGGACACGGCCTTGGAAGCTGGCAGGACTTGGCAACATGAGTGTGTATTTCTGGGACCTTTATTTTCTAAGATGCTCACACAAATGCTCATAAGGAATGCTGATTACAAGACGGGATGGAAGGAATCTTGCAAACTTCAGTGCAGTGGAGTATAGAGATGGCTTGAATCTGAACCTTGTTTACCTATTAAAAAAATAAAAAATCTGAAATAACTTACTCTATGTAAATACCAAGGAGGACAGATAACATGCTTACTGATAGTTGCTGAGTTTGAAAGCTACTGGCTGTTAACTGTACAATAATGCATCAGTTTTTCTTAGACATTAAGCCTCTGCAGGAAAATCTTGACTCTTCAGTAGCACATGGTGAAGATGAGTAGGAGTTTATCTGACTGTCTAAATATGGAAAAACATGCTGGCCTGCTTATTCTTCTTGATCTAGCCTTAGCATTAAAAGAAATTTGCTTTGCATTATGAAGCTTGCTGATGTCAAAAGGANGGGGCAGAATGGGTTAGTTGATCACAAATATAGTAAATGCTCTCAACTTGTATTTAAAAAAGTACATTTTAGTTCTTTGGCTACTAATTGGGCTTGGGTAAATAAAACCAAATTTGTAACCTGACTAGGAATATACACAACTTCTACTGGAAGATATTTTGAATAAGAACTGTTCATGCCCATAAAACATGTGAGAGCAATCTGTGGGTGGCAATCTATTCAAAAGCACTGTGAAAAAATGTGGGAATAGGATTTATCCCATGTCTCCATCTTCAGTAGCCACAGATAGTAAAATTGCTCTCTAAGTTTCCTCTAGGTAATAAAGGTCTATGCTAATTTTTGCTCAGCAGAAAACCCTTACAATGAAACTGTAGCACTGTTCTAGTCATTTTCTTCTTGACTTGCTTACTCAGAGCTGATCTCAAATAAACAGGACAAAAGGAACATGCTGAACCTTGTACTTAAGTGTTCTCTTAAATGAGAAGATGAGCAAAAAGCCTAGAAAGGCTGTTTTTATCTGAAACGATGTTTGCATCTATCTGGAAAATCAATTTTGGACTTGAAACAGATATTGAGTTATTTTCTGATATTTGACTCAGACTTTTTGTGATAAATTTTACCTTTCTGCTGTTTTTCTCCATCCTCTGCCAAAAGAGTGGAGGTGGGGAGAGGAGATGGAGGAAATTGATAGTGTTTAGAAAATGTCATGTACAATGTGATGCCTAGGTTAGTTTTGAAAACTGATCACTGTTATAGGGCGGGATGAGAGTTTAAGGAGATACTCTGTATAACAGAGTGGAGAATAATAGATTTTGTTATGACCTTTAAGTTGAGCTTTTCTGTTCTGAGCCACGTTATTTTGTTAAATACAGGGGAACTGGAGCCAGCCTGTGACCTTTTGTTATCATGCAGCTTTGAGAAATGGCAAAAATCATTCTGATACTCAAAAGTTCCATTACAAAGGTGGTTTTTATGAAAGGAAAAAAAACAACCTTGAAGAGATTCAGAATTGTAGGCCTATATCAGAACAATGTAATGGTTTTTAATATTAGCATAAATTAAAGTCTTTTCTATAGATAGTAATGTCTGAAATTCATTGCAATCCGTGTTGTTCTCAGCCCCTTTTGATCCCAGAAGTGCTCAGTACCAGCTGTGAGGTTTAACCTCATAAATCCTATCAAGTAAGAAAGTGAGAGAACCGATTAAATGGTTTATCATTAATTTTCTGTGACTTCTGTGAATCTGCATTTGTGACCCTATATCTTTACTATCATGGGATAGTTCGCTTTCAACTGGTGTCTCATTTGTAGCTTGCTAGTTGAGAGAGATACAATGTCCAAAGGAAGCAGAGGTATGCTTTATTCTGAGTACTGATGTTGCAACTTAATTCTGTTCCTTAATCCCTCTTCCCGCTATGCTGAGTCTGTGCTGAGGAGACCCATTTGTTCCTGACACTGAAAGATGTCCTTCTTTGATCTTTACAGTGTGGGGTTACTGTTGAATGGTGATGACCTTCCTTGTGATGCCAGACCCTGCAAACAAAGCAACTGTTCAAGATTTCTCCTCCCAAGAAATGGAGTATTTGGGAGCTTGTCTGTAATTCTGTAGTGTTTTGTAAAGCTCTTCTCAGTCACTGTGTTGGGGTAGATTCAGGGCACTAGAAAATACTTTGTCTAGAAGTTACTTGTGACTCTAGATTAACTCTGAGGTATTTTCATTTCATTGAACAGTATGCTGAACCGAGCTGTTTCCAGGCTGTCTCCTGTGTTTCCTCAGAGGTGAGATACCGTCTCCTGGACAAGTTTGGTCTTTAGGTGTCTTCTATTAACACATAGAAGAACACATCTTATATTCAGATAAATATTTCTCTCCTCTCCTTTAGCAGAGAGGATCCCACCCTTTGTACCTCTGACACTCTTCAATTATCATTGACCTGATTGTAAGCATCTTTCTTACAGAGTACTTCATTGGCAGGTGAACTCGAATCGTAGAGAAGTGGTAAGTGATGCTTTGGGAATGTGTATCCCAGGCAAGTAGACCTCAGCTAGCCCAACAGTGTGTTGGTGTAAAAACACACTGTATTCACTTCACACTAGAGTCTGCTTGGCTTGCAAGAAAGGCTTTCTGGGTATCACTGAGTTTAAATATATTCTAAGTAATGTACAGATTTAAAATCGCTTGCTGTACAAACTTGTTAGTGGGAACAAGGAATCCAGTCATTACTAGCTTAAAAACTGCGCATAATGAAAAACAAATGCTTCTGATAGCATTAGAAATGAAGTGCCTCAAAACATGGATTTCTGGAGTGGTGGAGGTATCTTAGTGATTGATCTTATGAATTGTATATTTCAGTTTGCGTTCAGACTCTGAGAGAGGGATTTATTTTGATCAGCGTGGGTTTGCTATGTTTCCAGAAAATGGATTCTGAGAGTTGTAGGTGAAGATACGTGATGTGTATCAGTGGTGTCAATGACAACTGATGCTGTTCTCCTTTTTAAGTCTCAATTCTCTCTATTTACCACTTAAACCATTTACCTCATCTTGCCATGCCTTCTCTTCTCTCTTGGCTCTTGGGAACAAAGCATTGTGAATACTTAGGCTGGACACCAGAGGTCCAGCTGAGTTATTAATCTAGGTCCAGGTGTGCTGAAGGTCTGGGGTGGGGAAAAAGACTCTAAGATATCAAGTCTTCCAATACCATACTGACTAGGCAAAGTCTGAAAGCCTGATCAGCTGACAGTCCTCTCAACTGTGGTACTGTAAGGGAAACACGAGGTCATGGCCTGAATTAGTGATTGAGCACCTGGCGAAGGGCAGTGGCTGGCCTAAGGAACACCTGTGTCCCCTCCCCCCACCACGTGACCAGGAGGGGTGGACCCAGGGTGGGACTACCCTGGGCTCATTTAAGAGCCAGCCACCGAGGGGAAAGGATCTCCTGTGTGGGATTTGGCTGTTCCTCATCTTGGTGGGAGATCACTATTGTGTAAGTTGAAATCTTTTGTTTACAATCATTAAACCNATATACACAACTTCTACTGGAAGATATTTTGAATAAGAACTGTTCATGCCCATAAAACATGTGAGAGCAATCTGTGGGTGGCAATCTATTCAAAAGCACTGTGAAAAAATGTGGGAATAGGATTTATCCCATGTCTCCATCTTCAGTAGCCACAGATAGTAAAATTGCTCTCTAAGTTTCCTCTAGGTAATAAAGGTCTATGCTAATTTTTGCTCAGCAGAAAACCCTTACAATGAAACTGTAGCACTGTTCTAGTCATTTTCTTCTTGACTTGCTTACTCAGAGCTGATCTCAAATAAACAGGACAAAAGGAACATGCTGAACCTTGTACTTAAGTGTTCTCTTAAATGAGAAGATGAGCAAAAAGCCTAGAAAGGCTGTTTTTATCTGAAACGATGTTTGCATCTATCTGGAAAATCAATTTTGGACTTGAAACAGATATTGAGTTATTTTCTGATATTTGACTCAGACTTTTTGTGATAAATTTTACCTTTCTGCTGTTTTTCTCCATCCTCTGCCAAAAGAGTGGAGGTGGGGAGAGGAGATGGAGGAAATTGATAGTGTTTAGAAAATGTCATGTACAATGTGATGCCTAGGTTAGTTTTGAAAACTGATCACTGTTATAGGGCGGGATGAGAGTTTAAGGAGATACTCTGTATAACAGAGTGGAGAATAATAGATTTTGTTATGACCTTTAAGTTGAGCTTTTCTGTTCTGAGCCACGTTATTTTGTTAAATACAGGGGAACTGGAGCCAGCCTGTGACCTTTTGTTATCATGCAGCTTTGAGAAATGGCAAAAATCATTCTGATACTCAAAAGTTCCATTACAAAGGTGGTTTTTATGAAAGGAAAAAAAACAACCTTGAAGAGATTCAGAATTGTAGGCCTATATCAGAACAATGTAATGGTTTTTAATATTAGCATAAATTAAAGTCTTTTCTATAGATAGTAATGTCTGAAATTCATTGCAATCCGTGTTGTTCTCAGCCCCTTTTGATCCCAGAAGTGCTCAGTACCAGCTGTGAGGTTTAACCTCATAAATCCTATCAAGTAAGAAAGTGAGAGAACCGATTAAATGGTTTATCATTAATTTTCTGTGACTTCTGTGAATCTGCATTTGTGACCCTATATCTTTACTGTCATGGGATAGTTCGCTTTCAACTGGTGTCTCATTTGTAGCTTGCTAGTTGAGAGAGATACAATGTCCAAAGGAAGCAGAGGTATGCTTTATTCTGAGTACTGATGTTGCAACTTAATTCTGTTCCTTAATCCCTCTTCCCGCTATGCTGAGTCTGTGCTGAGGAGACCCATTTGTTCCTGACACTGAAAGATGTCCTTCTTTGATCTTTACAGTGTGGGGTTACTGTTGAATGGTGATGACCTTCCTTGTGATGCCAGACCCTGCAAACAAAGCAACTGTTCAAGATTTCTCCTCCCAAGAAATGGAGTATTTGGGAGCTTGTCTGTAATTCTGTAGTGTTTTGTAAAGCTCTTCTCAGTCACTGTGTTGGGGTAGATTCAGGGCACTAGAAAATACTTTGTCTAGAAGTTACTTGTGACTCTAGATTAACTCTGAGGTATTTTCATTTCATTGAACAGTATGCTGAACCGAGCTGTTTCCAGGCTGTCTCCTGTGTTTCCTCAGAGGTGAGATACCGTCTCCTGGACAAGTTTGGTCTTTAGGTGTCTTCTATTAACACATAGAAGAACACATCTTATATTCAGATAAATATTTCTCTCCTCTCCTTTAGCAGAGAGGATCCCACCCTTTGTACCTCTGACACTCTTCAATTATCATTGACCTGATTGTAAGCATCTTTCTTACAGAGTACTTCATTGGCAGGTGAACTCGAATCGTAGAGAAGTGGTAAGTGATGCTTTGGGAATGTGTATCCCAGGCAAGTAGACCTCAGCTAGCCCAACAGTGTGTTGGTGTAAAAACACACTGTATTCACTTCACACTAGAGTCTGCTTGGCTTGCAAGAAAGGCTTTCTGGGTATCACTGAGTTTAAATATATTCTAAGTAATGTACAGATTTAAAATCGCTTGCTGTACAAACTTGTTAGTGGGAACAAGGAATCCAGTCATTACTAGCTTAAAAACTGCGCATAATGAAAAACAAATGCTTCTGATAGCATTAGAAATGAAGTGCCTCAAAACATGGATTTCTGGAGTGGTGGAGGTATCTTAGTGATTGATCTTATGAATTGTATATTTCAGTTTGCGTTCAGACTCTGAGAGAGGGATTTATTTTGATCAGCGTGGGTTTGCTATGTTTCCAGAAAATGGATTCTGAGAGTTGTAGGTGAAGATACGTGATGTGTATCAGTGGTGTCAATGACAACTGATGCTGTTCTCCTTTTTAAGTCTCAATTCTCTCTATTTACCACTTAAACCATTTACCTCATCTTGCCATGCCTTCTCTTCTCTCTTGGCTCTTGGGAACAAAGCATTGTGAATACTTAGGCTGGACACCAGAGGTCCAGCTGAGTTATTAATCTAGGTCCAGGTGTGCTGAAGGTCTGGGGTGGGGAAAAAGACTCTAAGATATCAAGTCTTCCAATACCATACTGACTAGGCAAAGTCTGAAAGCCTGATCAGCTGACAGTCCTCTCAACTGTGGTACTGTAAGGGAAACACGAGGTCATGGCCTGAATTAGTGATTGAGCACCTGGCGAAGGGCAGTGGCTGGCCTAAGGAACACCTGTGTCCCCTCCCCCCACCACGTGACCAGGAGGGGTGGACCCAGGGTGGGACTACCCTGGGCTCATTTAAGAGCCAGCCACCGAGGGGAAAGGATCTCCTGTGTGGGATTTGGCTGTTCCTCATCTTGGTGGGAGATCACTATTGTGTAAGTTGAAATCTTTTGTTTACAATCATTAAACCTTTTAGTACTTTACCTGGGATTGCTTCTGTGATTGTACCACAAGTACACACAACATTTGGAAAATACTTGCTCTTTCTAATGCTGTATCCTGAAAATATGAGTGACTATGGGACTAGGCAGCCTCATAGCAGCTGAATGGAGGGAGTAAGAGCAGTGATGTGCAGAGCTGCCCATTGGTGTTAAACCACCACAGCTCTAAAGTGCAGTTCCATATTACTACTGCTTTGAACAATTGACTGGTAGTGATAATGTGATGCACTTAAACTGATACAGAGCCAACCAGGCCTCACACTGAGCTTTTGGTTCATCAGTTAGTGGAGCTGCTTCAGTCTGTACTCATTTACCAGTTCATTCAACTGAAACGTTTTTTTTATGACAACATGAGGTACTTGTCTGCTGATCTACTTGAATGCAGCTGATCTCTGATATGGAGAAGAGACTATAAATGTGGCATTAAAAAGTGGCGTGAAATGTCCCCAGCCTGAAACACATGAAAGACCAGGAACATTTTTTCACTCATCCATTTCTGTCTGTCTTTGCTTGATTGATTCTTTTGAAAAAAATAAAAATCCTATTCTTTACATTGTCACACAGTCTTGCATTAGGCTGTAAGATGTGTTATGGGAAGATTTAAGTGAGACTCTGAATAGTGAAGGCCCAGGTTCTTGTCTAAACTTGGAATTTTGGTGCTTTCTTGTGAGGCCACTAGAGGTGCAATGTAATCCGATTGCAGAACATGGGGAGATAGGTAAATTTCAGTCTAGTGGCAGAAGAATACTTAGTGTACTAAAGCTACAGTAATTTTATAGCTGAAGTATAAACACAAGAATTGCGAATCATATTTCATGTAATTAATGCCACATCTTGTTTTTCTTGTAATTTTGTTTACTTTTGGCAGGAAATCTGAATTGTCTATTTAATTTGTGTGAAAACAATGAGACAAATGCAAGATAAATCCTTTGTTCACTGAAAGGTGAAATTATAGAATATTCGAAGTTAGAAGGGATCCACAAGGATCATTGAGTCCAGCTCCTGGCTCCACACAGGACCACCCAAAAATCAGACTGCATGACTGAGAACATTGTCCAAACATTCAAGTGTTGTCCACATACTTGTACTCCAGCAAGCTCGGTGCTGTGACCACTGTCCTGGGGAGCCTGGTTCAGTGCCTGACCACCACCTAGATCTCTTTGCAAGGCCTTCCACCCTCAACACAGTCAACAACTCCTTCCAATTTAGTATCATTAGCAAACTTGCTCGAAAAACCTACTAGTCCTACATCCAAGTCATTTATGAAAACATGAAAGAGAACTGGCCCTAAAATGGAGCCCTGGGGAACCCCACTAGTGTCTGGCCAACAGACAGATGTAACCGCATTTACTATGACCATTTGGGCCCGACCCACCAGCCAACTACTCACACATTGCATTAAGTTTTTGTGTAGTTGTATATTGGATGTTTTGTCCAGAAGGATACTGTGAGAAACAGTATTGAAAGTTTTCCTGAAATCCAAAAAGATAACATCAACTGCCTTGCCTTGGTCGACAAGATGGGTGACATTGTCATAAAAAGAAATTTACTTATTTGAACAGGACCTTCCCCTCATGAATCTGTGTTGGCTGTGATCAAAGACTGCTTCAGGTGTTTGTCAATAACTCCCAGCATAATTTTCTCCATAATCTTACCAGGCACTGAAGTGAGACTGACAGGCCTGTAATCACCAGGGTTGTCTTTCTTGCCTTTCTTGAAAATTGGAACAATGTTTGCCAGCTTCCAGTCACCTGGGACCTCTCCAGGTTCCCAAGACTGTCAGAAAATATAGAGAGGTCTTGTGATGGCATCAGCCAGCTCTTTGAGTACTCTGAGCCCAATAGACTTGTATGCATCCAGGTGGAGCAGCAGATCCTGCGGAAGTGTGGGGTTGGCTGGGAATTGATTATTAGTCACAGTCTTCTAACTTGGGGTTTCTAGGGTTTCAGAGTCCATCATTGGTGTTCAAGACAGAGGCAAAGAAGGCATTAAATGTCTCTGCTTTGTCTGTGTCTCTGTTTGTAAGGTGACCATTCTCATCAAGTAATAGACCAGTGTTCTCTCTGGTCCTCCTTCTGTTATTACCTTATTTAAAAAAAAAAAAAAAAAAAAAAAAACTTTTATTATCCTCTACAATATTGGCCACTTTCAACTCTAACTGAGGTTTGGTTGCATGGATTTTCTCTCTACAAAGATGAACAGCATCCCTGTAGTCCTCCTATGTTGCCTGACCTTGTTTCCAGTGGTCATACACTTTTTTTTCCACCTAAGCTCTAGAAGAAGATACCTGTTCATGCGAGCCAGCTTTCTGCCCACCTGCTTGACTTCAAACATTTTGGAATTGACTGTTCTTATGCTTTAGGCACTTAAAAAGTGACCGGCACTGATGGACCCCAATGCTTTCAAAAGCAGTTTCCCAGGGGATCTTACTAACTAGTTCCCTGAGCAGCCTTGAAATCTGCTCTCTCCATATCCAGGGTTGAAGTCTTGGTGGCAGTTTTCCTCCTATTGCCAAAGATGTCAAATTTGACTACTTCATGGTCACTATGGCCAAGATGGCCACCAATCACCACTTCACTCACGAGACCACCTATGTTCACAAGCAACAGATCTAAGAGGGCACCTTTCCTTGTCAGCTCTCTTAGTACCTGTACCAGGAAGTTATCATCAAGGTGTTTTAGGAATCTCCTGGACCCATTTGTATCAGCACTGTGGTGTTTCTAGTTAACATTTAGCAAGTTGAAGTCCCCCATGAGGACAAGGGCAGTTGAAGTACTTGAAAAACACAACTAATACAGGTTCCACCACACTTCTAATCCAGTTAACTGGATTAACTGGATTAATTCAGATTAACTGGGGTTGAAACTACATGACCTTGAAGGTCCCTTCCAACCCAAACCTTTTGCACCTTACTTCTCCAGACAACATATTCTAAAGAGAAATTCACCTATTTGCTGCTATGAATTGCTTGCTTGATCCATGTGATAGCATTGAAGATGACTGAAATCTTTTACATACTTGTTCTTGAGTGGTCAATCATGTTGCAGCTTCTCCATTTACCTGGCATTGTTTCCTGGAGTTGCATCAATTTTTTTTATAGACTGGAACAATGAAGATTAGGCATACTAGAATCAAGAATATTAGATTTTGTATTTTATTTCTTGAGTAAGTAACTGCCTGGCACTGGAAGGGTTTGCCTGTTTTATCAGAGCAGGCAGTTAATCACTCTTGGACTACAGGGGTTTCTTGTGCTGTTTGCTCCTGTGCCATTTCCTGTTGTTTGGGTTGCTTCAGCACATTACATCATCCTGTCCAGAGCTCATGCAGAAATGTTGGCAATTCATCTTAGCATTTTTCCTATGTCAGCTGAGGTTGCAAACCAAACTAACATCATTTTTCAAAATGCCACTTTAAGTGGTAAAGAACTGAATTCTGTAGCCCTTACTCAGGCAGAAAAAAAATATCATTTTTGCTGATAAAACAGTACAGAATTGGACTTAACTGTCCATAGAGTTATCCTGTTCCAAAGATCACAACTGATTTTTGTTACTATTTTCTGCCATTATTTTGGAACAAATTGCATTGTGGATCTCTTTTTCTCATGTGCTTTTAAGTATCTAGGTAATAATTTCGGATGTGCAATTTTATGTTTAGGTACAGATTTTAATTCCAAAATTGATTTCAGGAGTAATGCTTTTGTTCTATATAAGTGGTAATAAAAATTTTGTCTATTGAGATTTGTATGGATTTCCCTGACCTGCAGTCTAATGTAACCAGAACTTTGAGTGTGTTGTCTGATCATTTTCAATCAAATTTGACAGCAGAGTGAAGAGCTGAAAGATGATTGCCTTCAGATTTCATGACAAAAGTAGCTAAACAGATTAAAAACATCTTTGTCTCAGAGAACTGAGAAACTTTTGAGGAACGTGGGCCTGGCAAAGAGTGGGGTCAGGACCCTGAACTTCGGGAGAGCGAACTTTAGGCTGTTCAAGGAATTGTTGGGTGAAGTTTCCTGGGAAGCTGTCCTTAGAGACAAAGGAGCGGAGGAAAACTGGCTACTCTTTAAGGATGTCTTTCTGAGAGCGCAAGAACTCTCTGTCCCTCTGAATAAGAAAGTGGGCAGGAGGGGCAGGAAACTGGCATGGCTTGGCAAGGACCTGTTGATCAAACTGAGGGAAAAGAAGGGATTGTATTGCCTGTGGAATCAAGAGCGTGTCACCTGGGGAGAATACAGGGATGTTGCCTGGACTTGCAGTAAGGTGATTAGGAAAGCCAAGGCACAGGTGGAACTTAACTTGGCAAGAGATGTTAAAAACAAGAAGGGATTCTACAGGTACATTGGCCAGAAGAGGCAGGCCAAAGAGAGTGTACCTCCTTTGGTAAATGAGAAAGGAGAACTGGCTACGATGGATATGGAGAAGGCTGAGGTACTAAATGAATTCTTTGCCTCGGTCTTCACTGGCAGCCAGGACTCTCATATTTCTCATGCCCCTATAGCTCACATCCCTGAATCTCTAGGTGGGAAA
>WBMW01001876.1:1275396-1336648 GCA_013396635.1 Penelope pileata | reverse complement strand
AAGTAATCCCAGATATGTATACAGACTGGGAGGAGAGATCCTTGAGAGTAGCCCAGCTGAGAAAGACCTGGGGGTCCTGGTGGACAAAAAACTGAATATGAGCCAGCAGTGTGCTCTTGCAACTCGAAAGGCCAACGGTATCCTGGGCTCCATCAGGAGAGGGGTGGCCAGCAGGGACAGGGAAGTGATTGTCCCTCTCTACTCTGCCCTTGTGAGGCCCCAGCTGGAGTACTGTGTCCAGGTCTGGGGCTGCCAATACAGGAAAGACGTGGAACTGTCGGAGAGGGTTCAGAGGAGGGCCACAAAGATGATCAGAGGGCTGGAGCACCTGCCCTGTGAGGACAGACTGAGGAAGCTGGGCTTGTTCAGCATGGAGAAGAGAAGGCTGCGGAGGGACCACATAGCGGCCTTCCAGTATTTAAAAGGAGATTATAACCAGGAGGGGAACCAACTTTTCACAAGGGTAGACAGTGACAGGACAAGGGGCGAATGTTTTTAAGCTGAAGGAGGGGAGGTTTAGATTAGACATCAGGGGGAAGCTCTTTACTGAGAGAGTGGTGAGGTGCTGGCACAGGCTGCCCAGAGAGGTTGTGGATGCCCCGACCCTGGACACGTTCAAGACCAGGTTGGATGGGGTCCTGGGCAACCTGATCTAGTACCAGATCTGGAGGTTGGTGGCCCTGCCTATGGCAGGGAGTTGGAGCCTGATGATTCTTGAGGTCCCTTCCAACCCGGGCCATTCTATAATTCTATGAACTGAGTTTGTAGTGTGAATTCAAACCTACTGATTACCACAGAGTTCTCAAGGGAAGCTGCTAATAATGACCTCACATTGTTAAATATTTTGTTGTACTACAAGTCAGATAATACAATCTCCTGTTAAGCTTATGCTTTCCACTTCAAATTCTCTGATGTCTAATAAGAGGAGAACTTGTGGTGATACCAAAAAGGCTTGTATGATCAAAGCTCTTCTGCTTTGTGCTATCAGTTGATCTAACAAGGTATTACCACTCTACGTAGAACATTGTCTTGTCTCATAATGCAGGAAAACATAGCAATTAGCCATGAGACACTAATCTATAGAAGAAACAGGTGTCAATTTCTGTTCAGACTTGTTTGCTTTATGATCAAGATAAACTTCCTTATGGGGATCTAAAGGTTGAAGACCTTGGATTCAGATTCGAAACTGAATGTTTATGAACTGAAAATGTTATGTACTGAGTCTATAGGATGGAATCTATATTAGTAGATTATCTCAATCAGTTGACAGGTAGTGAATAGTGTGAAAATACCCTGTGACTGAAATTATCCACATATATGCAGTCTGTTGTACTGAATATACTTCTGAGAACAAAATTTCTGGGCTCAATACACTGAATTAGGAAATCTATGGCTAATGGGCAAGAAAAGAAAGCACACCCTTTCTCTTTCCTACTATTGCCTGTACAGAAATTGAAGCAAACCAAAGTCCTAATGCTTCAGAATAGTGTATTCAACATAACTGTTCAGTTTGAATAGATTACCGTGAAGCAGCGTCTATCTCCTGCCTGCGTCTGCATGACTGATAGTATAAGCAGAAAAACTGCTTAGGCTGTAACAGCATGTAACATGAGGGTGGTATAGTCAAGGAAGTGTATTTAGTCCAACAAACGTCTTAGTGAAAATCTTAAGAATAGGATCCAAAAAAGTTCCATTGCTAAAAATGAGTGTGTTCTCAAAGTTTACAATAATGATGTTATAGCAGGAGTTTGTGTTGCCCAAGTACTCTAAGGTTAGAGTAGATTACTGTAGATTTTAAGCTTTTCTGAAGCATGGACTAGGTAGAACTTCTATTTCACTAAAATTCTTGAAGGGTTCAGTGTTCTAAAAGTCCCTGTACTCGATAGGTATTTTCTTCCACTTCAGGGAAAGAGGTTGGTTAGCTGTCCTTAAGTTTTACTGCCATGGATGCTATTAATTCTTTCTATAGTGTATTTGAGGAACTGCTCATTTGAGTATCATTAGTGACTGACTCCATCTTTGTATTGGTGACATTATGAAATTGTGACATCTAGAATAATTTTATCTGTTGCTGACCTTTTCCAAAGATGTTTAATGTGTATGACTTGGAGTAATTCCTTGATTAATGCCATGCAGATATTTAAATTGCTTGATGAATCAGAGCCTAAGGGAGATGTTTAGAAACTGATCAGCAGGTGTGTGTCAGTCTGAGTAGTTCAGTCTGGAAGTTCAAATCACTATTTCTTTTATCAGAAAAATTGAGGAGCAGCTAAAGGAAGACGTCTCCATGTAGCGTTATTCTGCTTTGCTTGTGTCTGCTTCCCTCCATTATTGCCATTCTCTTTCTTCAATGCTTCTGCTTCGGATCCTATCAGTTCTCCAAAGCAGAGACTTTGCTCCATTTCCACTGTTAGGTGCAAGGCTGTTACTCAGCTCACCTGTGTTGTGTTGTTTCTGTAGCTAGAGTTACATGTACGGCAAAATTAGAAGATAAGGTTTATTTACGTCTAGTGATACTAATTAAAATGACAGACAAAGCTATCACTTTCTGCCTTAAGAGTAGAATAATTTTTTGATTTCCTGTTCATTCCCTCCACTGGATGAAGAGATGACCTGCGCTGACCCTTTATGAATCCAAGTGCTGTGGCTCCAAGCAAATACATTTGAAGTTACTTCTGGCTTTCTGACAGTTACAGGTCACTTGGGGATTTAATTCTGTAGTGAGGAGGAGAATAGAAGAAAGGGTAATGATAAGCTGTCATGCTTTAGGATGGCTGTTGCTTCCAAGTATGCTCAGAAAAGTTTCAGCCATTTGAATTGGAGTAGCTGTTTCCTTTGCCCTATAATGATGTGAGCTCTTTGCCTGAAGATACTGTCCTGGGTACCCCTGTGATATGAGATCATATCGAAGGCTCTGATTGTTCTCTTCAAAGGACCTAGCCAGAAGCAAGTCCAAGGAGATAATACACTGCTGTTGGTTCCAACTGTCATGATCTGTTGTGGAATTTTATGTCAAAAACATGTATTCTCTTAAAAGGACAGTTGGTATATTTTCGTGCTGACGGGGTTCTGGACAGCTGCAGATATCACTGCCTTCAGGATCTAATATAACATTTGTCTCTTTTTAAAACTTTTTCCGCTGTCATAGCATATATTAAAGAGAAATTCTAAATGCATACTCCTGTCTTACCTAGAAATAAAGGAATAAGAACATGTCAACAGTGCTGCTTGTGTAGAGGTACGTGATGATGAACTTGGCATCGTACCTGAAAAGGCAAACTAAAATGCATGGAAATCATCCAGGATGTAAAGCAAGCCCAGAGCTATTTCAGCACTTCCAAAGGAAGGTGCAAAAAAATATTTCTGTGTATCTTCTATAAAGGTGGTAAGAATGAGTTCATGCTATTTCTGCAGTTCCAGGAGTTCATGTTATTTCTGCAATTAACTGTTTTTGTGCTCTATATGGCTGAAATGCTGTGTTGCAGCTTGTAGTTCTGCTCTCCCATCGTTTTTCAAGGTGTGTTTTTTTTTTTTTTTTTTTTTTTTTTTTTTTTGTTTTGTTGCTGCTTTTGGCACGCAACTTGATGCTTTTCCTGTCAGGGTACAAACTAAGATATGCAGGGAAATGCTTTGTGGCTTTGCACTCCCCTTGCATAGTTTTGGGATGTGCTTACGGCGCTCGCTGACATCAAGCACTGATGGTCAAATGCAAACTCGAAGTGGAACTTTGAATTCTTTTTGCAGCTCAAAAATATTAAGTACAGCTTTCACTGAAAATGAGAAATATCCTTCACACATGTTGGTCAGAGATGTGGTCAAATTGACAAATAAGTGATTTTGTTCATTTTAAAAAAAAAAAGATTCTTTAGGTACATTGTGATCTTTACAGAGGAATTAAAATGTGCAAAGCTGGGTTGTATTTTGAAAGTAGCTATGGATTTTGCCTCAGAACATGTAAGGGTGAAGGTGGCGTTCTGTGAGTGTTGATGACTGTTGAATACATGAGTGTTGCTGCCCTAAACATAGCGTCTTAAAGTTGAGAAATCATTACATTGGCCCTTAATTTCTTTTCTTCTATGCTTTTTCTGATGTCCTATAGATAGGAATGCAGTTAATGCCAAAGGAAAACTTTCTCTTTAGTTATTAGTTATTCTCTCTGCATAGCTGACGCCAAATGGCTGTAGCATCTCAAGTTCTGTAGCTTCCTTTACTTCAATTGTGAAAGATGGCTACAAAATGACAAATGTGAAATACAAAAGGACAACAATAAAGACTCTGCATTAAGAAACAAAAACCAAGGAATGTTATCAGCAAACGAATAGCAAGCTTCAACACATCTCTGCTGGCTTTAATAAAACTTCTGTATTTTTTTTACACTTAATATTTATCAGTTGCATCAGCCTCAAGTGGGAACTACAATTGTTTTGGAAAATGGATTCAGGATATTTAGTTTCACTTTTCTTCCTATAAGTGATGCGTCTTTGAGATCCTTTTCCAAGGAGGCTTCTTAATACATCATAAACTATAACCTTTTCACTCTCATGAAAACAGTGTGAAGGGATAATTTTCCAGTGGACTGATATCCTCCAAAATATAGTAATGTTAAGCTTTCCCTTTATTACAGGAATGTGGAGTCAAAGTTGCTTTGGTCTTGCAGCCCTATATAGCCTAGACTTCATTTGGTAGAAGTTAAAATTTGGATCAAAGCAATCAGTTCAGGCATAAATAATCTGTTTTTCCCTCTAGAAAGGATGAAGAGCAAACCATCTGTCTATATGGAGTGTGAGTGGTGAGTTTCTGTCAGAATCAAAATGCATTAAGTTCAAAGATCTCTGGAGCATACATCATTATCCCTGTTGTGGCGTGTTGATGTTGAGGGAAAAGTATGAGCAACAAAAGTTGACAGGAGACAAGGTCATGTTGTGTTCGTTGTGGGCCGCTTTTACATACTTGTGTCAGAGGACTCAGAGAGGTTTGCGGTGTGGGTATGGCATGTGAGTGTTACATGCACTTAAAACAAACAAAAAACACCCCTGCCACCAAACAATCAAAAAAAAAAAACAAAAAAAAACCCCAAACCAACTAATAAGAGAACTAATACTGAGTACAACATCTAGTTAAAGAGTTGCTAATGACGGCTTACAGCAGTCATCAAGGGTGGCCTACAATAACCATTCAGAAATAGCCACTAAGAATTTTTGTTCAGCTTAACCTGAGCTGTCTCATCCGTCAGTTCAGAAACTGATGTTGTGATTGAATGAGCTTGCATTTAATGTATTCTAAGGAATACTAGACAGTCCAGTGTTTCAGTCTCTTAAGGATATGAATCTTCAGTGAAATACAACACACTTGGCTAGGCTTGATGGACAGACTGTGCAAGAAACATCAGCATGTTTGGGAGAGAACATGGAACTATGCCACAAATATAGTTCTAAGCCTTGATCATGTCTTTGGGATAGTCATCAGCAACACGTCTGTGAACCTGCAATGTGCAGGACTGTGTATGAATTTAGATGATAAAAGATAAATTATTAAAAGCTTTTCTTGTTGAATCCCATCTTTCTATCTAGAAAAGTAAATTATTTGGAAAGAATTTAAAAAAAAAAAAAAAAACTTTAATGGATAAATTACACGCTCCTGTAATGGAGTATAAGAATGTGACATTGAATATATTGTGTATGTGATCATAGAACCATTTAGGGTGAAAAAGATGCTAAATATCATCTAGTCCCATCACCAACGTAACACTATCAAGTCCACAACTAAACAATGTCCCAGTGTGCCATGTCCACACATCTCTAAGTATCTGCAGGGATGACAACTCCACCACTTCCCTTGGCAGTCTGTTCCAATGCCTAACAAAGAAATTATTCCAGATATCTGATCTAGACCTCCCTTGGCTCAACTTGAGGTCCTCCTGTCTTATCTGTATTCTTGATATTCTTTCTGTAAATATGATCAATCGCATTGATCATGCAAATTAAGCGTCTAAATGTGCAGGTTTGTTTTTTGACTGGAAACTTCAGAGATTTACTTCACTTTTTTCAACCTTATTTATTTCTCAAAGTAGTTCTGTATGGATAATGCAAAACCTACTGTTCTGATAAAGCACCTGTAGCTTAAATGTTTTCAGTTATTTGTCTTTGGTCTTTGAGTCTACCTACCTTTTCAATCCCCCCCCCCCCCCTTGTTTTTTTGTAATGAATTATCAAGGCTTTGCATGACATTTATCCTCCAGCTGAAGGAAGAAAATTCATTACTGACAATAAATGGATGCAGCCATACTGCTATCACAGAAATAACATCTGCTTGTGTGGGGGAAACTTGGATCCAATATTTTCTTTCTACATCATTTCAATGAAATTAGGAACCATCATTTCTTCTATATGATAATGGTAAATATTGTCAGCAATTGAAAATCAGTAACATTTTATAAATGAACATGTCTTAAGCTCAAATATGTATTCCTTTGGAACTTTAAATGCTGCTTTCAGCACAAAGACAGATTGTTGATGTAGTAAATTAAAGCTGCCTTACTGCAGCTATTTGGTCCACTGTTCTATCACAGTCCCATATTAATATTTTATCCCCTCTAATATTATTACATGATGCAGGCTTTATTTAAATGGACTTGACGGGCCTCTTGGTTGGCCTGACAACCAGAGGGAAAAATTAATGTTCTGCATTTAATCTCAGCTCAAGGCGCTAAATTATTTTGGAGGTTGAAGCTGTCATGCATATCATACTAAATTATTGAATGTAATAACTATTAGCTTGATGTCTATTTATAGATTTTTTTTTAAAAATTGTTTACTTCATGCATGTTCAGCTAATTTTCAAGAGAACATCTCTTAAGCTTTTCCTCATCTAGTACAGTACTACTGTATCTTTTACAGATACAGCGGTGGAGGTTATTTAACCAGTAACAGAAGAAGAGGTGATGGAGTCAGCAATCTTCAAAACTGTGTAAATAAAATACCTTTCATGCTGATGAATTAGGTAGTACACAGCCTGTGAGACATACATAGTCTTAACTACAATTCAAATCTATTCAACTTTAAATGTTCATAAAGGAAAGAATCATTTCCTTGTTTTTAATATTTTCGAAGAGATGCAGATCCAAAAGAGGAACTGAGCCACTAAGCATGGAATTTAGAAATGTAGATTTAAAGCTCAAGGACGGTGGCTTGTTACTTTAAGAATACAACATGCTGTAGGAAAAATGTAATGCAGGATAGACTAAACTATAAAGTTTTATTAGCAGTCTAAAGAATGGTACAACAGGGATTGTCGTATTAAAACTTGAGGTAAAGTATTTATTCTCACAGATACGTGTACATATTTTCCTAGCTTGGCACCTCCCCTGCCATCTTAATCTGCCTTGCTAAATAGTGTCAAAAAAAGATGGTAGTATATGTACTATAGAACACTATTAAGGCTTACATGCCTGTTCTTATAGCAAGGACCCTGAGGAATACCATTCTCCAAAATTGGGCATGTGTGTGTCATGTCGGTGTACTCTGAATAGCCTCTTCTCTCCTGGCACTAGAGTCAGTTTAACTCACTTTTTTTCGTATGAAAATACTACCTCATTTTAGTAACTGCCCCTATATCATGCTCATTGAAATCAACCTTCTGTAACTGCTTCCCTTAGAACAATATCAGTTGTGACCAATGGATTGTAAGGAAGCACTAAAATCTGGAAGGTTGTCTTTACAGTGGGTAGTGATGGGCCAAAATAGTGGTATTTGTCTTATCAAACACTGCATGCTTATCACAGAGGTGGAGTACACTGTACTAGCTGTACGATAGTTGATAGGTTTTCGTTTAGATGTGTGACAACACAGAGGAGTCCCATGGTATGTCTGGTAGGGTTCATTGATATATGGGCAGTTAATAAAATGCCTTTTTCAGCATGAATATAACCAGAGTAATTGCAGCATTGCATTCTCATTCTGACAAAACAGAATGAATTGCACCCTTGAATTGAATGTAATAACTGAAAGCTTTTAGAGTTGTGTTATTTTGAGCCAAAGGAGGACTTGGAGTCCTGGTAGTGGCCTTTGCCACTGTCAAGGCTAACAGTATTCTAAGATGCATTTGGTGAAGTATTGCCAGAAGGTGAGGAGATGCAGTCCTTCCGTTTTACTCAGCATTGGTGAGATTGCACCTGGAGTACCATGTCCAGTTTTGGGCTTCCCAACATAAGAGGGTCGTGGACGTACTGGAGACAGTCCAGTGGATGGCTACCAAGGCAAGGAAGGGATTGGAGCACCTTCTCTCTGAGGAGAGGCTGAGAGCTGAGACTGTTTATTCTGGATAAGATGAGGCTCAGGGGATTTTAATAATGTATACAAATACCTGAAGGGAGGGTGCAAAGAGGACAGGGTTGGACTCTTTTCAGTGGTGCCCATTGACAGGATGAGGCAATAGGTGCAAACTGGAACACAGGAGGTTCTATCTAAACATCAAGAAGCACTTCACTGTGTGTGTAGCACAATCTGAGGATCTTAATAGCTGCCTGGACATGTCTGGACATGGTCCTGGGGCAGCATGCTTTGTGTGGCCCTGCTTGAGCGGAGGAGTAGGACCAGACGACCTCCAGAGGTCCCTTTAACCTCAACCGTTCTGTGATTCTGAACAAAGATATTTTTTATGCAATCATAGGTAATTTAATTTTGCTGTTCAGTGTTTTGACTACAGTAGAATGATGTAAGGGTTTCTAAAGTACGTACAATTTCCTTTGTTTTTTTTATGTACCCTCTAAACCCCAGCCCACATTTGTTTCACACTAACTCTTCCACTGCTGCAAGTTCGTTATTGTAATAGAGGGCTTGAAACTTCACTGAAGCAGCCTGTTGAATAGCCTGAGTTATAAGTAAGAATGGATAGATGAAATAAGTACTGTGGTATCAGTACTCCAATGTCAGGAGCAAAGCTGGGGATAAAGCCTTAGGCAGTTCAGCTTTCCCTGTGTGCCTTGACCATAGTGCTTCTCAGCTCTAGGGAAGAGAGTTGCTTCCCCTTCACTTCTTCAAGAGCCAGATTTTTTCTAAAAGATTCTCCTTCTAAAGACACGTCCCTGGATTTCAGCCACAGAAATGAAGAAGAAACTATTTTTCTCTGGTTTTCCATGAGTTTTGTCTTTTCCACTTCAAGTTTAACCTCAATATCTTTTTAAAGTGAATTGTTGAAAAAACCAAACCAGATCAATGATGTTTAGCAGTCTTGAACTTGAATGTGCATGCTTTAAGCTTTATTCCTGTTTATTATATTTAATATCCGGGTCATCACTGTGGATGGTTGAACAAAAAAAGCACTCACCGTGCTCCTGCATTTAGCATCTGTATCTCTGTGGCCTTGATACTGTGGTTCAGTCACATTCCAGAATATCTCATTTTTGACTCTAACACTTCTATGCAGTCTGCCCCCTACATCACTAGGGAAATGGATGTAATGCTTAATTGCTCATGCATCTAGGACCAGTGCTGGTACTTTTCTTAGGATGTCTCAGATACTGATGCAGGCTGTTCTTCAGAGCTTTTGCTTAGTACTACTTGGTAGACTAGAGAAAGTTGAGGATAAAAAAAAAAAAAAACTTTTTTTTTTTTTTTACAAATAGATATTCTAAACAAGTACAGCTTGTAGAAGATGCCTGCAGATCCATCCATAAGTGATAGAAATCTCAGTATGCTTTGGTTTTCTGTTTGTTTTTTTCGGTCTGAATTATCAAGAGTATTCCTTAGAATATATATATATATATTTTTCTCTTACATGTATTTTAGTCATGCAGACAAGTCACATAGCCTTTTCTGCTAAAATTGCTGGCTATTTGAATGTAAATAGAACACCACTGAGTCCTAGTTGCCTGCTGGGGTGTTTTATAACTAATTTTACTATGTAACTTCCTATTGGTATATTGTTTTATTACTCCCTAGTTTGTCATCCTACTACTCTTCAAATTCCCAATTCAAAGTGGAAATAAAAAGGCAGCCCCCTTGACCTGGTTTCAGCTGAGGCATTGTTGATAGCACACCTACATTTTGGTTGTTGCTGAGGGATGGAGGCGGGACAAGGCTAGGCTTCTTGGTAGGAAAGAGCTGCTGCCTTTGTGGTGCAGCAGCAGGGGGTGGGACTGAGCCATGACAACTGGCCTGAATTAGGCAAAGGGTTATTCCATTCCATGTGACATCATATAGAAGGTGATAAAGCTGTGGGGAGCTTTGCATTATGGAGTTTTTATATATATGTGTACATATGGTTACCACATTTTTGTTTCTGTCTTCCTTTTCTGTCTTAGTAAATAGCTGTTATCTCAAGCCATGAGTTCTGTTTTGTTTCCAGTTCTCTTCCTTATCCCACTTGGGTGGCAATGAGAGAACAGCTGTGTGCTGCTGAGTTGCTGCTGGGTTAAACCACATCACCACTAAATCTGTGAACGAAGTAGGATTTGTAGTTCTAAAGGTGTAGGGAGTTCAGTCTCAAACCAAAATTATAAATAGTCTATAGGCTCCCTTATTCATCACAGCCAGCATTTTGCTGTGCCCTGTGAATTGCTGTTAAAAAAAAAAAAAAGTATGGCTGTAACAGACTAGTTTTCTGGATACAGTATGTAAGTTATAGCTTTGCATGAAATTTGTCACCTTCTCTTCTAGCAAATCAATGTGACGTGCCACTGTTACAACAGAGTATGTCTTCATAAGCAAATAGGTATCTCTTTCAATCTTGTCAGCTTAGTTGAATGAACGTAGTATGATTGAAGTCTCTCTAATTTGGTCAGCTAATGTGTCTTTAGATTTTCTAGCTTGCTCCTAAACTGAGCTTTTCAATCGCATCAAGCCCATTCTGTTGAGTAAACATGACTGAAGAACATTCATTTTTTGCTCAGTGAGACCCAGCCTTAAAGAAATCAGTTGGGAAAATATCTCAGCCTGCCAAGTTCAACCCTATTTGCTTTAAAGTCAACGGTAGCTTTGCTATTAACTTCCACAGGATCAGAAACATTGTATAAGAACATGATTTCTCAAGCTATTTCACTAATTAAAAATTGATTTTTGGCCTTGTGTGGATTAAAGCTGCTAGATACGAAGCTGTGTTTTCTTACATTCCTGCCCTGCAAGCCCTGTTGCCACGCAGCTCATACAAGAACTGAGATGGAAAAAAGTGGTAAATCTGATTCTACTTCAAAAACAATGAAAATACTACTGACAACTGTGTACAACAACTAAGTACACAAATCGGTTACCTGCAGAATTTCACTTTATTCAATATAAAGCAGTTGTGTAACTGTCAGAATCAAGGTTAGTTTTTTTTAACTAAAATTTTCTATTACACATTCATTTTGGACTGCCAGCTTCCAATGTTCATGGTAACTTAAATTTAGTGATTCCTGAAGAGAAGCAATAAACACCTTCTGAATTTAGTGATATATTTGTTCCTCCTCACAAGGAAAAACCTTGCAGCTGAGAACAATCTGCTTTCCAGGAACACTGAGACGTCTCTTCCTGCATCTGTCCAGCAGCATTTGAAGTCTGAGTAGATTCATTCTGATTGTGCTTTTCCAGTAAAAATTGTTAAAATTATTTTATCAGTTAGAGTGATGTGTTGGAGTTCATTGTTTAACTTTGGAAAGTCTCTAGACCAGGAACGTGTATTACCATTGAACAATTGTAGTTATTTACTTTTGAAGGTTCTCAGGAATGAATTCACTTCATAATCTGTTTGGTTTGGTTTTATTTGGTCAGGCAAGTGCAGGCTATCAAGTACCAGTAGCCTACAAATCTGGACTAGGAGTCCATACTGAAGCATGTTGAGTGTATGACTTGTATGCAGTGACTATAGACTCTCAAACTGCTTAAATGACATTAAAAGAACTTCTAAGTGGAAAATTCTTGGCCTAACACTCAGAACTCCATCCATTTTATCTACCATTTGATGTTCCACTCTTTTTCCTCATTGTGACTTAGGCTGCAGCAAGGAGAATTAGACAACTGGTTAGACAATAGGATGAGTGAGTTTTCTGCTCATAAGATTAAAGCAAATGAGTAGACTGTCTGGGGAAGTTCTGGACCATCAGTCAGGGGATGCAAGAAGAGGATTGGTGCATATCTTAGGATAGTTCAGGTATTCTTGATCATGATTTAGGGCAGGGATGTGGCTTAGAATGCCCCTTTCAAGGCCCTGCTGATACTATTTTCTGATGGTTCTGACGGACTTAGCCTAATAGTGAGTGCGTTGGCGTGAATGAGTGTAGTATATCAAGGAAGAGAAGTGAAATAATAGAACATATTTAAAACAGTGCAATGTATTTCTTTACTTTGCCATTTAGAGGTAGGAAATCCATGTTTGGTTTTTTTTGGGTAAATTTTCACTACATAGTAAGAGACTATACTTGCTTGGATTACAGACTTCAACTGGACAAAAATTTTTTTTGTAAGAAGATACTGTTGTCTCCTTTTAACACAAAAATACCTGATCCATAGTAACTTGGAGTTGCTCAGTGAGCCTGAAGTCCAAAATGTGAACCAGTATTGTTCAGTCACTGACGATAAGCAGTGCTTTCTTAACCGCGTGTCCTCCATAGCAGTAAAATATGTGAGCATTCAGGAACATATCAGAATCATTTTGTTGTTTTAGAGACATGGTATGTAATGTCCCTTCAAGCATCTAACAACTTTTTTTTTTTTTTAACTCATTCTTTGCTTAGTCAATTAGGAAACATTGGATTTCTTTCTGGAGGGCTCCAATTTAGGGCTAGTTCTCATTAGTGTTTTCATAAATGACTTGAATGCAAGACTCAAAGGTATACTAAATAAATTAGGAGATGATACTAAATGGGTAGAAGCCATTGACTCTCTTGAGGGTAGAGAGGCACTGTAGAGACATCTTGACAAATTGGAGGGCTGGGCAATCACCAACTGCATGAAGTTTGACGAGCAAGTGTCTGATTCTGACCTGGGACACAACAACTGTCTTGTGAAAACAGCAAAGAAGTTTGACAGAAAATAAACCCTCTTCTATTCCAGCTTGTCCTCAGATATCAGAGGGGCTGGGGGTGGCTGAGGTTACATTCTGAGTGATGCTCAATTTGGCACTGTAAGTCAGGTCACATTCAATTAATGAACTATCACAACTGCAGATTCACTAATAGCACACTGCCCAGTAAATCGAGTTGCATTCAAATTGGCTCTCACAAGTGCTATAAAGGAGTTTGGCTGTGCCCAATGAGATCTCTTATGGCTAGATTAGTGAATAGTGCCGATTATTAAAGCAGCAGCTTACAGATTCTTTTGGGTTGCCAGTGATAAGTGCACTGTCTGCAAAACATGAGGTTAATGGAGAACATGAATAGTATAGCCAACCATAAACACATTAAATTATGGAATAACTTCATAAAGATTTCAAAGTTTACCAGGGAAGTACTCAGTATAACTGAGCAGGAGAATCTTATAGGTGTCCCTATAAGGGTTGAGAGAGGCTCAGCTTTTTGACTGATCCTGGCTTGTCTCTAGTGGTATCCTGCTCTCCAAATTCCTTCTCTCAAGTCATTTTATATTCTTTTCCTACTTTCAGGTGGAGCTTGTGTGACTCTAGTCAAACGTACCTCTGTCCTGCAAAGTATATCCAAAAATGTGTTTTGGAAAGGTGGAACACTGCTGCTTCAGGGCTAGCTCAGGAAAGCAAGGTAGTTTATCGATTCCGATACCATCAAGTCCCCATCCCTGCAGAATGATCACAGAGTTTGACCTTGGGTCCTCCGCTCTGCTCCACTCTGAATGGCCGCACTCAGAGAGTTGCAGTCAATGGTTCAATGTCCGAATGGAGACCAGTGATGAGTGATGTTCCTCAGGGATCGGTACTGGGACCAGTACTGTTTAACATCTTTGTCGGTGACATGGACAGTGGGATTGAATGCACCCTCAACAAGTTTGCAGATGATGCCACGCTGTGTGGTGCAGTTGACACGCCAGAGGGAAGGGATGCCGTCCAGAGGGACCTGGACAGGCTTGAGAGGTGGGCCTTCTATCATGAGGTGAACGCTTCAATAAGTTACCTCCAGTAAATATTCCACAGTAGCCTGACTGTCTATAGTGACTGGGGGATGAGAGGCTGGAGAGTGGCCCTGTCGAAAGGGATCTAGGGCTTGACAAAAAGTTGTAGATGAGTCAGCAGTGTGCCCAGGCAACCAGAAGGGCCAACCATACCCTGGAGTGCACAAGACCCAGCACAGCCAGCCAGGTGTGGGAAGGGATTATGCCAGTCTGCTGTGTGCTGTGTGGCCTCCCCTTCAGCACGTTGTGCAGTTTCAGGAGACACGGTATTTAAAAAACAAAACAAAAAAAACCCAACAACTATTAGAGAGTGCCCAAAGGAGGATTCCAAAGGTGGGGAAGTGACTGAGGTCCCTTGGTTTGTTCAGCCCAGGGAAGGGGAGACCTCATCACAGCAAGACCTCATCACAGCCTACAGCCCCTTCATGAGGGGAGCAGAGGGGCAGCGCTGATCTCTGCTCTTTGGTGACAGCAACAGGACCTGAGGGAATGGCGTGGAGCTGTGTCAGGGGAGGGTCAGGGTGGGTGTTAGGGAAAGGTTCTTCACCAGAGGATGGTCAAGCACTGGCACAGGCTGCCCAGGACAGTGGTCACATCACCAAGCAGCCAGAGTTGAAGAAGTGTTTGGACAATGCTCTCAGGTGCAGGGTTTCAATATTGGGTTGTCCTGTTGGACTTGATGATCCTTATGGTCCCTTCCAACTTGGGATATTCTATGATTCTAAGATTCTATGATAAACAAACAGAAGGAGAATATGTGTGTCAACTTCTGTCATTTGTTAGATGACAGCTGATAGAAATTATTCTCGTTTTGAATTTTTTGCTAATGAAAGGGACGTTTTTTGTACTCCTGAAAATGTTTTTTCTTATTTTATACATAGAGGACACTGACTTTTCTATGCTGTTTTTATGTTGATACTTTGCTATGCTCTTAATTGAATGAACTAATCTGTCTGAGATCAGCAAAAAGATGTCTGAATGACAACGGATCATTAAAAAATATTCAGAATTTATTTATCTATACATTTTAATAGAGTGGATGTTTTAATGGTGAAACATTCCTTTATAAGCAGTTCTATTACTGAAAGTCCACAACCTTTCAATACTCCTTTCATCATTTTCTACAATTTTGCATTGCATTTACAGTTACCTATAATTCAAAATTCCTGATGTATAATATCTAGTTGGCTTTCATTTCTTAGCAGTGATCCTCCTATGCAGTCTTACCTTCTGTTGACCTACATTTGAAGTGCAGCTCTGTGCTGAAAAGCTGCAACTGTCTCTTGAAAAGCATTGTGTAAAATGGACTTACTGCACAGCATCCTTACCTGAAATGAAAAGTAAGCAAAAAAAAATAACATTCCTGTTTTTTTCCCCTGTAAGCAACTTTTAGGCAGCAGTCTTAAAGAAATACAGGAAATTTGAATCTCATATTCAGGGAGTTGGTTATTGAGCTTCAGTAAGAAAACTGGATTGTATGATTTCAAAACGTACAATAATGGTAGTTGTGTGGGTCCCAACAATGTGAGTGAGGGACCTTGTGCAAGCAGAATCTTCTCCTCAGGAGGTTAAGATCTACGCCAAGACAGATCAGATGTATAGTTGTGCCAGGGGGTGTTCAGGTTGGTTATTAGGAAAAATTTAATCTCCGAGAGAGTGGTAAACGTTGGAATAGGCAACCCAGGGAAGTGGTGGAGTCACTCTCCCTGGAGGTGTTTTTTTTGTTTTTTTTTTTTTTTTTTTAAAAAAAAAAAAANTTTTTTTTTGTTAAAAAAAAAAAAAAAAAAGAAAAAGGAGAAAAAAAACGGGGAGAGGGTAGATGTGGCACTGAGGGACATGATTTAGCAGGTATGGTGGTGATAGGTTGACAGGTGGATTAGGTGATATTGGAGGACTTTTTCCAACCTTAATTATTGTGATTCTGTGTATTCACTCCTTAATGATGTGCAAGCAGTACTGGGGAATAAAATTGGAATGTGTCTCAAAAAGTAGATTTTTCAGCTTTTGTGTTTGTCTGATTTTTTAACATTTTTTTTTAAAAGAAAGTTTATATGAAAGTGATATTTATATATGTATTGACTGGCTAGGAACATTCTGGATTGAAACACTAGCAGCTGTATGGCTGAAGAGATTGCTTTTGATTTTTCTTTCTGAATGTTAGTTTCCCTGTAGACAGAATAAAGGCCTGTCTTTGGTATTAATTCTGGCTCAGAATTTTCTTTAATTATTGTCGGGGCTGGAAGTAGCAATCATTGCAGACAATTTGAGGAGGATCAAGGATAAAAGTTCTCACAAGTCAGTGAAGTTAAAGGTTAAAGGGATGGATTTATTTAACATGTGGCATGCAATCTAGTTGTCAAGCTGGTAGAGAAAGGGTAGTGACGGTAGTGACACCATGCTTTGTGGAAAGAATTTTTGAAAGATTTCAGAGAGAAACAAGATAAACTTTAGAAATATTTCGAAGGATTTGAGACTTAAGCAGGTTTTTGAGGCTGCAGGAAACCCTAGTGGGAAACTGTTGTAATGGAACACTGCTTTTTTTTTTTTTTTTTTTAAAAAAAAGATAAAAGACTGCCAGAATATCATGACTGTCTGTAGAAAAAGCAACAAGAATTTGTTTACTGCAAAGCATGAGATCAGACTGTAAAACTGAACAAAATACAGGGCAATGTGATCCTTGAATCTAAGCAGCAGTTAATATCATAATCAAAATAAATTTATAAGAAATCAAGTAGATGACTTCACACGTAATGAAACAACATTGTCTTAATCTGTCCAGTTTTTGGACAGGTAATGGTGAGAAGTGAGAGAGGTGTGCTGAAGCCTTAAAGTAAAAGCATAAAAGACCCGAGGAGAAACAAAATGTATTTTGTGCAGCAGAGGAAAATGATTGTGAGAAGTTTTCTATAGACAGTCCTATCTAGTGACTAAATTGTCACCTTGAACATAAATAAAACTTATATACTTACAAATTTGCCCAGTCATGCAGAAACCAATACTCTGTAAGTAAAGTTACAACAAAGAATATACAGCCTAGTCACACTGAATATAGGCAGGTGTTTGTGCCTCAGCTTGCACAGCGAAGGAACATGCTTATTAAATATGTCTGTGAGTTAGATGGGATTGCTTCAGGAAATGAAATTCTAGTGCAGAAAATATGCCAGAAAATAAAACTCAGACATTGCTATCATAGAATAACAGGAACTGCTGTAGATGAATAAGCTGTAGAGGGGAAAAAAAAGAGACTCCAAACTACATGAAAGTATGGAAATAATCAAGGAAAAGGCCAAATTCCCTGAAAGGAGACAAATGCCATTAAGCAATTTTTAAAATTAAAATATTAAAGTCATTCAGTACCTGAAAAATAATAGTATGCATGTTAGCATGCTTAAGGAAAGTTAAAGACTTTGGTGTAAAACCAAGGTATTTGTGTTTCCTGTAAAATGTGATTATTGTTTCATATGATTATTATTTCTACAATCCAGAAATAATATATCAGATCAGCACTCCAAAACACATAATTTGATGCGTACATTTTCTGTTGAATACTAAGTGTAGTAAGTACTGATAATAGATCAGTTTGATCCTTATGAATTGCCCAACCAAAATGCAGGGCATCCAGGGACTGTTCTAGTGTGTGGTACTGTCAACTGAAATGTTTCTTTCCAGAAAACAGAATAAGGCACTTGCTTGTATGGTCACTCTTGTTAAAAATAGAAGAAACTCCAACCAGATTGTATGCTACTGTGAGTGTTGATGTGACCTGAAATTTCTGTAGCTACAAGACTGTGTATGTAACTATCTGGATGTGTAACAGAACATGAGCATGAGATGCTAATTTTTCTTGGGTTTATTTATCTGTGTGAGGTACTTAACTGAACCTGAGGTCACTAGATTAGGACACATTAGTGACTCTCTTCACAACTGGAAATATTAGAAGTGTATTTGGAATTTTAGCAACCCAAAAGAGCATTATCCATGAGGGAACCAAGTAACACCAATATGAAGGGCTGAACAAAACAACACGGACTAAAACTGCCAAGGTACATCCTTTGATATGGACTATACTGTCACTGACTATCTGAGAACTTTGATTTACATGTTGTTTTTATCAAGACTTCTTTCTTCTTTCAGAGAAGGGAAGGATTATAGCTAGATTAGAGTTATACCTTGACAGATGGAGATCCTTTCCTCTGTCTCATGTGTTGCCTTTGTTTAAGCAATTTTCTTTTATGTACCCAATAAAGATATATAAAAATCATAGCTACAAGCTCATACTCAAGGTTTTCCTTGATTACCTTCACCTAAAGTACTGCAGGATGTTGTTTGTAGGCTGGTATCTAATACTGCAGTGCTAATTGGGTATATTCTTTTCTGATCTGTATTTTACATGCCAAAGAATGAAAAGCTTTTAAAAATGTAAGATGTCAAATGTCACAGGTCTTCTTCTGTACTTTTTTTTTTTAACAACAACAAAAACTACTTTCTGCTGCATTTGCTAGTTCAGCTAACTGCTTCTGCTCCTATAAACAGGATAGATGAAAGCAAATTATCAAGAGACAGATGTGAAATCTCTTGCTTCCTTGTGGTTAGTCCTCTTTTCATTATTGTTAATTATCATGGCAGTTTCATGGACAAGACCAGAAGGCTGTTTTGGCCTCAGGTTAATTTGGCCTGTGAGTTGTTCCACTTAAGGACAAAAACGAAGCAAATTTCTTTGAGAGAATTTTGAGGCTGTGTACTTGGGATGCATTTTCAGCTGCTCAGTTAAAACATTTCAGTCTCCACTTTGGAATCAAATATGTCCTGGCACATGATGAGAAGCCAAGGGACCTTGAATTTTGTGCCACTGTTTCCTTGATCTGCTGGCATGATGAAGTTGATGAATGCAGTTCTGAATCAGGCTCGCCAAATGTTGTCAGTACTAGTACACATAAATGCAAAATCCCACAAATATGGATTTATGTAATGCTGCAGAAGTTCAGCCCTATTCTTTACATGTTTTCTGTACTGATTTTTTTTTTTATTCTAATGAGGAGCATCTCATTATCAACTTTTTATTTGAAATCATCTACATCAAGACACAATCCTGTTGTAAATCTACGTATGTGCATATAACTGTGTATCTACACATATTTAGCATACAAAGGCTCTCATATCTCTACCATTGTCATTTCTGGAGTTTTGAAAACAGAATCCTAACTTGTTAAAAGGAAATTTGGAACTTTCTCATTGAAGTGGTGCAGCGAGAAAACTGATTTTTCCACAAATTCTGATCTATGATAGTTTGGTTTTGTAGAAGAGGCATCTTCAGATTCTGTTGCTAATTCACTTAATACGTTTTTGTATGTTGAAGCAATATTTTATTTCCTGAGAAGTACTGTGAGGTTATATTAATGGGATGTTCTGACATTCTGTGGAGGAAAAGTTTAAAATGATGATTTTAAGTGATAGAAGCCTCATGGACTCCATCCATATAGTATTTGAGCCTCTGGATGCCTGTTCTTGTTGTGCAGCCATGGACGTAACAGAATGCATTATCTCCAGGGTAAAAGAAAGCAGGATGATGGTTTTCTCATTTTGGGACAATGGATATGACAAATAATGGAGTATGTCCATGGCTGCTGATTCATATCAACTGATAACTTATTTTCATTAGCAATGGTCCAGTCAGATCCTTTCATCATGCTTCTAATCCAGTGACCTGTGAAATCAAAGGTGTCCAAGTCATTGTCATAAAAATATGTATCTTATGGATGCACATTACAGCTGATGGTATTCAGTTCAAGCTGAAAATAAAAGGTGAATTTTATCTTGTGAGAAGTGCTTGAAAGGATGTTTTAGGAAAAATGATATGCAAATATGACTGAGGTTGGTAATTAACTATAAATGCTTGCCTTCTGAGAAGCTGAACTGCAGCAGCAACCAGAATGCCAAAGGCTGTCCCCCCCTCAACCTTCCCTGAAAGGTTATAAAACATCAGTATTCTGAGATCTCAAGTGCTAGTATTTTTGCTTTCATGAGATTAGTTGATATAATTATATTTAATTTATTGATTGATATCAATTTAGTTGATTTAATTATATTTAATTATAGTACTTGGATTCTTATTCAGAGTACTTTTGATTTTTTAAATGATTGTTAAAAATATTTTTCATATTCAAGACAGAGTACTGTCCGTGAAGATCAGTGGCAGTATTGCTATAGACTTTAAACAAAAATGAATCCCCTATCCACTAGACCCTCCTATAAGTAGTAATTATATCATATTAAAGCAAGAAGTCAATAATGAGCCAATTTTTCTGTGAAAGGATGAAATATGATTTAAATCAGCTCATTAATAAGTTGACAGTAAGTCTGGATTTAACATACTGTTATGTTTGCTCAGTTAAGCATTTGGAAGCCAGGAAATGGCAAGTCTTGGTCTTGTGGATCTGTAACATCACCATTCCTGATTAATGTGTAAGGTTTCTCAGACCGTGCACTATGATGTTTAGCTGGTTAACTTATTAATTAGACTGTGTTTTCAAAGCTTTGTTCTTTGTGCAATTTAGAATCCATGGTTACATGCAAAAGTAATCTGTATAACATAAAGAAATCAAAACAACGATGTAAGAAGACAAAACTTTCTTATAGGGGAAAATGCTACCTACATATATGCTATGCTTTTTAGCCTACCTTGCATAAGAAATGACACTGTTTAAAGAAGGCTGAGATTAAATTATGAAAATTCATGCTGATGTATGTAAAGTTGATAGTTTTGATAGTTCTGTCTTTTTTTTTTTCCTGCAGTCCTACACAATAGGTTTTTGTGATCTCCAGAATATAAAAGTAGGGAGGGGTAAAAGTGGGAGCAATTATTTTGCAAACAAAGTGGAATTTTATGGTACCCCCTTTCCTTCAAAGCAAAGTAGTAGAGATGGACAATAATGCTCATAATGCAATAGATTGTATAGGATGGGGATAGAAGGGAATAGCAATAAGAGAAAAAGACATTGACTCAATTACATTTTAACCTCACAGTGATAATGGCAAGGCGTGAATATACTCTGTATATAGTGACTGATTGCTTTTCACAGTTTTGTTACTGCATAGGTTCTGACTCTTTGATGCTTGCAATTCTGGTTTATTTATTTATTTTTGTCTAAAATGGAGCCAGAACTCACATTTTCTTACTCAATAGTTTAGAAAATTTAAAAATAGCTGATTTGGAGCCACAGACATCTTATTTGGAAGAAGAATAACACTTCTGCTTTAGGTATGTTTGAGCCTATGATTAAAAGCTCTTTGTGTATGCATCCATCTCCTTTAGTCCTACTGCTTCTGTTTGAGAATAACAGTGCTATCAAAGTGACAAAAGGCTAGGTTGTACTCCTAAGGGAAGTAATTATAGCAGTACAAAGCAGAAGGTAAAATTATCATTTGTTTGCTATTTTATAATGCAGTGCCAAATATTTATCATAGTATTAGTGAAAAAGCCATAAACTTTATGTAGTTTGCAGAAGGTAACAATAAATGAACTCCTACTGCAATGAAAAGCTGACTTTTCACAGGACCCAGAAGACATCTGTTCTAACAACAGTTGAGTCACTACAAAACATTCATGATGCAGTATTGTGTCAATATTTTTATTTTCCCCAGAAAAATGGTTTTTATCCATGGGTGTTCTTACAAATTTGCTTAGACTTCTGTCAGGCCAAGCTTTAATTATTGGGGCTAATGTAGCAGAAGGGATGTGTCACATGTCAAATGTCAGCAGTGCTTTTCACGCTTTGGAAAAAGGTATCTGAATGGTAAAGCCCGAATGTTTACTTGAGGTGTCAATGGAATGACAACAAAAAGGAATATTTTGTTCATCTGCATTTATTTGGGATGGTCTGGGCTGTGGCAGGAAGAAGATAGATCTTTCATGCAAGTGAGAAAATATTACCATGTGCGCTTCACAAGTGACAGCTATGGTGCTTTACTTGTACTTCCTTTTTCGTGTTGCCTTTCCTGTGCTAAAACCCCCCTCAGCAATTAACCCAGTCCTTGAAATTGCAAACTGCACAGGGTTAGATTCATTTGGCTGATAAATGACTTGTGTTAAACAGCGCACCGGTGGTCCTTACCGCCTTGTGACTTAATACAGATGGTGATTCTGCTTCTTTGAACATGTATAGCCACAGGAAAGATACAGAACTCACTCAGATTGTGTGCGCTGCTCATGCATGTCAAGCTAAACGTTTGTTCTTTCCCCAGCAGCCAGTGGGACGGATGGTTCGGGATGTGATCTGACACATCTGCACTGCTCAGGCAACGTGCAGCTTCTGTGCCCAGGTGGCACCTGAAAGCAGCCCACGGTTTGCCTGCTCATGTCTTGGGGCAGCACCTGTCCTGCAAAACAGAAGTATGATCAGCTCTGAGAGCCCTCCCTCTGTGCCACAGGGTGCTTAGCAGAACTTCAGTAGGGGAAGAGTTTGTATCCCCAGATTCAGTGTCATATGTTGGTGTATGGGTGCTGAAGGGTTTGAGGTGATGTTAATGGGTGAAGGCTGAACTGGATTTGTTCTCCTGGTCTACGTTCCTCTGAAATTTTATCTTCTGGCTGGCAAAGTTTGAGGTGTAACATAACAGACTTCCAATCTGGTTTTAGTATGGAGCCCATTTGAAAACTCCAGACTGGGATTCTTCTAGCAAGTTATACAGATATTCATCACCACTCTGTGAATAACATTTACAGCCCTTAAAGTGAGGTGGGGAGGGGGGGGGAAGGCATAAGTAGGGATAAGCACGTAGGTTTGTATGCAGTGTTATGACTTATGTATTGAAGTATGTTATTAATTGACAAATCATGTTTGCTGGTGGAAAAAATCTAATTTTGCCTGCATGTGCAAATAGTACTCAACTCTGTATACAGTAATAACTTGACTGATACATTCATTGCATTTGGTGTACTGGGCTAATACTTGTAACAAATAATCACCAACAAAGATAAGTTTGTATTAATTATACATCAAAGCACTATAGTTATCATCCAATATAATTACTTTCTGTTTTTACTTGCTTCTGATACAATCTTGTAGAAAAATATCAAAAGCCTCTCAGTAAAATTTGGAATAAAAAACATTTAGCATTGCATATCAGTAGCACTTCCCAAAGTACATTTACTTTGCACTTAATCAGAGTATATCCAGTAAGAATAACTGATGTTCAGAACACTGAGTTGAAGCCCTTCTCTGTACATTTTGAACTATTATAAAGATTTTCCTATTATGTTGCACTGGAAGATATTTTTATATAAATGCTATTAATGCAATTAAGATGCTGCAGGCAGGGTGAGGTAAGTGGTGCAGACAGGTGGAGATTGCAGGCTGTACTCCCAGATGAGGGCAGCATTGCTTTAAAAAGAAAAACCAAGAACCAGGCAGTCCTGGACTGGTAATTAAACTGCTCACTCTGAGGGAAGTAGATAGACTCCCAAATCAGACTAATAAATCTGTGGGTTAATAACACGGTAGTCAGATCAGCATGCCCTGTAATCACTGCTGTTGATCCATTTGTCTGTTTTACACAGTAAATTGATTTTAACCAAGGAGTCATCAAAAAGGAGACTTGTAAGGAAAAAAGGCAGAAAAAATAAGCAAACCAACCGTGTTTGCTTCTTCTTTAGGTCTAATGGATAATTTATCCTTAAAATTATGCTGCTGTTAATTTCTTGGCAGGATTAACTCTTTGAGTTGCAATTAAAAATATTCATGAAATGTCACCCTTGTGTTTCCCCCATATTTCTTATTACCAGTAATTGGTTACATACTGACTTATAAGAACAAGACTGGTGCTACAGAGATTGGAGGTGACCAAGTTTACTGCTAAGAGCCTGCAAGAGCATAGGATTCTGGCCTTTGTGTATGGCTGTGCATTTTTGTTTTCCATGGCAAAAGAGGAATTCTTTCTCCTTCAGTCAGACAGGTGTTTATGTGTACTCACCTCCCATGTCTCAGAGGACCACTGCAGCAGATGGAAAACCGTCTTTATTAATTCTGGAAAACGGGGAAAACAGAAAACGGCAGTTGGCTCAATAAAGGAAAAAGTAAATGGGCAATTAAATTATATTTAGTGTGTTATGGGTACAGGAATGACAGATCTTAGACCAATTTTTGTTTCTAGTGCTTATGACTTTGGAATTAGGTAATCATTTTTCTTCAGTTCATAAAGTGTAGTTGCACTGTTGGTGTTGTCATAGTGTAAAGATAGGAGGTGCACAAGAAGTTAATGAATTTCTGATAGCAATCTGAGGTAATTTTTTTTGCAGCTTGTTTTTCTGAGCTAGAGGAAAGGATACAGTGAGAGGAAACATCCCATTGCTGCTTGTGCAGAACTGCTACATTAATTAGTGTTGAAACCTGCTGTCAATGGCTTGTTCATCTGTTAACTAGAACAATCCATTTCCCATTCAGTCTGAAAACGGAGGCGTGGCAATCAGAAGATTTGCATCTTTCTTTTTATTACCAAGAGTGGTGATCAAAGCTTTGTAAGAATAAATCTGTGACACTTGCTGCAGAAAGTTTCTTCTTTAAGCAGGTTAATTGTCAACGACAAAATCCCCTCCTGAGGCAAAAACAAGCTGTAGAGGTGTGCGTATTTTTAAAAACTTTGCGCTTGCACATGAAAAGGTGTTTGTAGAACATAACCAAGTGTATACTGGTGTAGATATATCCAGTAAAGACAAGTCTTGGTTGTACAAAAGCCCACATAAGCATGTTACATAAGGGATAGAGTTGTGATTATGATCAATGGGAATATGACACTTATCTCCTCAAACGCAGACGCCTACACTCGTAACTTTTATTTCTGTGTCTGCATGCAGTGAATGCCACCAAAGTGTTTGTGGCAAAGGCTTTGAAGTTTGAGTGGAGACAATGCCAACAGAGATAGTAGAACCCCCTCTCCCCCAATAATTTCTGATAAATTATATTATCAAATTCTAAAGGTGTGTTCTCATCTTGAACTCAAGAAAATCCATACACTGAATGTTATTTGCCCCACATATTGGTTGACTCTGAATGTTGTACAGATTCATAAATGTCACTGTTTGCTCTGAGCCATCTCATGTAATAAAAATTTGTGCATCTCTGTTATGATGAGGGGGATGGAGGTCTAGATAAAGCTGGAATCTTTCTGGATGGCTGAACAAATTAGCTGTTGGATACACAGGATTGCCTGCAGCAGGAATGAAATTACATTACATCCAACTTTTGTGCAAGAATTGCAAGAAGAGTAGTTTTGAGTTGCAATTAGAGAAAAAATCAAAATACTTCCTAGAGAGAAAAAACCTAGAGGCAAAATGTCTGTTTATTTTATGTGTTTCATATCTGTATCTGCATTGTAATGAGAAGTGTAATTACAGCATACAAAGGCATACCTGGTTTGTAGCCAGCTCAGCTGGTACCAGTGTCTTAAGGACATGGTAGTACTCATTTCAGAAAGGGAGGGAGCATCCAAAGAGATAAGTCAATTCTGATTTAGTGAAAGAAAGACTAAAATGGTGAGAATCAGCTGCATGAAATGCTAATTAATATTCTTAAAAATCGTACAACTGACATCAAACTCGAGCCTTCTCTCTAGATGGGTATCTCATGTACTCTTGTACATATTATCTGTAATCAGGCTTATAATTGCACTGTTGATGTAGTTACTGTTAAAAATAGTCTCAAAAATTATTCATAAAATAAAAGATGAATCTGAAGTGTTAGCACTTCTTTTATCTGATTGTGGTAGATGGGCTGAATTTGTAAGACCAATTTGTAAAGTGCAGTCCTTCTAAAAAATCTGTCTTATTTTGTGTTGGCTTCAGGAATGTGCTTATGAAACAAAAAACTACTGCAGATATTTCAGGAGATGTGTGGCTTTGAAGAACTGTAAAAAAATGGAGGACATAGCAGAGCAGTAAATATTAGTGTACACAAGAACAGTATTTTCTTGCTGTCTTCTCTTTCCATGGAAGATTCTTTTAATTGGAAAAAGTGAGCTATTAAACATACCTTGTTTAGATACTCAAAATATTCCCAATGTTTTATGCATGCAGGTTGATTGCAAATGTATCATGACTAATTTATTTCTCGATTAATGTTAGTCCATTAACTAAAATATTTGTCTACTTGGACATTTTTTTTTTTTAAATAGTAAACTAACTGGTTCTGTGCAGCTGCATTTCAATCTCTGCAAAGAAATGCTGTTTGCAGAATAAGGATAATGTATCAGATTTATCCTAGTGAAACTCCATTGACATTAGCCAAACCTGACTTAAAATTGGCCAGATTTTTCCACACGTGGAACTGACTTCTTGAAATTGGCTGTGCAGTGTTGGATGATGAAATGGTAATGGTATGTAATTCATGCTTTTTGGGATGTGAATAATATTCACTGATATGTATGGCGGATAGATGGAAAAAGAAAGCTTATGTTCAAAAAGGAAATTTTTAGGGTGCAATTTTTATACCATGTTTGCTATACTTCACACTTAAAAATAAAGAGAAGCTTCCTTTTTAGACAGTTGTTCAATTAGACCCAAGACAGGTTATGAGGAAATCTACATGCAAGGAAGATATGAATACCTTCACAGCTCTAAGCCATGATACTTTTAATGTTTGCACCCTATATAACTTTGAGTCAAGGAAGAGCAGAAGGCAGCCACCTTCTGTCATAGTGCCTTTTGTACTTAAATATAAAGGGGGAAGAAGAGTCAGGGAGGGGGGGGGGATGCTGGGATCAATATTTTGTATTTAAGTAATTTCTAATCTTTGAGAAATAGAATAATAGAATCCTTAGATTTCGAATAGACCTTTAAAGATCATCTAGTCCAACTCCCCTGCAATGAACAAGGACACCTACAGCTAGATCAGGTTGTTTGGAGCCCCGACCAACTTGACCTTGAATGTCTCCAGGTACAGGGCTTCTACCTCCTCTCTGGGCAACCAGTGCTTCACCACCCTTACTGTAAAACAAAACAAAACTTTTCCCTATATCCAACCTAAACCTCTCCTCTTTTAGTATGAAAACATTTTCAACCCTGATCCAGGTTGGAAAAGACTAACGATCACCAAGTCTAACCATCAACCCAACACTTGACAGTCAGCTTCTGTATGAAAAAATAAGTAGAGTGCCTACTCTCTTTACTATTACTCTCAGTGTAAAACGTTTATTCTAACAAAATCTTTTTATATCTTCTGGATAGCAGGCAGTAAAAGACAAAAATGAGATCGTTTGTTAGCAATATTTTAGGCAAGTAAACATTTAAATGAAAAAAAGTATATCCTGGGTGACTGTGGTTGAATTAGAATGTTTTCGCAGTAAAAGCGTTGTGAAAAATCTTCACCTAAACAAAGCTCAGTTCAACTCAGGTTTTCTTCTTAAGACAAAACTCAGCCAAGTGTTTTCATGAGGATTTGCAGATTCAAAGCTCTTTCATTCTGCCTGGATGGCGTACTTAGTAACATTGGTGCTACTGTCATATGCTCTGTATTTTTCACTGGCTAGTATCTGTTGAGTCTGTGAACTGGAATGAAGAGAAATTCCATTTAACAGCTTTTCACTGTGGGGTAGTCTCAAAATTAAGTTATGGGAGACTTTTTGTTGGCTCCAGAAGCCATGAACTTGAACAAAATTTATTAACTCTATCTAAAGATTTTGTTCCACTTAAGCTCTGAAGTGTTCAAACTATTTCTCAGTTTGTAAGAAAGGATGTCTTTGAAATGTACCTTTTGTGTTTGACCAATTTCTAGCATGATGATTCATTTCTTACCAAAATTTTCCTGTTCTGATGCTGACTTTCCATCTTCCTCAAATAGCCTCAAACCCTTACTTTTTTTAAACATAGACTGGCTGTAAAGTGATCAAACTACTTTTTCTTTTCCTTAGGCTTTAATAATATTACCATTTTGTGGCAAGAGTTGATTTAAGAGTCAGGTGGGGTGCAAACTTCTTAAGCTGCTTCTTTTCAAAGAATCTGTTCTCAGTCCAGAACCACACAACTTTAGGACTGTCTTTCTTCCTCCTGTCTTGAAGGCTCTGGGATTGATGTTCCCTTTATAATCAAGCTGGGTCTGGGTTCTGCCTTTGCTGGGCTTTTGTTGAAATCAGTCCCTGACCCCACTGCAGCAGCCCCTTTCTGATACCAGAGTTTCAAGGTGCCAGAAGGAGCTATGTCCCCTGTGTGCTTCCTTGACTGCTTCAAATTCATCTATGTCTTTTTCTGCTTTCTTGGAACCAAGTCAAATGAAAAGAGGGATAGATACAGGTTTTTATCTGATCAGCAGTATGTTTTATGTTCTTTCTACGAAGACACAGGCGTTGGTTCCTGGTAACTGTCAGATTCCCTGAGTTGTTCTGCAAGCTGTCAAAGAGAGGTGGTGGTGCCAAATATTGAAATTGACCAGTCAGAATGAGCATGACCAAAGGATTGGAAAAAATCCTTTAATTCCATATCCACAGCTGAAAATCTGGTTGAAGGATGGCTAGCATTTTGGTTTTTTTGAGAGATTGTGTCAGCTCAGGCTGCTACAATGGTGGATGGAGGGTGGATGAAGCTGCTAGTCACTGCCTGTGTGAGACTGACATAAAATCACTGATGTGATTCTGTGAAAAGGGAATTTGGGCTACCATAACTTGGTTTTGATAAGTAATGTAAACTTAAGATTTATGCACCTTAATGCAGTAAAAATACCGCCCTCAGATTTTCCTGAAGTTTTATTGGATGTTACTATAAACCTTCAGTTCAAATTTGAAGTTTAATGTTATGCGCAAGCTGCATTTCATGAACGGCTGAGTACCCAGGCTCATACCAACCAGAAAAAGCAAATGATCAGAGAAGTGCTCTTTTCTCTCCTGTTCTGCTGATCCCTAAGACGGTTGTTAGAAGTATGAGGGCACCTATTTGGTGGGTCTGGTATGGGCAGTGCTCTACCTCATGCCTCATGTACTGAATTTTCACCTTACTGGTTGTCTTCCTGTAGATGAAAACAAATATTTCTTTTCTGTGAATTACGAACATGATATGCTTTAAGGAGCACTTAAAACCTTTATGCTGCATTCTACTTTATTTCTTAACTTGTCAGTTTTCATGTGTCCTTTCTTTACCCTCCTAAGTGCAGGAATGAAGCCTGGCAACTGCCATGTGAAGGGTGTTGTCAAGGCAGATCAAAGTCACCCTTGGAGTGGTGTGTGGGAATGAGCAGAGGATGAGTGACTAGCGTTGAGTACAAGAATGAGTGCCAAAGATTTGTATGCGTTACTTTGTAGATTCTATTTGCTCACATCTTGTGTTCTTCAGTTGTCTCTTCTGACCCTCTGCCAAGTCTTATTTGATGTCTTTTGTAATTGTTAATGAAAAGTCACAAACCACTTTGCTTCCTGGATAAATGATCCTGGATAAATGATTTAGAAGAATAAAACCCATATTTCCATGCTTATGGTGCTTAAAATTAGCATGACCTAACTGAGAAATTTAAAAAAAAAAAAAAAAAAAAAAAAAAAAAAAAAAAAAAAAAAGAGGGAAAAAAAAGAGGAAAAAAAACCCCAACACAGTACGATTGTTTTTAAGAATTTGTAAAATCTTGTAATCTTGTCAAGTTTTACATACACACCACACAGGTTCTGGGCATGTAGGCACTATGTCTCTGTGCACTTGAAAGGTGAAGGCTCAGGTTCCTAATTAGGTTCCATGTCAATTCTGAATCATATTTAGAACAAGTATGAGTTTTGTCTATAATTACAGGGATAATCTTGAAGCTGCTAGAGGAACCAGGTGAGAGTCTGAAGTTGTGGGCTCCTGTGAGCACACGTAACACAGAATGCCTACACTGCGCCAGCAACATGCCCTAAACAAAATAATAAAATAAGGCATTCTATGGCATGTTTCTCCCAGAAACTGGAATAATTGATTGTGACTTGCCTGATAGTTCTCAAGGGCACCAAAGCTCCATTGCAGTCTATTGACTAAAAAGAAATATGATTTGCAGAATTCCACTAGGAAAGGTCTGCTGTTGTAAAAAATGTTATCTTGTATTTTTTTTTATATATTATACAGTGTTGAAAATTCTGTATGCAATTGATGTAATACTGTGCTGCTGCTAGTTGGTACAGCTAGGGGCAGCTAGTGTTCCTTAGATAAGCTTTGTGTGGATGAATTTAGGGGACATTAACAGAACCTGCTGGATGAGTCATTGCTGAGGGATTAAAAGCCCAAAAAATATTGAAAGCAGAAGCCTCTAGGAAAACAAGTGCCAGTTGCTAAATAAAAGAATCATAGTAAGAATGTTATCCAAAAGCTTGCTGCCTGCCTAATTATTCATGTTACACTCAAAGAGGAAAATGGAAGGGGAGGTAAAACAGATTCTGATTGTTACAGTAAATGTTGGAAGTTAATGGAAACAGAATAATTCTTCCATCTTTGCTATAAACTTGCTGTCCAGTGAAGTCTTCCTATCACTCTACAGAGTCCATCTCTGTAAGTGAGCTAGCTAAGTTTTTCTTTACCTGACAATGAATATACAATGCCTTCATGGATGTTCGTTAAAAAATAAAATCAGATTTTAAATAGGAGAGTCATATCTGTTCCTTGCTTTACGCTATCAGAAAATAAGTAGCGTTATTAGGAAAATAATAAAAGACCGGATAGGAAGTCTTGTTCTAGAGAGACATCACAAATAAGAAAATTCAGTCTTCAGACAACCCACTGTGAAAGCAGTCTGGTATGCCTGAGTTTTACAAGGTGCTGAGAACCTGATGCAATATTGCATATTGGATGTGCTACTGTATCCACAGCCTTAGGGCTCAGCTGAAGAATGAATGTCAACTGTGATTACAGTTTTCTTGCTTTTGACGATTTGCACCAGATTTAACCTCTCCTGAAGTGTACTCCTACATGTGCTTTTCAGGTTAATATACACAAAATGAATCTAATCTGTGTTTACACTTAGCTTCTATAAATGTTAGCTAGATCTTCTGTACTGTTGCAACCATACCCCAATTCACCTTTGTTAGAAGATGCAGATTAATGATATTCTAGAAGCAGGCAAATCCCAGTTAAACTGAATACGCTGCCATCTCACTGGTTTGTCAAATTTATTTGGTGGAAAAAGGAGTTAGTCCTAAAATCTGCTTGTGGTTCTAAATTGATGAATTTTTTTTACCAATTAAATTTGCTATGTATTTCTTTTTGCCAAGAGATACTTATTTAAGATGATAAAGTGTTAAAATGCTAATGCAAATCCAACATAAGCTTTTTATTTTGTTTTGTTTTTTTTGAAACTTTTCACCATTCTGTTGGTGTGTTTTCCGGTTGCCTCTTCTCCTTGAGTAGTGCAGATGTCTTAAAGGAAAACACAGTTCTGAGTGAATTCACCCTTGGGACACAGCCTACTAAATAAGAGCATGTAGAAATTTGAAATGGGAAGTGAGAATGGAAAAAAAAAAGCATAGTTAAAGACTGGATAATTGCAGTCTACATGAGAAAGTAAGTACTTGCAGACTCAGTTACTGTGTCACAAAAAGACAAAACACATTATAATTGCCCAATTTCCAGAAATAGGAACTCTTCATTGAGTGCACACAGTTGCATATGCTAAACCAGTTACACAAGCAGACATTTGCCTCCATGTAGCCTTTGAGATACTTACTCTAAAATCTAAAAAGCATTCATCATCATGGCAGAGGTCTGCAATGGGATTTCAGGGAAATGAAATGGAAAAAATTCTTGATTAGAACACATTAAATTTCAGAAAGAAATTTAAACTTGTTTTGAAGAAGCAAATAGCACTCTTGCCTTTTTCTTTCTTAAGTCTAACCATAATAAAGGTATCTGCATTTCTGGAGTTAAACCCCAGATCAAGTAAAACAAATAATTTAAGTTCCTTTCTTGCTTCTTTTTTCCCTTCTGTGTACAGGATATATGTAAGGAAAATTGCATTGCAGTGAATGTATCTATTGCAGTAGAGTACCTTTATTGATGGGGTGAAGAACAAATGTGGCAAACGTTTATCTTTCCACATGAATGAAAGTTTTTAGAATTGTGATTTTTGTGTAGCCTTTATTTTTGTTTTTTCTTCTGGGAGCTATAAATATGAGTGGGATATAAAGCTGTTAAAACTAGTGTTGCATATGACTCCAGAAATCAGAGAGTAACTAGCTTTAACACAGTCATTGATTGCGGTTAATTCTAAGTGCTGGTTACTTTCCTTTCAAACTCTGCTTAGCACTGGATATAGAGAAGAGCAACACAATTGTGGGTTGTAATACTTACTGAAGCTTAAGCGTGATGAACAAGTATCATGATTCTGTGGACGTTTAGGTTAAACTATGCTCTTGGGTTTGGAGTTCGTGCAAGCAGAACTGTGACTGACTGAGCATGTTTTAAGTAAGTTGCTGCCTCCCTACCGAAGCTTTACCACTGCATTGAACTAAAGCTGGAAGCTGGCTGTTGCAACCCATTCCTCAGACAAGGCCCAGATGTGAAATTTCTGCTGGCAGAGCTCTCTGCAGGCCCCTGCTTTGGCAGCCCCTTGCCAGCACTGCTCCTGCTGGAGCTCTCGGCTTTCTCTGGCTCTCAGATGTGATGCTTGCTTTTGGCAAAGCCTTGAACAAGGGCCCCTCAGCCATGACCCAAAGTTTCTCCCAGCCAAGTTCCTGCTACATCTTATACTTTCCCTGAGCAGTCACTTTCCAGGCTAGCACAACTGGAGCTTCAGACTTTGTCAACCCTAATCCTAACTATTGCTGTCTCATGCGAAAGTCACCCAACATCTGTTGCCCAGACAAAAATTTTCCCCACAGTGGAGTCATCTTGAAGTTTTTCATGTTGGCAATGTGTGGGGTATCTCTGCCTGAGATGAGGGCAATCAAGCAGAAGTGCAGGCTGCAGCAAGAGTTCGGCTGCCTTTGGGCCCAGTGACTGCTAGGTTTGGCATGTAAGGCTCGGCCCATGAGTTATGGTGGAGAGAAGTAGGACTGAACAGAGGCTGCAAGTAGTTAATTATTTTCAAGCCAAACCAAACAGCTTTTGAAAGAAAATATTAAAGAGAAACCAGAACAGTCAGCATAGTTTCAGCTTCTGAAGTGGGGTTGGTTTTATCTCCCCTTTTGTCATAACCATGTTGATCTTTAACAGTATTCTCTTAAGCCAGGTTTACAAATACTTGTTTTCAATACTGTATGGAAAATGGTGTGGAATGGCTTCTGCTAGAGAATTATGTTCACATGACCCTTCCTGATGTGCGCTTTCTTTCCCCTGTTGTGGGTGTAATGCTATGGCCATGTGAGCTCAGCTGGAGCGTGAGAGGTGGGTGTGACTGACAGCTTCCCTTAAGCAAAGGACAGTGAGTGGGAAAGAACTAATGAACTTGTTGCCCTTTGCATTTTTGTCTGATAATTAAAGCTGTGATCTAATTAATCGTCTATTGCCATCACATGGTTCTTCCAAGAAAAACATTTCTTAGTGTAGATCCCCTGTTTAATCAAAATTGCAAGAAAGCAGGTAACACTACAACTTACCTGAGAGCTTTAAAAAAAAGTCCTTTGCTATAGCGCTGCTGTATGACATCACCCTCATTACCTCTTCTGCTGCTATTTTTATGTACTTGTTATCCTAAATTTACACTGGGATTACATATTCACTTTGGAAATGCAAAGCCGTTGAAGTCCTCTGAAATTTGCTTTGCTTAGGAAGACAGCATTTGCTTAATGCCTAAAATGAGAAGGAGGCAGGGAGAATTTAGGACACCCATAGTTCAGGAAATTGACTTAGAACAACTGTTCTTACTAATGTGATTCTAGTGAATGTTTTTTTTCCCTTTTTTAATTCTCTTACTGTTGACAGGATTCAAAATGATAAATACTTCACTGAGTCTACTCCTTTGTTTTTGGTGTTTTCTCAAGGATTTAAATAGAGAAGGGATTCATCTTTAATAACATCCTTTATTCAGAATACAGCACTGTTTTTTAATTTAAAATGCCTTGTCAGACTCCCTTCTTAACAGAATTCTGAAGTGCCAACTTTAGATTTAATGTCAGTAGTTGGGACAATGGAGTAAATCAACATCACTGATAATCAGCTTGGCAAAATTCAACATTAGGGATTCCAAAGTAGAAGGAAGACAGTTTGTGTGCAGTGTTTAAGGGGGAGTGAAAGACGCAAGGAAAGGGAGCAAGTATAAAAATGATGACAATTGTGCATCTTCAAATGATACAAATAGCATTTGTTTATTGTGAAAACAAATAGGTGAGCACGACAAACACGACATCTTCCTATGAATAAGCTGTTCCTGAGTGTATTCTGTGCAACAGCCTAAACTCAGCCAGGCAGAGACTGCCTTATATTGATTTCTAAATCACTACATGCATTAATGTAACAGCTAAAAATAACAACAAAAAAAGGCAAACACCAAAAATCTCCCCTGAAGAGTGCTCATGTTGTTATTTTTAATACGCTAAATTCTAAAGATAAGTTCAGTGCATCGTGTCTTGTATTGTAGTATTAAATGGAGAAGTATATTAAATGATCATCATCACTTAATGGTACCTTTCTGACTCTGCTAAAGATGAGAAATACAGAAGAGTTCAGCTAGCTGTGTATGAACTGTATAAAGTAAAATCTGCTGTATAAAATGAAGATTGCAGTGATACTTTTGAACACTGAAGGAGGTTGATCCTACAGCCTTTTTCCAGTCCAGTAATGCCAGAAGGGATGCAGAAGATAGTAAACATTATGAGCTGCATTGAGTAAAGCTTTTAAACACATGCTTTGTTTCAATCCTGGGACATAATTCTCATCCTGCTTTAGGGATTGCTATTAGTACAGAAAATAAAACTGCAAGCACAAAGCACAGCCTGTGCCTGTGCTCTGCGGAGAGGGTGGAGCAATGGGAGCTCAGCTGGCTGTGATCTGGGCAGCGTGGCCACCCAGGCTAAATGGGTTGTCCTTTTCAACTTGATGCTTCTCTTGTACAGTGATGTGAATACGCCGATGATGTTAACAGTTCAGCTCATGGGTTCTGCACAGCTGGATCTTCCTCTGGACTAAATCGTAGGGGTTATGACTAAATCTTATGAGTTTATGATGATGAAGGTACAAAAGCATAGGAAAACAAATAGTTGCAGGAAAATATGCACCTTATAAGAACCTTGCAATATCACCTGCTTAAATATAGTTCCAGATATTTTGGCAATTGGATCATGACTTACAAGAATGACATTCTACTCTATTTGTACTATGAAAGAAAGAGTAACTTCCCCATGAAGTAGACTGATTGAATGCACTACCTGTTATATTTTTTCTTGACTATCCCCAAGTTTTTGATAAAATGAAGCAATTTTAAGTTTAAATGATATTACCATGTGTGCAGATGCTTGTGATGTTATGCGATTAGTGATGTGCATTACATAACTATTTAAAACTAAATTTAAAAATAGAATCATTATTGATGTATCTCTAGAACTAGACAAAGTGACTGGTATTTACCACAATGGGAACATATAAAATAATTGTCTGCTACCCAGTGTATCTGTGCCTTTGAAATTTTTCTCTGAATAAATAAATTAAAAAAAAAGTATAAAAAATAAAAGCCTTCTAAAGAATTTTAAAAATCTGAACACATGGGAGGAACGTGCTGTTTTCCTCTAGCTTTTATGGGTAACAAAGGTCTGATTTTATAAGAACTTTTGACTTTTGATGCTTAATTTCATATCTGTATTCTGGAAAACTGGTATTATGCATCGCCTTGCCTTTCATCCCTTCTCTGCCGTACTAAGACACATTTTTAAAGGACCACACTAGGCTGCTGAGCCCCCTGTTGATGCATCTGCTGTTCTGCTGTGGGGAGCAATGTGATACTGAGTGTACTTGTTTCAGACTGTGCAATGCCTGTTACAACTGCTAATGTAGTTGCAACTTACATTATACAAGGAGATCAGGATAACTCTGAATAGTGTCAGCAGGAATTATGTTTAAATCTTTCTGCCGCAACCTTTTTTTTTTTTTTTTATGAAATTGTGAGACATAGCAGCAGAGCATAATTGATAATTCATCAACATTCACTGCTAGAGGCAATAACATAATCTTGCTTTCCTGCTTTTAGCATTTTGATTTTCATTGCAACCTTAGTGCATGTCTCTAGGAACAAAGAATAATTTGCAAGGTCATAGTGTTGCACGAGCTGAGTTTCCCACATCTGTTGCAAATGAGATTCCTCTTTCCGTGGTCTTATTTTCTTATTGTGAGGTTGACTATAACAAGTCAAATAGCTGTTAATGATGCCAAAAATTTAATGAATTAGAAGCTCTTTATAGTTTCACACTGAGAGTCAGCTCTCGTAGCGCGATATAAATCAGCATGACATTTTTTAGCTGAGATTTTATGTCCTGATATAACAAAATAATTGAGTCAAACCTGCCCTTAGAAAATTTTTGTTCCCATAACAGCCAAGCAGAGCAGAATGCCCATGCATTGATACATGCTTTGACGAAGGGTTTGAAACACTGGTCTAGCCTGTCTGGCTATTGAAAAGGAATTTCTCTGTTTTTAGTAATGGTTTTCAGAACACACAAGCAGTTTTCAGCAGATCTGGGAGGAGGATGAGGGAAAGGGAAGAAATCCTTCAAGACCAAGCCTCTGAATTTAAATGCCTAGTTTAAAAAGAGTCAAAATGTGGATTGTGACTTGACTGCTGGAGTTAGAGTGCCTGTGTGAGTGTACTCAGCAAGCTTTCATGTGCTCATATGGATGTCTTCACCTTGGTTTTGTTGGAGGAAGAATCCCGTGTTTATCAAGAATGTTTCAGCTAACAGATGAGAACTGTTCATTTCATGCCAAACCTGACTCCATCAAGTTAGTACAACTGTTCTGATTTGGAACTAGTAGTGGCAATCCATAATGAGATGATGGGATAGTGATGATAATAAGTTACTGAGACTTAGCATCTGAGGGAGCCTGAGGAGGATTGGGGGTAGCTCTTTTGAAAACACTGATAAAGTAAAAGAGAAGCAAGTTTGAAGGGGATTTTGAAGAAATTCCTTCCTGTCATCTTATACGTTCATTTATGAGCAGGAACACCACTTGGTCATAGGATGGAGTGCTCTAGAGCATGTGTGTCCAACCTGATAGTTTTATGTTTTTGTTGCCCTCTTTTGTGTTCTAATAAGAAATATATATAAAGTAAGTTGTGTTAGCTGTATACATTAACTGAATTATATATTTTATGTGCAGCCCAAGATAATTCCTCTTCACTCAATGTGGCCTAGTGTCCTGCTCCAATTATCAGAGTGCGGGGAAATTCTTTAATATATCCGGAGTGAGATTAAGACACAAACAAGGTCAAATGTTGTCCGATCAGTTTAATATAGATTCTGGTCAGTGGGGGAGATGGGGATGGGGAAGNCATGGCATTCCTGGTCACCCAGGTGTGTCACATAGGCACGTAGGGGCATGCACATCCCCTCGGTGGTTGCCTCCCTCAAAGCGGCAGCCTGAAAGGCTGCTGGATGGCCGTTTAATGGCTGCTTATCTCTTGGTTCCCCTGGTCTGCAAGCCTCCAGGCAGCAGGCAGGTGGGCAAACTTTGAGACAAAAGAGTTTTCACAGAAAGCTTTGAGACAAAAGATTCAGAAACAGTCTCTTACACCTAGGCAAGCCGAAAGGTTGGGCACCCATTCTCTACAGTCTGGACTACTTCAGACAGCAAATTGCTTCAGTACCCTTGATCCAGCTGTAGATGATCTGTTACGGTTCTAGGGAAAAAGCTATTCTTGCAACAATCCTTTTGTAAAAGTTATTAATTAGGGAAGAGAGAGGTTGGAAAATAACCTCGTTCTTTAATACAGAGGACTGGCTAAATTATTTATTGTACATATTGCTTTAATGACCTAGAAATTCATGACTGTGTTGGGTACAATGAACAACCCGCTATCCAAAGGGAGCTGACCATATTAGCGCAGAGACTGGAATAGACTCCTTGTTCAAGCAGGCCAAACACTACCCCAGGAAAGACTGATCTAAGCATATGTCTTAGGGGAAAGAAGAAAGTAATTCTTCTTTGACAATGATAAATCCGCCATATGAGATAAACTATTTCAGTGTTTGTTCATTTTCACTATTCACTTGGAAAGTTTCCTGTTTTTGTAGTCTAACTCAGTTTATCACTGGCTTTCAATTACTATTTTTTGTATCCTTGTCAGCAAATGCTATGTACATCATCTACCCCCAGTAAAAGATCTCTTTCTCCATAGAATTCTGTAACAAATGATAATCACTTCACAGCATTCTCTTGGACAGTGGACCTGAATTTAAAAAGTTTTTCCTGGGAAGTTTTCTCCAGGGTGCTAAGAATTACAACTTTGCAAAAGTTGATATGAAACTTGTCCTTTTTGATTAATTTCATATGACTCCTGTAAAGGATTTTTTCCTTTCATAAGCATTATATGACTTTGAGTATTTTACATTTGTAACCAAATATAAAACCAAAACCAAATTCTCTCCATTATCTGTATCAATGAGAATGATCTGCTATGCTTTTTAAATACTTAGTCCCTAAAATTCTTGAAAGCAATTCAAGACATTACTGCATTTACTAAGTGTCCTTATTACTTTTCAGTTACTCTTTGTGATCTTGTTATTGTGGTAATTGTACTTTGTATGTACATATGAGAGAGATTCGGTTAAATAGGCAGCAGAAAACATTTGTTATTTCATGAAGCCATGCAAAAGAGATTATAGCAATCCAGCCATTTACTCTGTTCTGTGAACTTCTAGTTAGGAATGCTTTCTTTCTCTTCAAAACTCGTGTTTTGACTTGATGCCTAACAGCAGAACCAGTATTATTGTGACTGCTGCTTGCAGGCTGTATTTGGGAATCACAATTAATATTCTAAAAGCATGATAGTAAAGTACTGTTCTGCCACTTCTCTAACAACCTTAAATTTGTACTTCTAAGTATGACTGAGAGAAATGAAGCATTCAAATCAGGCAGTCCTCCTAAAATGTACTCAAATGAAAAACAAAGTCAAGCTATGGCAGAGATGAAATCTACTCTTGACTGTGTACTACAGCACATTTTCTTTCTTCCACTCTGGTGAGAAAAGAGACAGTGACTAATATCCTGCTTCTGTAAGGAACAAGATATCTGGTTAAATCTAAGCAGATGAATAGTCTCACTGAAATCGGTGGGACTACTTGATAGCTGAAAATAAATTGAGTTTTGTTCTAAAGAATTTACTTCTTTTTCCATTAAGTATATTGTCTACTTGAGACTTCTTATACTTGCTTACATCAGAGTAATTTTTCTTCAATAAGTACCTAAACAGTCTGCAGAAAAGCTAAATTGAATCTGAAATTACATTTTATAAGATCTTACTATGGGATATTTCAAATGTTCCTAGTGAGATTTTAGAACCCTGCTTGCTTGAAATTTGAAGTTATTAAAGCACTAATTGCTTTAAGAGTCTAGATTTATTTGACTAGTACACAAAATGCTTTTGCTAATGTGTCTTATCTGTCAGAAGGAACTTCAGATGGTGAGCTGTATGCATTATCATTGAACTATTTCTAGGATCTTTCCTTGAAAGGATGAGTATAAACCTTTGGACAATAAAAGATGTTGTGGCCTCCTTAGAATCATAGAATCCTTAGAGTTGGAAGGGACCTTTAAGGGTCATCTAGCCCAACTCACCTGCAATGTACAGGGACACATACGGCTAGATCAGGTTGCTCAGAGCGTGGTCCAGCCTGACCTTGAATGTCTCCAGGGTCGGGGCTTCCACCACCTCTCTGGGCATCCTGTTCCAGTGCTTCACCATCCTTACTGTAAAAAAAACTTTTCCCTTAAGTCTAACCTAAGTCTCCTCTCTTTCAGTTTAAAGCCATTCCCCCTTGTCCTATCTCCACAGACCCTGCTAAAGAGTCTGTCCCCCTCTTTGTTGTAGCTCGCCTTTAGATATTGAAAGGCCGCTATCAGGTCACCTTGGAACCTTCTCTTCTCCAGGCTGAACAGCCCCAGCTCTCTCAGCCTGTCCTCATAGGGGAGGTGTTGCATCCCTGGATCATTTTTGTGGCCCTTACTAGGCCATATATTCAAGAGAGCACCTTAAATAGTATATTTATAGAACAAATTGGCAATATTGTGTTCTGATGACTCTTATGACTTGACTCTTGCTGCTGTAATTGTTCAGTGTTTTTTCCAATTTCTTTACTTTTTTCTGTTGAACATCTTATTCTAAATATCACAGGAGTCAGCCTTAAAGATTTTTAGCCTTTTTTTGGAGTGCTTATCATGATGGGCTTCCAAATGGGCATTAGTTTACAAAAGTTTCTTTATTACTTCTTGGAGTTGCTGAAGATTGGAGTCAGCCACCAAACTGCTACTTACAAAAGTAAACTCAGAGATTTTCTTACAGTAGCTGGATTGGGAGTCATACTTTCATAATTTTGGACTTGTCATATGAGATTTGCGTGTGTAACTAGATGCTTTCTGGCTAGCACCATTGGTTGATATACTGAGAGAAAATTCTTAGGACTTTTGTTCATTTCATTTCTACTTAAGCTTCCAAGGATAATATGAAATGTAGCACTTCATACTACATGGAAGAGAAAGATAGATAAATGAGTAATTTGCCATTTGTAGCAGATTAACTCAGACTTTCAGTTCAGTTAAATACAGCTTGCAGCTGAATGTTATAATTCAATTAGTTCACATCAGGAGAAAAATTGAAGCTTGCAAAGGGTCTTCCTGGAATCTTCAGATTTACCAAAACCAGCCTCCAACATGGCAACTTCAAAGTGGCAGAACAAAACTGCTAGAATTAGGCAGAAGAAAGATGGTGCTGCTACTCCATTTAAATCAGTTACATTCTGTAAGGTATTTGGTCAACAAGCAGTTAAACATTTGGGAAGGATTCTTTTGACAATTATATTTTGAAAGCAATAAAATGTTCTTGTAAAGTTATTTAGCTGCATGTGCCTGGTGGTATAGTGTCATATTTTAAAATGTTTTATATTGATTTTTTGCTTTTTTGCACAAATTGGAAAGTACGTCTGTCTGCTCACACTTTTATATCTCTTATTTTACAGTTTAGACCTTAGTTATTGAATGAATGGCTTCTTGCTTTCTTTTTCTTTCATAATTTTTTCATTTCTTAATTAATTTGAATCCTATGTTTGCTGCCAGATTTCCGTAGACAAAGGAGGTGTCCATTCATGTTGACTGACTTTCAAAGTTATCAAAACGTTTTTATTGGATGTCTTTCATAGCAGAAACCATGCCTGTTTCCTGTGTGACTATGTAATTTTATAAAAATACATTAATTCTGAACTCTTGCTCCCTGCACAGCAAGCTGACAGTTTGTAAATGACAGATCTGCTGAATGGCTTTGCAAATAGAAAAAGAATTTCAAGTAACTGAATAATTGCTTCAGAGCACCTTTCGTGTCAATAGGAGTCTTTTCACAGAGTACAGCAATCTTTGGATCCAGCCTATATAGCCCATTAAATACATTTAAAACATTGTAAGGGCATAATTAAGTCTTGCAGTATTCTTGTATTCCTTGACAATATGTCCTCTTAAAGCAATAACATCCTATTATATGAAGTAGATTCAAGTAGCAGACTGTCTTGATGTCCTATATAAAATGGTTTTTGTCCTATGGGAACAGCAGGCCAGTCATGTCAAAACCTTTTATCATTAGCAGTTATAAGTTCTTTCAAAGCCTATCTCAGATTCAATGATCTAAAAGATGATTGCCATCAGAAAGAGTCTAACAGTTGACTGGCGTCTTTCTCTCTCTCCCAACCAGGAATTCCTGGGAATATAAGAGGAGTGGGTATCCAGAAAGAAACATTTTTTTTTTTTCTATTTTTACTTTGATTGATGTCAAATCTGATGTTGATGCCATTTACTATGCTGTGGCTGTACCATAGCTCCAGAGGTGACAAAAATGTGTAAAACTCTAAAGTAGTGAAGACTAGTGTGAAACCAGACAGAACTGAGTCTAGATATACTGGATGGGACAGGACAGGGTAGGATAAGATGGTGTGATAGCTCACTTTGGTGATTATATTGTTTTGACTGAAAATTGTCAACTTTTCTTTTGAGGGTTGTATGTAGGAACATGGAAAGAAAACCTCTTCAGGATTAAAGAAGGGAAATATTTGTTCTTTGAGCCTAACAGGCTAAGATTGCCTTTAAAATGGGTTAGATGCAAGCCTGGTGCTTCTCATGCAACTAAGTAGGATCTTTTACAGTACCCCAAGTGGGTGGTTGAAGGTTATCCTTTATTTATGGCAACAATTTCTTATGGCTACAGGGGAATGCTTCTTTTTCTGAAAGTAATTTCTGCTCGGCTTTGTGGGGCTCCTTTGAGTTCACGAGAATGCAGAGGAAAGCAAAATGTAGGTTAAAGGGAGTTAGTCAAAACTGCAAAACAAGGTATCACTGACCGTGTGTTTAAGGGTAGCACCGGTGTGAGTGGCTGTTTATAGAGCTATACAAAGGGTGCTATAAAAGGGTTAGAATAAGCATGGCATTTAAAAATGAATAGGTATACAAAGGTCAAATAGCTAATTATTTAAAGAGGTTTGAGGGCAAGAGCATTGTTTGAAATGAACGGAAACAGCAATTATTTACAAAAATTAAAAACACAAAACAGTTGTGAATCAGCAGTCACCACTCTCATCAGGCTTAAGTTCCAAGGAGCTGCTAATGAATTATTAAACTGAACTGTGAACCTGAAAATAGTTCAAAAAAGTGAGGAAAATGACACCTCTTGAATGATTTGAAATAAATGTGACAGCTATTGACTTTGCATTGTGAGGATATTAAGATACTATCTGATTCACACATTTCTGCATCAATTACATAGTTTAAAGTAAAGAGGTTCCTAATTAGTTCATTGTGCAGCTGTCTGGCCACTTTTGTCTTCATTTAGTATTGTGCTTTTTGTCTGTGATAGAACACCAGTGGTTACAGATAGAGACTTGGAGTGAAGAAAAGGATTCGAAATACATGGAGCAACTTGAAAACAATTAGGTGTGTGCTAATGTCATTTGTCTTGGGACTAGAACTAAGGAAAGGACTCACGAAGAAAATGTCTGTCTTAAGGTTTATTTTGTGTGGTTTTTTTCCCCTTAAAGTGCTTGAAACGGTTATGTTAATCTGGAGAATTAAAGAATAAGGTTGAATATCACAACTTTCACAAAACTCAGTAAGTCACTTTGCACATGTGTATAGCTGAACACCAAAACACACACTGTGCTATCTATTCTGCCTATATGAAGAGCTGCCATGATAAAATGTGACTAAAATAATATTTCCATACACAAATATGTCACTTCTCATCCACACAGGTTTAATCTGAATTTTTCTGTAACCTTGAAATAATAAGATAAAACATACCCTAGTGCAAGTTCTGAGTAAGAAAAAAACAGCAAAGATAAAGTTTCTTGAAGACTGTAGTTACACTGTTAACGGGAACAAAATTACCAGGGTGGCTCCACAGAGAGAAGAATGTCTTACGCCCCCAAGGACATAGCTGGAGATCAAAGAGGATCCTTATCTTCACAGAAAAAAGTCTTTGAGCAAAGGCAGGCAGGCAAGTGAATACAACCTGCGGGAGAGAGAATAATTACACGGGTATCAAGTTATGATGCTTCTCCTTTAAAACGATGGAAGTTACTTGAGTTCATGGAGAAGGAAGATGTGAGAAAACTCTGGAAGCTGTCCTGATAACCCTCTGCTTAATGAGTAAATAAAAACACATTTGAAAGAAGCAAAAGAGCAAGAAAGGTCAGGCCTCATCCTGTGCTTTCTCATAGTGTTTACCTTTCCATTTATTCTCAACAAATTAAAATTTTTTTGTAGCTGAAGCACAGTTGTTTTTGACAGGAAAATATGAAATTCTCAGTAGAGTTGAAGATATTTATTTTTAAGATTGTAACAAAAACAATAGTTACTCCAGCTGGTGAGCTTATAATGCCTTTGTGTTGACTGGGGTTTCTCAAGAGCAAAGTTCATAACAGCATGTTATGCAATAAGCTGCCTGTGCAGCGTATTTTTCTGTGCGATGCAGGTGTCCAGCTGTGTGGAAATCTATACCATTGTGGGCTAAGGGTGCTGGGTTTTCTGTGTACTAAATAAACTCCACATATCCTGATTTGAGGTGTATCCAGTAGTGTGTTACACAAAGTATTTGCTTTATATACCCTTCTAACTGTGCAAATCTATGCTGCGATATATCACTTGTCAATAAATAGCTGTGTCCTGTGGTTAAAACAGCAGATATAAGCCCTTAACCAGGATTTTTTTCTGCTTTAAAAAAAAAAAAAAAAAAAAAAAAAAAAAAAAAGAATAACTGATGTTAGGTTTCCTCTAGTTGCTTGTATTTATTCTATAAATAAAAAATATTTCCTTCCTGTAAAGTACTCTTTGCTCAGCTGTGATCTTTGCAGCCAAGTGGTACATTAGGTTTCTCCTTGCCTGCATTGTGCTACAGCAGTGGAATCTATAAAGAGGATAAAAACTCTCTAAAGGGATTGCCTGCTGGTCACTGTTATTTTGCATTTTGCAGTGTATCATTGCAGCAATCTCAAGCATGTTTTCTGAAACTGACCATTTGCAGTTTAGGTGTTGTCAGGTCTGGGGTGCCTCTAAGATCCCACTGCAGACCTCCTCGCTTGTCCTTCGCCTTTGCTCATATTAGGAAAATGTGCTTACTTTAGTCTCTTACCTTTCTCTGGCAGTTTTATTTTGGAGGAAAACAAACAACAAATCAAACTGTTGGCCTTACAGTGTTTTTTATTCCCTTTGTGGTAGCAAAATTTCAGTTTTAGTGTTTTAAAGTGTAGTTTGGTTGCAGAGAAGAATTCAAGATCATTGCAGGGCAGATTTGCTCTGTCTTGTATGAACTTCAGCAGAGCTGAGACTTCCAGCTAGTGCCAAGTGAAGTGCTCTGCTGACTTCCGCAGGGCTTTCCTCACCAACTCCACTATCACCTACCTCCTTTCTCAGCTGTTACAACCAAAGTATTAAAAACAAACCCTTGAACGTGTTTTTTTCCCCTCATCCCAGCTTCTATACTTGCTTCAATAGAAATGAATCCAAATGTTTTTTTTAAAAACGGGGTCACCTAAGTTCCTTAATACAAGGTTGTAAAATCCTTTCCAGGTATATTCTAGTATGACTAATATGAGAATTCTTCCTAAATCATCTAGCTACATACTGCACAGAGATGATGATAATATAGGCTAATAACCAGGGAAATTTGAAAGTAGAATTTTGCTTTGAGTAGATGAAGAAGTTAACTAAAACCCTGCAGAAATGTTCCGTTGTATTGGTTATCTCCATGGCTGGGTGGTAGATGTTGCCAAAAGCCCAATAGCACAGTAAACGCCCTGCAGCAGGCAATTTTCTCCATGTCATGCAATAGATATGGAAATTTTCCCTTTTTTTCTTTAAATAATTGTAAATGGTATCTGTGCAGTCATCTTAGAGGTATAAAAACATGGGTTATTTGTTAAAGTATTCAGCTAGGTCTGCACTGCACTGGCTAGCTTTCTGTGTGCTGACCCTGCTAGTCATTGCTTGCAGAACTTTTAACTGTTGTAACTTTTCTGTCTTCCTGGCAGCATGAATTAGCGCGTAAGAATAAACAAACACCTCTTTCTCCGTCAGGTAGATGAGCAGTCCTGTTGCAAACTAGTTGGACTGTCTAGATCTTACTCTGTAGGATACAGTGTAAATCTCAGTAGTTCTGAGAGAATGAAAGTAGCTATTCTTATAGTCTGCTGTTGGCAACGTATGCCAAGGCAGCTTCTCTTGCCCTTCTGTACAAAGTTATTTTTGGTTATCTTTCTTTCACTGCACTAGAAAGAACATAGATATGAATTTTCAGCAGAGACATTGGAATGCTGATTTGTATTTTATATAAATATGCAATTAATTTAAGCAGTGGATGAAAACTTTCATTAGAAATAAAATTTTCTGTAGGTCCTTCCAACAAATTACATGAGTATGTTTTGAAGCTAAATGTTATCTGGAGTGCAGCTATGGCATGTAGAACTGTATTTTGGATGATGATTCTTGAGAAAAGAGAGTGCTGAGTGCTCTAAGTTCCCTCTTTGGACCTCTGTGCAGTGGAATAGTTCTTCTCAATGCTGCTGTTCTCTCTGGCTCTCTATTAAAAGGCAGAAGGAACAGGATAGCATCTTCATGACTGTTCAGGCATTACTGTATGTGTATATATACAGACCTGTGTACGCTCTTTTTTGTCTCAGCAGATGCTTGTATAAATTTTCAATATTATGGTAACAATGTTATCAGAAATGTGTGTTGTCCTACCTCCATGTCCTGCATTCAATGGTTGGACCTACTTTTAGCATTTTGTGTTGTTACAATATCACAGAATCATAGAAGTTTTAAGGGACCTCTGGAGATCATCTATCCAACCCCCCTGCTAAAACAGGTTCTCTACAGTAGGTTGCACAGGAAAGCATTCAGGCAGGTTTTGAATGTCTCCAGAGAAGGAGATATACAACCTCTGAGAAGCTTATTCTCTGTCGCCCTCAAATTAAAATGACAAAATCAGCTTTTTGTGTAGGAAACTATCATAAAGGTTGTTACTTTTAAATACCTTGGTCACTGGCTGTAGCGATACTCTGTTTCTGCAGTGTTGTAGACTTCATTATCAAGTTTCCTTCCACTTTTTATTTAGCTTTTCCTCAACTAACTTTTCGATCTCCAGGCATCTTTTGTGCATCTTTTGCAATGTTTGTCCTCTGGTACTGGAATTGTTCCTTGTGGATCACCTCTGAACCCTTTCTAATTTATTCATACATTATTTCAGTAGTTGGGCCATGCCATAGAAGTTACCTTGCTACGCTGATTTGATTCCTTTACTTGCAAACACATGGATGCAGTTATCTTATGGCGGTGAAAAACAAGCCCTGGTCAATGTTTGCACAATTATCTGATGGAAGATATTGATGTTTCCTTCCCAATGACTCTGCTTGGACTCTAAGTGTTTAATTATTCAGCTACGACCACATGATTAAAATTATCACAATCATTCATGTGCTTAAACCTCTGCAATATCTGTGCCTAAGCTCTGCTCTTTGCTGAAGAATATGGCTTTGTGGTATTTCAAATACCATACTTTTTATCCTTTAAGTGCTATTTTTATTTCTAGCTGTATTCTCTTCCACTTTTAGCCATAAATCTCTTTTCCCAGATTCTCCTTGACCCTCAGTGTTTTTCATTTATAAGCTTTCTAGTTTCTCCTTGACTAATCATCTTGTATTTTTTAATAGACTGAAGAACTTTAGCCAAAATGCCACTTTTAATCTCATTTTCTGTTTCCAGCATGCATTTTAGTAATCCTCTTTTCTTACACTACTTGCAATTAATGTATCCCATTAGTGTCCCAGACTATCAATGCTTCATTTACTCAAAGGATTAATGTTGAAAAATGTATTACCACTAATACAGGGTAAATGAGAGGGATTCCGCTTATGTCTTTGACATCAGCATGCTCAGCGGAAACAAGGATGCAGGTTTTACTTGGGCTGCTAACTACAATGAGTAAGAAAATGTACACTGGAGCTGCTTTTTAATAGGTAGATTCTCTCAAAGATTTGCCAAAACTCATTGCCAGTGTTAGGCAGTGTTTTCCACAGCCCGTTGAGAATCCTGTTGTGATTGTGCACTGCATGCTTTACGGTGACAGTCTTTGCAAAACCAGCCAGCAGAAGTAATAGTTAACTGTAATTATCCACACATTGGGTTGAATTAGCTTTATTGCTATAGTTTTGAGAGGAAAACAGAGTACTAAAATAGCTTTATGCTGTCTTTGGACCTCCTCAGTTGTGGCCAGCCCCTGTTGGGAGAAGATTAGCCTTGAGAAGGTCTATGCTACATTGCTTAGTGCAAACTGTTTGCTGTGGAGAAGGCAGGCACTCAAAGTGCATCCTAGTTCTACCCAGGTCTGAGTTGGTTCTGTAGTTTGTTAGGAGCTCTATTACAATGAGCTGTCAGAGTAATTACTGTTTTCTGGCCCAGACTGAATATACGTGTATGCATACAAACAGTAGTTGTCACGTGTCTTCAGTTGATCTGACTGATATTTTGGATGCCGGTTAAAATAAAAGCTTCATCTGTGCTTTAGATTGTTTTATCTACGGCTGTTACTGTTTTCCCCACCCACAAGGACTGTGCACTACTCAGAAAATTGCTATTTGTTTGCTGGACTAACAAAAAACTGAAGTGTAAGTATTTTTATTACTCATTATTTTCCATTTATGTTGCAGGAGTTTCTTGATATTGATACATCATTTGTTATGCTTTGGTGCTGACAGACTTGTTATTATAATAAAAGCAGGCTCCATGGTTGATACTGGCCTGAACTTGCTAGAATTTAAGTGGAAATTCCTTTACTGCCATTTCTTGGTCAGCTTTGGCTGACCCAGCTTTGAGTGTGCGGTGTTCCAGTAGACAAGCAGATAATCTCCAGCTGAGCCTCCAATCTCTGGGGTTCTGTAACTGCTCCTAGGATGGAGGCAAGACATTGGAGTGGGAATTTTATAACTGATGAATCCATAAAATGAATAAGTAGATTAGCAAGCATTAGCAGAAACACTGGGAGACAAGCTGTGGGTTCTGTAATAACTGAATTCATGCTGTGATGGATGAGAGCACTGGTTCACCAGGATGATTTCATCCATCATTTCTGTTGCCTGTGTGGTCTATTTGAGATTAGAAATAGGAAAGAGTTGCATCTTTATCCCTTTCTGTAAGGCTTTTAACATCAATTTTCTCCTAAATCCATACTAGAGTATTTCAGGGTCTTGTGTTTCAGTTTTCATAAATGGCCTGTACAATGTTAAGCTAATGATTAAGTTGCTTTTACAGTTGGAGATATGATGACTATGAGGCCGTAAATACCTTTAATTTTTTGAAAGTGTTTGAAACTGCATCAAAAGAGTCCAGAGAGGGTCTGAATTGTTTTGGCCTTGGAACTTCCTTGGAACTTTATTCTTTTGAGTGAGGATTCAGAGTGGCCAGATGGTCGCTTTGAACCACAACACCCACATACAAGATGATCTAATCCCACAAGCCAGTTAAGGTATTTGTTATAAGCAGTAAAACTAGATGGAAAATTAAAATATGAAAAATAGGAAAAATAGGAAAAACAGCTTTGATTTTTAAAATTGTTACTTGTTATTAATTGATGGTTGGATTTCTTCCCATCTGATATTTTTGAAAAAAATGTGCTCCTGTGTCATGCTGATGAAGAAAGACGCATCATTCCTATCACTGAAATTTTTAAGGAGGACACACATTGAGGAGGGAAGATTCAGTAGAAGGTTGAAAGATACTCAGTCCTCCAAAGTTTACATACGCCTTATTTTTTCAAAGATGTTTGTTTGCTTGAGTGAAACACTCAGAGTGTAAAGGCACATGTATGTTTGATTCTCAGTTTGAAAACCGAGGTGGTGCCTCCAGTCAACCATTAGCTAAATTGATAAGGCTATTATAGTAAGTAAGTATTGATAAGTATTATAGTAAGGCTATTCTTTCTTTACTGTCAGTTACCAACAATTCTGCCTTAAATAAACTCAAGATGGATAGGAGCTTTACTCTTCAGTGAATGCCACAACATGTAGCTTTGGGGAGCAAATTCTCAGCAAGTTTTTGTTACTTTGGCTGGATTTCACAGCCAAGTACCACTTTCAATATATTCTACACACTATTTGAATGATTTCCAAGCCCTTCCATCCCACAGATTTCAAAGCTGGCTTAAGTGTGCAGATGAGGAATCTGGGTCATCTGCAGAACCAGAACATCACATGTGGCTAAAACGAAGAATATTCTAGATAATATTTTTAATATTCTTTCAGATTTCTCTTTTGTTCTGTCAGTCATTCAGCTAGTTATATTAAATAAAAATGTTTAGTGAGTTCATCTCTTATCTTACAAAGTGACTTGCTGTGTGAATGTATCTCCATTACTTAGTAAGAAATAATATGAAGCTAACCTTAATGTGCAGCTTGTTACAGATCTTACAGTTGCCACTAATTATCTGATAAAAAGATAGTGCTAAATTTATGGTTGTCTGTGCAAGCTGTTAACTGGGTGTTAAGGCAATGTCATTTAATATAGTTCAATTACTGGTTTGTTGACATTAGGAAATAATTGAAACAATTTAAAGGTCACTTTTAAAGGTCAGTTATTGTCTCTTGTTTAACTCATTCATTGAATATAATATGACATCATTTTCTGATACAATACAATATCCTTAAATCACTGTGATTGTTCTTGTTATCACACTTGTCCAATTAACATCTGATATTTTTCCTTCTATATGCTAAGTGCCCTAGTTTTCATTAAAGACTTTTCTTGCTTTTCTCACTCCTGCTTTTATTTTTCCATTCTCTTGTCTCAACCTTTTGCAACATCTGTTTTGAATTTCGCCCTTTAAGACTTACTTAAGGCCTAAATTTAACATAATCCCGTTGGCATTTGAAAGATGGTACTTTTGATTTTTTTGCCTGTTGCATTTTTCCGTAAAGTCCTAAGAGTGCTCTAGGTATCTCAGTGCCATCTCTTTGCCTACCAGGACGCAGCTACTGCATGCAGACTTCCTCCAAACACCAGGATCAAATCTCTTCCATGGAACATCCTGCAGAACATGCTAAGACATGGGCCACCTCAAAGTTCTTTTCAGAATTTCTTTCCTGTTGTTCTGTGGAAATTGAAAGCCAGGACATTCTACTACTCTCACTAAATTGCAAAGCTCTTTCGAAGATCTTACAGGACGCTAAAGTTACTGATACCATCTTTATGCTTCAGGGCCAAACTGGAGTTCTCACTGACATCTTTGGAAACATCTCTGGCAGCACAACCCTGCTGAGACTTCACTCACTTTGAACAAGATTTTCTTGTGGTTTACTTGAAAACATCAAGAAAAAGAGAGAGAATGGGATTCAAGTGTGTGTATATATATTATTTTTTTCTGAGTGCCATAATAAGGAAAAAAAAGGTTGGATAATTTAAGAAGAAATGTTGAAATGCAGTTGTCAAACTCCAAAAAGTGTAATCCTGGAAACCCTAAGCTCAGCTACAGACTAACCATGGAAGCACCAAGTCTGTATAGGAGCTTCAGTGACAAATTCAGCTCTTTTATTTGAGAGAACGTTCTAGCATACATCTTTCATTTCTTGGAATATCCCAGGAAGGCCAGAAATCTCAGTGTGAATCAAAACTTCTGCTTCCGTACTTACAGTCCTCATAAAGTGTTGGCCAACTTGTTCCTGATCCCTTGTAACTGTTGCTCATCTGTTGATCATGCTTTTATGTTCATTAAATCCAAAGCCAGGCATAAGCTATGACAATTGAGCTGCAAAACTAAGGCAGAAGAAAAACGATTTAATGAAAAAAATAATTAACGATTTAATGAAAAAAATAATTAACACCTCATCATTCGATACCTCATTTTACATTTCGGCAGAGAAAAGCAATCTCACTCCCATATGTTGCATCTATATCAAGCTTCTGTGGGCTTCTTTACCTCAAAGGCTTGGTGAGACCTGGCAGTACCAGAACAGCTTCCACCCTAGTAGGTAGTGCGCTGCCAGGGCAGAGCTGTGTGGGTTTGATTCTCTTAAAGCAAACATAATTTTGATCTCAATATAGAAATGTAGGGAGCTGCCCTTATTTCTGAAATGAAATTTAATGTCCCTGACTGAATGTAGGAGACAAGCTTTAGTCAACAAGTACTAGGTTGTGGACTCTTGAGGGGAGGAAGGAACTGATCTGGTAGGCAAGAGGTAATGCACTGAACCAGAAGGAAGGAACTGAAGGTATTACTTCTTTAGTTGATGTCTTTTGTCTTGGGTGTTGGACCTCATTTTTGGATGCCTATTTCTGTATGGGAAGCTTGAATGCATAACTTGGAGTTTCAGTATTTAATATTTCCATACTGCACAAATTCAGCTTCATGGTGCCTAAACTGTTTTTGGGACCTTGCTGTAAAGGGGTGCATAGTAAAAACACACATTTCCCTGCCATATTCTCTGTTCTTAATCGGGATCGAGAAATCAAGTGCTTCCAGGAAGTGAGACAATGCAAGCCTAAATTAAATTTGCCATTTATTTCTAGTGTTTTGTTAAAAGCTTGTATTGACCTTCTTTACGAGGACTGATATTTAATGGGAAAACTAAACAGTTAATGGCATTACCAAATTATCTAACATGGAAAGATAATGGTTTATGTTATCTGCAGTCTTGATTGCAGGAAAAGTAGTTCCATCATTTCGTATCTATTTATGATAAGAAGCAAACTCCATTTTATTCCCTCCATCTTTTCCAATATAGGAGAGGTGTTTTTTTTTTTGTTGTTGCTGTTCTGAAACTTTTTGTAGCCTTTTCTGCACCTATCACAGTTGAACAGAATCACGTTATGGTAAGCCTTATATCAGCAGCTCCAGAGGAGGTCAATATCCTTCTGTGTTTTTCTTATACATACAGTAGCAGAAAGAAAGCATCTGATAGAGAAGTAAAATTTCCAGAAAAAGTGATGGAGTACACAGTAAATTTTTATTAATATCTGAAGGTATTAATGTAAACCAGATAAACAGTTCACCATTGGCCCAGTAAGTCTCTGTCAGAATCAGGACTGATCTCAGATCTTCTCAGTCTGAATGCATTACCTTTGCCACAATGTTGTTCTCCTCTTCAACTTAAATACTTAACAAATACAAATTGTTTTTGTGTTGTTGAAAAAAAATACAATTGAAAAGCAATATTGAAAAACAATACAATTCCAAAGGAATTTGATCATAAAGGAGAAAAAAAATCTTACTGCTGTACAGTTTTTGAACAACACAATGTCATAAAGTAGGGTGTAGCTATTGCACGACTCCAGCGAGAAATGGCATGCCTACTGAACTTGGTAATCATTTCAGCAATACAGAAGCACAGCCACTGGTTTGTGCAGCCCAAAACTTGTTCTGAATTGTGGAAAGGGAGAGATTTAGAAGATGAATGAACCTTTGAATTCATAGTTCAAACGCCTCAACTATTGAGGTTTGCTGGTTTTTTTTTTTTTTTTTTTTTTTTTAATTTATTTACAAAAATTGTTTTTCTCTTGATTTCTAACAATTTATTTTCCGGTGTGGTAGTTTAACCCCAAAGTCTAGTTGAATGCTCTGTTAGGTAGTTCATATTGGTTAGGTAAACATAAATGAGTTCGTGAAGTCTTTTTATGCTAAAATAATCTATAAAAAAGCTATATTTATTATCTGCATGCATTTAACTTATTGCTTATATCAGGAAAGTTTCATGTCAGAGAAATCAATGAAGCATGTGTTAAAATGTTTATGGGATTATATATGAGTTCACAGAATGTAATAGCGTGCTACTTACTCTGCTGTAAAAGTTAAAGATTACAAACAAGTTCTTAAAATCTTGTTACCTAGGCTGTTGGTAGATATAAATTCTTCCATTTTTTTTGCAAATATAGTTTGATTTCTGTGATGGATGTAGTTTAAAATTGAGAGATGCCTGAAGACTGGAGGAAAGCCAATGTAACACCAGTCTTCCAAAAGTGCAAGGAGGACCTGGGAAACTCCATCCCTGGGAAGGTGGTGGCAAAAATTCTGGATGTCATCTCCAAGCTAGTGGAAGAAAAAGAAGATTATCAGTAGTCAACATGGATTCACCAAGGAAAAATCATGCTTGACCAATCTGGTAGCCTTCTATGATGTTACGACTGGCTGGGTAGATGAGGGGAGAGCACTGGATGTTGTGTACCTTGACTTCAGCAAGCCTTTTGACGCTGTCTCCCATAACATTTGCACAATTAAGCTTAGGAGATGTGGGATAGACAAGTGGACAGTGAGTCTAGTTGGAGGCCTGTAGCTAGCGGTGTTTCCCAGGGGTCGGTGCTGGGCCCGATCTCATTCAACATCTTCATCAGTGACCTGGATGAAGGGACAGTGTGCACCCTCAGCAAGTCTGATGATGATACAAAGCTGGGAGGAGTGGCTGATACACCAGAAGGCTGTGCTGCCTTCAGTGAGACCTGGGCAGGCTGGAGAGTTGGGCAGAAAGGAACCAGCTGAGGTTCAGCAAGGGCAGGTGTAGGGTCCTACACCTGGGGAGGAATGCATGCATCAGTACAGGTCAGGGGCTGACCTGCTGGAGAGGAGCTCTGCAGAGAAGGAGCTGGGGGTCCTGGTGGACAACAGGTTGGCCCTGAGCCAGCAGTGTGCCCTGGTGGCCAAGAAGGCCAATGGGATCCTGGGGTGCATTAAAGAGTGTGGTCAGCAGGTGGGGGAGGTGTTCTTCCCCCTCTACTCTGCCCTGGTGTTTCTGTAATCTGGAGTACTTTGTCCAGTCCTGGGCTGGCTCCTCAGTTCAAGAAAGACAGGGAACTACTGGAGAGAGTCCAGCAGACAGCTACAAAGATGATCAGGGGTCTGGAGCACCTCCCTTATGAGGAAAGGCTGAGAGACCAGGGACTGTTTAGCCTGGAGAGGAGACAGAGGGGATCTTATCAATGCTTATAAATATCTAATGAGCAGGAGTCAAGTGGATGAGGCCAGGCTCTTTTCAGTGGTGCCCAGTGACAGGGCAAGGAGGAATGGGCACATAGTGGAACACAGGAAGGTGCATCTGAACATGAGGACGAACTTCTTTTCTATGAGGATGACAGAGCACTGGAACAAGCTGCCCAGAAAGTCTCCTTCTCTGGAGATACTCAAAACCTGACTGGATGCTTTCCTGTGCAACCTACTACAGGGAACCTGCTTTAGCAGGGGGATTGGATAGATGATGTCTAGAGGTCCTTTCTAACCCCTACAATTCTGTGATTCTTTGTAAATAGTTGTCTATCAGGAGATCAAGAAGTTCATGTCCTGCTGTATCATCACCTTAGACAGAGCCTTCTATAATGTGAGTTACTTTATATTCTGTGGGGAAACTTTCTTCTACAGTTTAATACCTTTTCAAAGCTACACTTAAGGAATCAGATTCTCGTGTTTTTTCTAGCCCATTCATCAGGGCTCTAACCAAGCCTATAGGATTGTGTCTCCTTCACAAATATTTTCAATTGTATTTGTCCAATGGTCAGATCAAAAGTTGATTGTATTTCTTAATTATTTGTCCTAAAGGATTTAGAGACCTGCATAAGAAATAGCAGTCTTTCTAGAAAGAGAAAAAATGAACCACATATAAACCCTTCCTCTCTTTTCCAATTTATGTTGACAGAACAGGAAATGATATGCAGCATCTGTTCTTAAACCTACATGAACTTACAACTCTATTTACCACAGCCATAGTCAAAAGTGGTTTGATGTGAACCGTAGAGGAGGAGAAATAGATGCTAGGAAGCTGCGAGCTTTCTCCTCCAGGAAAGAGAGACCCAAACTCTCATAGTATTTCATTTACAAAAGGTCCTCAAATCCTTAGAAGTCTGAATTTTGTACATTGTCCTGCATAATTACAAATGTCATCAAGTGTTGGTGTTGATGTTTCAGATGTCTGTGAATAGTAATTTGGACAAATTAAAAGAAAACAAACATCCTTGATTATGCTATTTGAATAAAGATCGTCCAACCTTGCCATCTAGTTGTTGGAAAAAAACAAACAACAAAAACCTTAGTATCTGTACAGCAATAAAAATCCTATTTTTTGAGTATCAAAGTAAAGCTTGAGGCTTATAGACCTTTTCTTATTTCCAACTTACTTCCATATGCCTTCCTGACTCTTACAATAAGAAACTTTATATTCCTCCATCCCTGTGGCTCTCCTGTAATTTATTTACCTGGGGAAGATCTGCTTTCAGATGCAGCATCTGGTTTTCAATGATTTCCTGCTCTTAGCTAGCTAAATTGACTGAATCAGAAGGAGGTCAAGTCTGCTGCCTGAGGTCACACATTGAATGAATGCCTGAGCTGGGATTTAAGATCTGAAGTATTCCCTCTTGGTTCTTTGCCACTTGCAATAAATATTTATTTTAAAATGTCAGGTGTATTTAGGAATAATCAGCCTGCATTATATGCAAGCAGAAAATTATAATGTTTAAGTTGGTACTTACATGGTTCTTGCAAATGTTCTCTGTCTTATCAAAAACTCTAGTAAGCAGGAAAGGAATAGAGTATTTTACAGTTAAAAAAAAAAAATACAAACATACCTAAAGCAATAAAAATTTTGTAAACTGATGAATGAGATTTTTTTAATTGGATAATGATTTCTGTTGATGGCACATTCAGAACAATGCTATTTGATTTAATGGTAGTCAAATGAGAAGAAGGTGTGTTCTTTATCCCTGTTCCTTTATTCCTGCACTTCAGATTCCTATTAAGATCTACCTGATGTAATTACCTGGTGTAATTAATTAATTCATTACACCAGGTGGATCTTCATAAGAATCTAAAGTACAGGAACTAGGAGCTTCATGGAGCATTTTGCTGGTATTCTGCTTGTATAATTCTGTTTTTTTGTTTAATTTTAATTTTTATGTAAGAAGTTCTTTTTTTTTTTTTAAGAATACCAGGAATTGTAGAAATGATTGCATCATTGAAAAATCTTACTCATGTGATTAAGGGCCTGGAAAACTGAGTTTGTCTCTCTATTTTGTGAATATGGAAATATTTTCGATGAAATATAATTTATAGAGCTGCTTTTTCCTGTTTCTTCTGTGAGCAGTAAAAGAAAGTGTGTCTTAAGAGATGCTTTTCTCAGTTTGGATATTGATATTTTTAACAGGAATTTTTTTGTCCCATCCCAAGCAAATTCAGAAATACTGCTTCAAACCAAAGGCTGAAATCTTTCTATTTTCAATTTTTTTTTCAGCTGGAAAAGTACTGCCATGGTTTTGTGCAATTGTAACTGCAGTTCCTAAATGAAAACAGTTCATCTGAAAAAGGTCTCCCTTTTCTGGCTACTGTGGAGTTTGCTCATAAAGCACCTAGGAGAGTATTTGAAGTGACAATCCAGCCTAAATGGACTAGGAATAATTATGCTCCCAAGTCTTGAAACGTACTTCACAGTTGGTCAGTAACAGCAGTGTCCATAATGGTAGCTAAAACAGCTCCCAGGAACATTACCAAGTCCTCTTCTGTCATGCAGAGGCTGAAAGGAAAAGGAAGCTGGGTCAGTCAGGAGAAGAGAAGCTCCTTTCAACTTAAATAGCGGAAAGCTTTGACAGGAATTATTTTGACCCATGACTTTTTTACTTTTTTAAATATTTCCTTTTACTTTCTGACCTTATTTCTGTAGATAATGAAAAGGACCCTTAAAGGCCACGGATGAGAAGTTTTATCTCCCTCTCTTGGCTGCTGAAATGGTGTCATTAGGAGTCCTACGAGCCCAGATAGAGAAGGTGAGAAGTACAGTGCGTTTGTGAAATCGTGAAGGTGTTTTGAAGAACCCACTGGCTTGTTTCATGGAAGTTTGGCAAGAGAATGAAACTGTTTCTGTGTTGGGCTCCCTGCCTCCTTCATGAAATGTCACGAGGAAGGATTAGTGAGCTTTCCTTGGCTGTGTCCCAGGAGCCTGTGATGAGAGAGCGAGGAATGGGTTGTGACAGGAGGACAAGGCACTGAGGAGTAGCGGCAGGAAAGCAAAGGCGGGTGTCTGGGGTTGGTGAGAAGGGATCCGTGCAGCCTGGGAGGCAGAACAGGCTGTTTCTCCTAGTTGGCATTTGGAACAAATAGGTGCTGAATCTGCAGACTCTTCTGGCTCTCCTTTCTTTTATCATAAGAAGTACAGGGAAGAAAGCTGTAAGTTTTTTCCCTCCTGCACTTAGTCTGACAGTGGGATCTTTGGCAGTCTAGTGTGTGTTTCTACTGTGAAGAACTGTGGCATGAAACAAGCCACTCACATGGATTTAAAATGTGAGAAGAATGAGTTGGAAAGTGTCAGACAGCCAAGTTATTGCTGGAATAGTGAGACTAGTCAGGAAAAGACTTTTCAGAATAACCCCACAAACACCTGTACTTAACAGGGAACAGCTTTCTTTTGTCTTGATATTGTTTGAAAGGTAGGATTTTTCTTTGATACATCATTAATTTATAGAAACTTTCAGATTAATTTCATATAGATTTTCTTATCGCTTTACTGAAAACGCTTGAATTCATAGGAAGACAGTAAATGAGAGAGCTGGTGCCTAAGGCAGAAAGCAGTCAGCTCGACACAGAACTATTAGGTCATTCAGAAGAGAAGGAGAGGTTTTCCCTGCATCTTCATTTTGACATCACTTGGAAATATTTGCATCTTCTTTCCATCAAGACATTTTTACCCTGCTCTTCAGCAAAGGCAGGAGATACTTAGCTCTACTATGGATAAAGCTGGAAGTGAGGGAGGCGTGACACAGGCTGCTCCAAAAGTAATGCCTCCTATTTATTTCCATGGAAACTACAACAGATACAAAAAGCACAATAACACTGTTTGATGGAGCACATTCTCTGTGACAAAACACTATTTTTCAGCGTAGCCACTACCAGGAGCTATGCATTTTCACCAGCAATGAACAAGAGCCTAAATGCTGCGTTTGTAAAAAGTCTGCACAGCCATCTGGAACGTGGCTTGTCTTTCACATCACTGTCACCACTGCTGAAATGCACCACCCAGTGTCTCGCTGTGCTCACATCCACTGCTTGTTCTCCAGAAACGTTCAGCAACTGTTGATGAATGTCACTGGGTGCCATTGTTTCCGCATGGAGGAATTCAGTGCCACACCACTGCTCCATCCACACTTCCATGTCAGACACCATTGTGTCAGAGTGCCCCTCTGCTGCCATCTGTCACATGGCAACAACATGGAATGGGAGATGGGTGGGAAGGTTATTGCCATCCCACCAACATCCCCCTCTGACATCACAGGCCAACATCATAAAATAGGAGGCATTGCTTTTGGAGTAGCCCTCGTAGAGAAACATAAGCAGAACAAATACGGGATTGCCATTTGTTAAAGAATGACAGTCAAATTACAAACATAAATGCGTTATTCAGATGCTTCAAACATGTTTTGAAAAAGATGTCTTAAGTGTTTATAGGAATGCTTTATTTATTTTGAAGTTACACTTATTAGCCAATCACAAAATATTCACTGCTTCTATACTGCTTCAACCAACACAAACAGGATATTGACTTCAAGTGTGGGTGGACTTGAACTGTTTTAAAAATGAAACTTCCAGTAAAAACAGCATACAGGGTCTGATATTGTATTTCTATTTATACAAAATAGTCTTTATTGGCATTTTTTGCAAAACTTCCTTCAAGAGTGTATTTTGAAATTGCTGATTTTTAAGGTTGCTGCAAGTTTTTAACTTCATCCACCAAGCTTTCTATATAAAATTTACTTAAATAGTCTCTCCCTTTGCTATTTCAAATGCATAAAAATCATATGCTGTGCATGCACTTGGGTGGAAAGCCAGGAGTAGTTGGATGTGCCTACCTGTAGTGAACACTCACTTTAGGACTGAAGTTTGCACAGGAATACCAAGCTCTTGCTGGTTGTGATGTGCTGCTTCAATCAAGTACCGTGGTGATCAAGGTAGCCTGCAAAATCAGCTTGGAAAATAGAAGAGATTGTTTAGCTTTCCATTCCCATGTGTGCGATGACAGCAGGTATAAATTAGTTCGCTTACGTCAGTGAAAACTGGTCTCATAACTTCGAGCATACCGAAGCCCTAAAAAACTCTCCTGGACCCACTCTAGCTGTAGATATATCGTGTGCCATTAAATAGTCATAGATCAGCTAAAAATGTTCTGTGACACTTGCTATACAATTTAAGGGGTCCTAGAAGCGCGTAAGCCTGCTGCTGCCCTGCATAATGTTAGTAAATGGAAGGATCGTATCTCTCCTTTTCATTGTCTGCTTTTGGAAGCATTGTTCTTATCCCTGTATCTTCTCCTTTTGGTCCACAATTAAACTTGTGAGGTCATGTGAAATAGTACATATACGTACTTGCTTCCTTTAAACTTTACTCTCTCAGCATGGGTTTTTGATGGCTGTTTTTGTTGGTGTTTTTTTTTTCGCAGCACACTCAATATTGTAATGATGTGCTTTGAGCAGGCAAAAGTTATTCTTTCTTCAAAGCTATTACAAGGCTAAATTGGTACTGCAAGCTTTCTATGCATTTCTGGCTTGAAGGAAGTAAGTTGCTTTATGGAATAATTTATTTCTCCATCAATTATTAATTATTTGACTCCAGCAGGTGTGGGTTAGGTACTCCTTCTATGTATTCACATATATATATACATAAAGGAAGCAAAGCAAAGTCTTCACATAGAGCTTAAAATTTAGGATCCCAGTGACATCTATCCACACAGTGTGTTTTCGCAGCCTCACTTGTAATTGTTAAATTTTTGAATTTGTTTTTTTTTTTTTGTTATTTAAAAAGCATTGTTGATTGAAACAAGTCCCCTATATACAGGCTAGCTGTATCTAACAGCTACTGTATTGTGTTTTTTTCTAGCTCCTTGAAGCCACTTATTTAAATTTCCATCAATTCAAAATTTTCTCTTTTCCCTGAGCACACTTTTTCCATATTTTTTTTGGTCTCAAAATACCATTAATACTTTCTGATTATTCAGCACAAATCTAAAAATGTCTCTTGAGCCACTCAACCCGATTTAATTGGTTTCAGTGTATGGCAAGCTGAATTCAGATCTCCATTTATCAAACCTCAAGTCTCTCCTCCTCTCTAAAACTTAGTGCTCAGGTGAAAAAATCACGAAGCAAAAAGTCTGTTTGGGACTGTGCATAAAATGATTTTGTAACATTCCCAAGGTCACTGCAGTTGCAAGAATATAAGGAAGGCTGGTGGCTTGCATTCTCCGCGCTCTCTGGCTCCAGTGCTTCTCTGAGCCCATAGATTGTTGGTCCTGACAGCTTTCCAGGTATTTCCATATTGGTTTGAAATCACATTTTGATTTTGTTTCTTGTTTCTACATTTTTGCCTTATGCTGGCACAAAGAAAAAGAGGGTGGGCAGACAGAATAAGAATATAAAATATTCTTTTCTGGCATATCGACAACAAGCAGTGTATTCAGAAGTTCAAAGTTCAGTTTTTTTCCCTGAAGAATTTAAATTCCTATGCCCCTTGAGGTATGTGCAATTGGGTAAGTATAAGCTTAAAAACTTTGTTTTCTATTGAAAGCCAACATGCTTTCCCACAGTTTAAAAA
>WBMW01001876.1:1027183-1275357 GCA_013396635.1 Penelope pileata | reverse complement strand
AAAAAAAAAAAAAGAGGCTGAGTTTTACCTGCTAAGGTTTGCTTGCAGTAGACTTGTCAAACTTCAGGACAGTTTATAAAACAAAACTTGAAAATTAATGACAGCTGGAAGAAATTAATTCATGCCTTTTTAAAAGTTGATTACATATTTAAATAAAACATCTGGTCTGCATGTTTGTCCTGATCTTGGCTAAATAACAATTGCATTGCATAATGGTTCACAGTTTCCTGACTGGCATATTTTTTCAATTCTATGCTATTAGCACGCCATGCCCTGCTGGGTTTCCTGGTTTATTTTCCTGAAAGTGGATACAAGAGGAGAAAGGCTTTCAGTTCAGTGGCTGCATCTTCATTTTTTCCTAGCTTGGCAGCTAATGCAAGCATCCTGTGGCAGAATTAGAAATAACACAGACTGATTGTCCTTAATCTAACATTAAAAGTATCTCAAGAACCCACTGTAACTAACCATGCCATGTGTGATAATCCTTGGTCATGATGATACTCTTCAGGATAGGTGTGTGCCGAAGACAGCAAAACACCCCTATTTGTAGGCAAGAGAAGGAGATCTCTGTGTGTACAAATAACCTTTTCCTGTAGTCTCTACCTTGTGCTTTGCAAGCAAAACATATCTGGCTTACTTGTTCTTGCTTAAAGCCTCGGTGTCTATTGAATTTACTGACAATTTGCCTTCAAGAAGCTAAACGGCCCGGCAGTGGGGCAGAAGCTACACACGGGGTGAGTTTTTGCTGAGGTGTGAGGGGCTGCCCACCAGCTGGAGTGAGAGAGGCTGCCATGCTGGAACACTGGAGATGTCTGTGTGAGTTAACATTTAATTATGAACATAGGCAAATTGTTTTCAAACAAGACATGAGCAAATGTTCAAGCTGCAAGGGTTGATAATGGAACTCCTCTGCCGTCTGCTCAGTTGTGTTACCATGTAGGTCACCAATAAAATCAATAAGAAGTGCAGGAGACGGGGAAATTGTGGGTAAGCCCTTCAGACATACGCAGTCATAAAAAGCCTGGAATCATCTGTTAAGGATCCTAATAACTGCTACCATGGCTTCACAAAAAAAAAATGCACATTTTTAATAAGATTTCTTCAGGGTGGACTGACTAATTGGATTAATACCTGGAACACATGCAATTGATCTGGGAGGTGTAATTTGCGAGACGTTGGCTAAAGCGTTTCATTGAAAGTTTGTAAGGTTAAAAAGGGTGATATGAGTAATGGAGAAGTAAAACCAATTGCTAACAGGCTGAGTCCTGAAGGAAAAAATAAATGAGCAACAATCTTTCTTGCAGAAATTCATGAGCAGAACCCCTGGAGGGGGCTGGGGGAGCATTTCTGTTTTCCACTTATAATGTACTGTTTATTTATAGATGGAAGTGTGGTGGATGTTTCCACCTGAAAATTTCAGACCTGTCTGCTGTATATGCAGTAGGAAGTTTGAAGGAAAGAAGAGATACACCTGCTCATTTAAGCAATCTGACTTGTGAACAACATTAGTTATGGCAAAGACACAGCAGAATAATAATAATAAAAAAATTTTGCAGCATGTGTATGTACAGTAAGTGGAAGATAGAAAACCTTTGCATGGTGGTTGCTAAGAGGGGGAGAGAAGCACCTGAGGTCAGTCTAATGGTTGGTGATCAATCAAGAGTCAGTAACGGCTCTGCTGAGTGGTTTAAGACTACCAAGCCAACCTGGACTGCAGTGATCTCTGGTGTAGTTAGAGAGGCTGCAGAGAATGAGTCGAAGGTGAATCAGGCCCTGAGTCTGGTGACCAGCACTTAGAGACAGTGAAAAATAACAGAATATAAAATATTAAATAACATTTCTGAGACAGTGGAAAATAACAGAAAATGAATGAAATAATGTATGAAGCCTTAAAGATTAATTTTAAGAACTTCAATTGCTTAAACTTGTATGTAGGAAGAACATGGTTTGGGAGCATTGTCTTAAACTGGGTTATACAAAACAGATTTATTCTAATAATTGGTGTTTTTGCTGTGTCCTGCATGGATCAGAGACATTCTCTAACCCTGTATCTTGTGAAGAAAGCTCATAGATGTCATTTGGAGGTCTGCCCATTTGTGGATCCACAGCGATAATGGGGAGATACAGTTTCCATAAAAATGCAGCTTTATGCCATCAAGTTATTACTTATGGTTCATAATTTCTTAGATACTGAACGTACAAAAAGGAGAACAACATTTGGGTCAATGAACAGGCTGCCTCTGATTCACGTTAGAGTAGTAAGTTTAATTAACTGGGTGTTTTATGTCATTTGCAAAGTCATATAGACTCTGCTCAATTGTGCATCTGTTTAGTCAGTGCCAGGGGAATACCCCGGGTTCAGCTGATATCCACCTCCGTCTCGCTGCAGTGCTCCTAAGCAGTAATCGTCTGTGTTAATTTAAAATAAAGGCAATCATTACAGATTTCTTTCACCTGAAATCCCTTGAGCTGCAGGGTAAGGCATTCTGAGTAACATCTGCCCTCAGCCTGGTAGCTCTGAGGTGTCTGCTTCGTTTTGTGGCTTGGACAGGAGCGGCACAGCGCAGGGGGAGGCTGGGTTTGAGATTTCTGGTCTCAGCTCCCCTTCTGGCTCCTGCTTTTGGGTACTTGGTGTCCAAAGCTGTCCCAGTCCACACTTCCATTTGGCTGTGTAAGTGCTGTCATAAATAAAAAACAAACAAACTGGTAAGCCTTTCAGAAAGTACATTTACATTGGCAAAGCCACTTCTTGCTGCCTGCAGGCTGAGGGTTGACTTTAAACATAGCCCCAAGCAAGTGAAACGCTGTGCTATTTGTAAGAAGCCTCAGGAAGCACTGACTCCAAAACTTAGCTCAACGCAGTCTTTCCGCCATTTACATTCTGCCCTCAAGGTCGGTGCCTCAATATTGGCTTATTTCAGCAATATCTTCCTACTTCTTATTGCTTTAGTGTCAGCTAATCTGCAACTTTACGTGAGGGTGACATCTGCCCCCTGCCCCTCACTTCTTACTTCACAAAGCAAACAAGTATATGCAACGTTGTCTTGTTCCTGTGCTAGTTTGTTATCGCTTATGCACAAAAGCTGTGCACAGCTGCAGTGCTGAAGTCAGGAGTTTACAGCCAAATTCTTTATAAAAGAGCAAAGACAGTAAAAGCAGAAAGAGCTGCATTTGTTTAAAGTAGATCAAGGAAGCTTGCCCCCTCACAGTAATAAAACAGCCCCATCTAACCTAATGCCTCTGCTGATACTGAATTATCAATATTAATTTTCCTACAGCAGATGAGGTTGTAGCAATCGAGTGACTTAAATGGGTTATAATCCAGGGTATGCTGACTCCTCGTGCTAAATTTTTATTCCAGGCAGTTTCTTCATAGCATCAGGTACTCATGAAAAAATCAATAGTCAAGCTCTCGCTGTAGGTGACATGAGATTTTTAGGAATTTAGATGAATCTTTAAAATCTTTTTAATAAATTTGCCAAAAAATGAGTTACTGGCACACTCCTGTTTCCCAGTTCCCCATCACCATGTCAGCTGCGGGTGCAGATGTGGCTGAGGCCCATGTATTAATTTCAGGACCTAACAGTTTTAAGGAGTGAAAGTCCCAGTATGAAATACAGGGAATACCCACAGATGCATTGCTGTGTTCAGATCTCTTCCCCATGGATTAGCCTGCAGAAGCACAGCTTGCTTCTTAGGCAGATCAGCTGCTGAGAATGGCTAGCAAAAGCTTATGTAGCACAAGCAGTTTACACATTAACTTCACGTTACAGGTGTGCTTTCGCCTAGAGTTTAATGATAAGCACAAAATTATGCTCTGAAAAGCTAGAGAAGTATGTCATTCTTCCTGAAACGTGCAATTAATTTTCATGTAATATTTTACAGAAATTATTACTGGGTTGACAAGCACATATGCAGTGCCCAACAGGAGTCTGTAAATTTGTTTCTGGTACTGTACGCATGTAGGTGGCTTGTCAATGTTGTATGGTAAAATTATATCTTAATTTACCTTCCTGTAGCTCATTTGTCTGCCCATACTTAAAATTTTTTAGTTCTAAAAGTCTCTTGCTTTCTTAAGCATCTGAGAAGTTGAGGATAGTTGTATAATGGGCTTATCTAAAGAAGCATTGAGCATACCAGTTAAAAAAAAAAAAAAAAAAAAGGAAGGAAGTGCTTGAAAATCCATGTGAATGACTTCCTGTCCGGCCAATTGAATTGATTCTCTTAGTGTTGTTTCCTTACTCTGTATCCATCAGTTCCGGTAATCGCCCACAAAATGGCAGAAGGCAATGGTGCAGGAGTTAGAACACAGCTTTTATGGTGCTGTAATCAAGTTAGGCATGTCATCTACATGGCCAACCTGTTAGCACCATGGTAAGAGTGTCAAGGTGCGAAGAAGAAACTTGTTTCTGCATGGAACAGGGAAAGGGGCAAGTGAGGAACTGAGACTGGTAAATATTTTGGCGCAGTGGGCAGGCAGTGCAATAGGAGAGAGCAGACATACAGAATTAGGAAGAGCCTTGAAAACTGAGAACAAATTTTGAAGTTTATGTACCTGGAAAGGGGAACAATGGTGTGAACGCAAATGGAATGGCTCTGAGAATAGTAGGGTATGGGGAAGACAGCAGTGTGGAAACAGGTTAGTTTGAATTCTGTGTAGCTAAGTCAAAGAGAGTCAGGTTTGTATACAGCAAGTTTTGGCAGTAAAAACGTAAGTTTTAGATACATAATGAATACTGGGATGTTCTTGTTCTGGGGATCTGAGGAGAGTGGGTCAGAGATGTCAAAGATATGTGTGCTTAGGTGGCAGGAAGGTCAGTGATGCTATCAGAAATGAAAGAGATGCTATCGGAAATGAAAGAGAATATATGCAGTAGGGAGACTACAAGAGGAAATGTAGGTAGTTCAAATAAAACAGGACAGGTTAGACTTATAGTGAGGCACAACAAGGGGCTGTTAGTTAAAATGCAGAATAGTAGGATGGGAAAAGTCATTCTTCAAGTGATCACCTTTAAAAGAATGCAAGGAGATAAGTATGAGTTGCCTTAAAACTCCGTGGTCCTGTTTGAAGTCACACGTTCAGTCTATATCCTTTTCCACCTCTTAGTATCAAAATCTTCTCATGATTTGCATTCACCATGCTCTCATTATGGTGAAAGCTAGTCACTGGACTAAATATGCATGCAGAAACAAAGACTGCAGGTAGACCTCACTAGTGAATAACATTCCAGTACCAACAAAACATAAATGGGGAAAACAGTACACATACAGGCACACACACACACACGCACCCCTCTAGAAGTAATGCCTCCTTTTTTTTTTTTTTTAATTATGTTGGCCCACAACGTCAGAGGCGGATGTTGATGGTATGGCAGTAGAAGTTGAACCTTCCCACCAATACTTCATCACATTTTGTTGCCATTTGACAGACGGCAGCAGAGGGGCACTCTGACACAACAGCGCCTGACAGGGAAGTGTGTATGAAACAAAGGTGTGTCACTGAATTCCTCTGTGTGGAAAAATGGCACTCATTGACATTCACTGATGTTTGCTGAATGTTTATGGAGACCAAACTGGATGCTAGCACAGTGAGGTGGTGGGTGGTGCGTTCAACAGTGGTTACAGTGACATGAAAGACAAGCCATGTTCCAGATGGCCATGCACAGCTGTCACACCACGAAATGAAGAGTGTCTCAATTAGCTCATCTTTGTGAATCAGCTAATATTGGTGACTGTGTTGAAAAATACTGTTTTGTAGCTGAGAATTTGCTCTATCAAACAGTGCTATTGTGCTCTTTGTATCTGTTGTCATTTCCATGGAAATAAATAGGAGGCATTACTTTTAGACCAACCTATGCACCTGGCAATCCCTGAAGAACTTAAGCTCTTCCCACAAACCACAGGGCATAGTATTGCTGTGCAGTGAAGAAATGATACCATTCTTCAAGATTTTGTGTAGTGATTCTTGCTGAAATAAGGGTAATGTAAAATGATAATGCATGCTTTAATGTGCTTTGCTTCTATGAAGGCGGCGGTGTTTATTTCCTGCTAGGTATGTATTTTGCTTGCAATCTTTAGACTTCATTAATTTGTCACAGATTTTGCTATTGCACTGGAGTACCTTCTGCCTTTGCTCATGAAATGAATTTTTGGTACTCATTTCCTTATTTTTCTCACTGCTGGTGAATAGGGAAGTTAAACGAGTTAATGTGTTCCACTTCAGCCAGGTAACTGCTTTTCACAACTAGCCACAGTCAGCTGGGTTAGACAAGTATGCAGCTGTCAAGTTCACCCGTAAGTGACTCGAGGTAAATGTACAGAGGTACATGCCAGTATAGCGTCTACAACACCAAGAATTTATTCAGTTTCAAGGAGAGAGCTTAAGAAATTTCTATTAAAAAACCTGGCAGTTTGTTATACCTGAAACTATAAGTCTGCTGGTAGTCATCGCAGGTTGTTTTATGAAGCGTAACCAGTAATATACATGAGTCCATCCTGACTGAAACCGGTAAGCCTGAGGGAAAAAAAATAAATAAATGCTGTGTATTCGTTAGATCTTACTTTTCGGCTCCTTGCAGATAATTAGAACTGAAGTATTGTTGCAAAGTTTGTCAGTACAGCTACTGTAAATGAGTCTCGTGTTCAAAAGCAGAGCACTTCTGGCAAGCCAGACATCTTAAAATAGTATCTTGGAGCTTTTTTGATGAATTTGTGTGGAGTGGTAACAGAGATGACAAGGACTGAATGTCTCTAAAACAAATTGTTTGTGTAATGTCTGGCATAACACATACAAGAACTTAACTAAAAAGAACGTTTTCAAGAACAGCTGAGAAGAGTTGCTAAGCAAAAGAGTAATGACACTTCCAAGCATGAGCAAACACCAACCAGTTAAAATCTGCAGCATAGTCTTTCCTCCCCTCTAAATTCTGCCTCTTTTCCCAAAGTGCAGTGCAACATGTTAATGGGTTAAAAATTGACATGTGTCTTAAACAGCAAGTGGGTTGGAAGATGACAAATGTAATGGGAAGAAAATAATTCCCCAGGTACTATGAAGAAGAACAAAGCCCTGACAGTAGGGCTAAGAACTGGAAAAATTGTTTGAAATAGAGGAAGAACAAGAGGGGAGATTTGATAAAGATGAGGAATGCAGGTAGAAACTGCTGGATGGTGTTCCAAACAACAACAAATGGGCACTTTTTCTCTCTTGGGCAAAAATAAGGTGTTGGAAGTTGTGGGCTTGGCTTTTTGCATGTTGAAAGTCAGAGAATATATATTGAGTGTCACCTGAAATCTCCACTTGGCTTAAACCCTATTTTCATTGTTTTCTTTTTCCAGAAGATTTTAAGATTTAAGATTCAGCTGTACTCTATTTTAAAAATCTTCTCAATATATTGAATCATGCTTCAATTTGAGAAGTTCGGGAGAAAGAAATGAGGTAATGTAATCTATTTTTGTAAATTAAGCTTAGAAGGCTGCTGCCCTGTTTTATACCTATAAGTTACTATATAAGAGCTAACCTTTAAATTAATTGCCATATTATTTTACATTTCTCTGAAGGACAAAATAATTTCACCGTCCTGTAAAAGAAGTCTCACCAGCGGTACTTAGTGTATTGGTATTTATATAAGGTCTCTTTGGAGTTTGTCAGAGAGACGGGGGATGAGAAAGAAGAAACAGAACTCCCCATTAAAAGTATCCTGTTGCCATCACCTGTTGTATTAAGACATCACCTAGTTTTGTTTTTTGTTTGGTTTTTTAGGGTAGTGGTGGGAAGGTGGTAGTAAATATTCCCCATTATTTCAAAGTTTTCTTAGATGTTATGGTCATGCAAAAAATCCTATAGCTAAGTAGTATGTTTTGCTCTGAAGATGTAACAGAATATTTTCCAAGGCTAAACTTGCTAAGAACGAAAGAAAAGATGAGGCGATGATATTCTAAAGACCATAAATTACAATTAAGATTTGTCTCAGACAAGACTAAGATTCATCTGTATGTCATAAAATGTTATCTTGCTTATTGCTTTTAATTATTTTTGTAGGACGTGAATCCAGAGTGTGATTAGATATCAGCTGCATCCATTTTTTCATTATTAGAAGGATATCTATGAATGAACTTGGTAATTCTGGAGGGTTTAATATCCAGATTTCTTACTGTCATAGGAAGTGTCGTGCTTTTGCTTCACAATCAGACAGTGCATGGTGTGTTTTCAATGAAATCTTATTTAAGAAAGTACAACATATTCATCCTTGATATTTAAGCAAATTCACATTGCAGAATGATTAATTGCGTTCAGCCGTTTCATCCACTTCTAATTTTTCAGGGGATGTAATTGGATGCAAATTGGCCAGTGTTAATCATTAGATACCACTAATTAAAAACAGAAGCTGTAGGTAATGGTATGATTATTGGTAGAAATAAATGAAGCAGATCAGGTAATACTTTTCTTCAGGGACTCATGACTTGTGCCTGAGCCTCATTAAATTCTAACATGTAAAGGTGCCCTGCTGGTAGAGACTGCAGGAGAGATGTATTTATAAATAACTTAAAAGTAACATAGGAGGGCAGAGTCTGAAGAAGGAGGTAGGGGAACATTCCTATGGCTCAAGGACTCAGCAGTTTAATAAATTAGGAACTTTAAAAAGCAATTTAATTAGGTGGAAATTGGTTTTGCATAATGAAAAAAGGATTGAAAGAGAAACTAAGGACATTTCTTTTTCTGACCCTATTTCTGAAACACACCAAAATGCCTTTCAATGAGTATTTTTTGAACTCAAACAATTCACTTCATACTTTGCCTTGTAAAAATGACTGTGATGTTAGGTGACCTGTACGCTAAGTAAGGTGGAAGCTCTTTGGAAAACCTGTAATCATGTAGTCAAATCGATCAGTGTTTCATGCATATATTCAGATGAGATAATTTCCTCACACAGAATTTTCTGACTTGCTTTTTAAGTTAGCTTTAAATTACACGGAGGTGAAACTGAAGCAAATGAAAACTTTACTGAGTTGTATGGCTATGTGACCTTTTTTTTTTACTATGACTTTTTACATGTGAATAAAAACTGAAGAGCTTGAGTGTGAAAACCAGTGGATTCATCATCAGGGTTGTTTTGAGAAGCAATGCTCTCCTTTTCTGAATTAGTCTGTGCAGCAGATAGACTGAAAATTTTACAATTGAATTACAATATGTAGGTTGGAAATCTAAACATTGTTCTAAAATAGATGTCTGAAGGGAAAATAACGTGCTTAGTGAGGCACTGACAGAAAAAATCAGAAAGTGTGTATGTATTGGATGAAGAAGGTACTTGCCTACTGCACTATTGCAAAGCAAGTGCTCTTGTTTCAAATTACACCTTACATCTGAATCTGTCTCACCGCAAACAAGAAATACAGGATCATTTATCAAGTTATCTTGGAAATGTCCTGAGAATTATAATGAATCACAGCGGAGCATAAGCCAGCACTATCAGGGGAACGTTTTGAGTGGCTGCATGTAGGTAAAGTTTCAGCTACACAGGATGGCATCCTGTTTTGACCTGAGCTCTGTGAAAAAGACAGGCTGATAACGGAAAGCTGAGAGGAAAGGAAAAGGAGGCACACACAGAGCCTTACACTTGAGGTATTCAGCGGGCCCTGCTAAGGCTGTAGGCTGGGGACGGTGCAGGCTGTGTGAGGGGAGCAGTGCCGGCTCTGCTGGCTGCTCCCAGGAGGCTGGGAAGGATGGGGATGGAGACAGGGACACTTGGGTGGGCTGCTCTGCCTTGGGGAGAAGTGGCCAGGCTGTGTGAGCATGTGCAGCCATGGAAGGCTGTCTGCCAGCGTTACCAATGCAGAAACTGTGCAGATAGCAACTTACCAGAGTGTCCCTCTTTGCGCTAGGTTCTACTCTGCTGTGCCATGAGCGAATTAGAGGTCTGTTGGCCAGCCCTGGGGAACGGACATGTTACAGCAAAGCCAGAGGTCTGACCAAGAAGCCTGCTACAGGACTGTACTGCAGTTAGAGAGCTGAAGGAGCAAGGCTCTGCTAACACAAAAGAAGCAGGGAAATCATTCCTCTCCACTCCTCCCAGCGAGTGTTTCACTTAAACCTTCTCCATAGCCATCTTTCTCTGCCTATGAAGAAAACTGCCTTAACTTGCACTTCAATTTTCATTCCCTGTAAGGACAGTAAGTAAACATACATTGTTTGTTCAACATGCAAACTCAGTGCTGTCAATGCCATATAATACTTCAGGCTGAAGCAGTGTGTTTTGTATCTATGCAGTCAGTGTAACAGCTGTCACTTTGCAGGTGACTGTCTAGTGCAAAACAGGCTAATGAGTCGATCCATCATGATTGGAAATCAATGGAAAGGTTAGTGAATAGCTTCATCAGCTGTTGTCATAGCAGACCTTCTTGACCTGTGCATTCAGAAAACAAAATAATGTCATGCACTGAGAGCACTCCTTCAAACACACCTGGACTGAGTGGAATGAGTCTGGTTGTACTAAAGCCTTGGCAGGTGGAAAATGAAGATTCTGGATGCCTTCTCTGAAACCCTGCCAGACCTCTGTTGCGACGCGAAGGCTCGAACAAACACTATACGATCAATATGATCAAGTGAATGCCAATTTATTGAGCTCACACAGATTCTTTTATAACTATTTGCTATCTTGCCAGAGACACACAGCTATTAGTGATTGGTTAAAGACAGTAAAACACACGTTAGTAGTCTAATTCTAATTGGTTATTGACAGCTGTTGGGAAGTGAAATGTTATTGAGAAAACAGTTCTTGTTTTCACACGGGAGTCATTCTTTTCTCAGGATGTTCTTGTTTTTGGCTGTCTTCTGACCTTGTCTTCGACACATACCTCGGAACTAAACTTCATCTTCACACGCACCCCAGCATTGTGTTCATACCAATCATCTCTGTTTAGATTTGTACATTGTCCACAGTTGCTGGATTGCTCACATGTCCGTTGTTGTGCAGAAATTCTCCCACAGACCCCATGTACCAAGCTTGGAATTGCTTTTTGTTTTCACTCCAGTGGTGTGTACTTCCTTAGACAACTTTAAGTGTATATCACTTAGTGCTCATTTTTTACAGAAATTAAAAAAAAAAAATCCAAGTAATTACTTCATATATCAGATATTGATAAGCATCATATTAAGCTTCTTAAGCCGAGAGATTATCAGGAAGTTGGACAAAATCATGTGTTTGCTCTTCCAAGCAGGAATATGGCTAAATTCTCTGCTGACTGTATGGAGAGTTTGTAAATTCCCCAGGTGCAGTTACCTGTGTTTTCTCTGGGGTACAGCACTGCTTAACTCAAGTAGTACTGAGTCCTCGTGGCTGTCACCTCCTCTTTTTCATGTCTCTTTTGCTTGGTATGACGTCTTTCTCTAATAAGAATAATAACAAACGTTTATTCTTCTGCTAGTAATTTTACATGTTTTTTCTGTAACTTTAAAGAATATGCCTGACCTGCAGACCCAGCCACTGCCATGTGCAGGGGCTCCCCAACACGGAGGGGCTGTGCCACCCCCTGCAGGTGCCAGCACCTGCACTCCTCACTGAGCCCTGGGTGCACACCCCTGCGTTTTAGGCAAACGCTTCTCAAGCGTGATGGGATTTACTTGCTGCAGAAGTGGAGGGAGGTGTACAATGCATTCTCTCCACCACAGCCTTGTGTCACCCTGCTGGGGGACACGATGCCAAAGGGCCTGTCCCTGGAGGCCTTCAAGGCCAGGTTGAATGGGGCCATGGGCAGCCTGATCTAGGACCAGGCCTGTAGGTTGGTGGCCCTGCTTGCTGCAGGGGGGTTGGCACTTGATGATCCTTGGGGTCCCTTCCAGTCCAGGCTGTTCCATGACTCTGATTCCTTGGGGTTTTATAGGCGATGACAAATTTTCACTCAAGTTACTTGCAGGTGGTTTTCTAGAATGGACTGCCAAGTTCACGTCAGCTGTGCATTTACATTGCCAGAGCAAGGCAGTATTCTCTCTTGAATATCAGCTTCTTGCATTCTCTTGCATGCTGAACCTCTTTGAGTTTTTCTGCAGCAAACAACAGTGGCAATGTAGATGTGATGTGTGTTAATGCACCTTGTCGTTCTTGTTGAGCATGCAAGAAGATGTTACATTTTCTTGAACTCTGTCACTCCTGTTTCAATCACAGAATCTCACACTCCTTCAGTCCCAAGAAATGAGGGGAGTGAAAGGTGAGTAAAATTTGTTCATGCTTTGGAGAGTAAATACAGTATTAAAGGAGAAGACTTTTATTGAGCTTCCCAGGTGCTTTCAACGCATGTCATTCTCAGAGCGCATCTGATCTCTTCTTGCCTTCTCCAGTCATCTCACTTCCTCTAGTGTCAGTTGTTTTACGCCAAATGGCATTTATTTCCTTCTTCTCCTTCCTCCCCCCACTTCTTCAGTACTCATGGTTATCACAAACCACACTGAAAGACTTTTTCTGGAATCACAACAGCTGAGGTTGAGTGAGACCATGGGAGCAGAAGGGCCGTGGAAAAGCACTGAAGCCCTGAAGTGACAGGAGCTGGGATCCCAGCGTGGATCCCACAGGTCCTGCTTTTGGCTTGCTCTCTGGGTTCCCCTCTCCCCCTTAAACCTTGTTGATGCACTGGGCAGCAGTGGGGGCACAGAATGGAACTGTCAAAATGCATCTTCAAGAAAACGAACCAAGCATGTCAGTATTAAGGCCACCACATAACTTGAACTGACTCAGAATGAGAGATTACTGATGATTAAACTAAAATCACATTAAGTTTACAGGCTTGGATCTTTTGATATATATTTTTTTCTGCAAATGATAATCTCAGTATTACACAATCTGTAGCCCTTCTAATTTTGTGACAGTGTCATGCTTTTGAAGTGCAAATGGTGGTGATTGCTTTATCCACAGTAATTTAACAGAAGGCTTCTTTGCCCTGCTGTATATCCATCCTCAATTTTATCTCGCAGCAAATCTGTATAACGAGGGGAGCCTTGTAATTGGGAATCTGTGCTTATCTACCCCGTGTCCTTTCTTCTCTTTTGAAGATCGAAATATTTAATGTGTGAGACTGATTTAAAATGTTGAAGTTTGTAACTATGGATAGACATAAATCTGAATTTTCTAGCTTTAAAAAAGTAGCTTTTTGAACTGCACTAAACAGCCACAACATTAAATTCACATCATTATTAAATACTCAGTATGTGCAGTCTTAATCAGCAGAGAGTGGGTACCCCAGGGGTCCTGTTTCGATTTCCAGTAAATTGCTGTTTAAGCTTCTACAGATTTCATACTTCAGACAGACATGATACCAAATGAAATATTTTATGAGATTTTAAGTGATTTCATTTTTTTCTTTTCTTTTCTCAAACAAAACTCCCTCCCTTTCACATGTCAGCAAAATTAAGTTAGCTGCATCTAATTTCAGACATACGCCAGCATGGCCTATTTTCCATATAAATTTAATGCAGTGTAGCGTGCATTATCCATGACTCAGAACAGCATAACAAGAAAGCCATCAAAGGTTTCCATTATGAATAAAAAAACTGCTAGATAAGATAAATATTCAAGACAGAGGATAGTGGAAATTAAAATTTCATAACTGGGCTTCTACAATTACATTCTAAAGTGAAAGAGTTTCTCCCAGTTCCAGCCAATCTTCATAAACACCATTTGTTACATCTTTGTATAACTTGAAGGGGAGAGCAAAAGTAATTTTTTTTAAGGTTTGTTATGATGCAAATATTAGTCTGTAATGTGTAGTGCAAAATATTGCTAAGAAACAAAGAAAGTTCATGACAGAAGAGTGGACAGCTGAGTGAGCTGCAGATGGAAGAAAAGGCCTTTTACTTGTGTTTGGTTTTGGGAATGGGATCTGGCAGTAGTGCAGTGCTCTTTGTAAGATACAGGTTGATGACCTCTGTGATTTTCAAGCAGCGACAAAAATCACCCTCACTGCTGTTGTGATCTTTTCCTCACTTGAAAAGATGATCAGCACTTGGGATCTGAGTGCTCTCTGCTGTCAATTAATTCAGCTTGTTGGTGACAGCAGGCTCGTCTGAGTCCTGTTTTGTAGTGAGCATAAATGAATTAGAAATACCAAATAAACATAGCGTGGCACGTCCTGCATAGTCAGAAAGTCCCTTTGCTGTTTGAATATTTAAAAAAGAAACAAAAGGGGAAATAAGAACTTCCAAACTCAGCTCAGGATAAAAGAGCAATCACAGAGTCACAGAATCATTAAGGTTGGAAATACCAGTAAGATCACCTTGTCCAGTCATCAGCCTATCACCACCATACCACTAAACCATGTCCTTTAGTACCTCATCCAGTCATTTCTTGAATACCTTCAGGGACGGTGACTCCACCACCTCCCTTTGCAGCCTGTTTCAGTGCCTGACCACTCTTTTGGAGAATAAATTTTTCCTAACATCCAGCCTGAAGCTTCTGTGGCACAACTTAAAGCCATTACCAGCAATTACAAGAATTCTAAAGTAATGATGCTGTTTTGGTTAGGCTCTTTGCTTTTGTGTTTTTTTAGGGTTCAGTCTCTTTCCCTCTTATGTCTGCACGCACACAGAGCACAAGTTACGGTTTTGAATGCCCTTCTGAGGTTTTGCGCTTTGCAGTGACAATTTTAGGGTTGAGTAAATTGTGGGCATGAAACAATCCTTGGAGGAAATGTAAGTGGAAAAATAATTGGTACCAAAAGCAGTGTATGGAGGGGCATTTCTATTTGCAGTGGAGATACTCTTTAGAGAAAGGAGGGCATGATGAGCAGGAGGCGTACACATTGGGAAGGAGTGCAAGGAGTCAGGGCCAGTGGGGCACATAAGGAGAAGGATAAATTTTCCCCCTTTTGATTTAGTGGAAAATGCTACTAGAAGACAAATCCTTTTCCTAAAGTGTTTACAGTCTAAACAGATAAAGCGATGCAGGAGATAACTCTACACCATGGACAAGAAATGCAAAACTATCTGATCCAGTGCCAGACTGCACTTAGGCCTTCCTGCTTTCCAATTTTCTAGAAAGCCTAATGTTTTCAGTTGTGCATAAAAGCTTTTCTATCTCCACCTCATCCATTACTCTCATCTCTTTCAGATATGCACAAGCTGGAAATACGGAATATCAGAAAGCACTGATCATAGAAAACAATTACAACTGCTGTTTGATGGAGTCAAATCAGACAGTAAATGCTGAATGTGAATCAAAAAGCAAGATCACTGTAGCTGGGGATGAGACACGCTAAAGGAACTGAGCTGCTGCGCTCTCTGCATATCACTGTGGCTAAATTTGCCTGAGAAAGTAGGTGCTTTAATGCAAATATAAATGGCAACAGAGATTCTTAAGCTGTTCTAACAGGCACGGGGAGCTTGTTCTGCAGGTGTTAATGACCGTCCTGTAACTTAATCTGATTGTAGTCATGATACAGCTTTTCTCTGCAGCAACTCTTGCATAATTGATTGCTCCTAACTTTACATATTTACATGGAGACAGCATTCCCTATTTTAAAATAATGAAGATACTTTCCCTGTGTCTTCTTTTTCTATTTCAGAAAGAAGCTGCACTTCTGGTGCTATGAAAAAACTAGGAATTTGTACACTTGCCATGTTTGACCCATTTGCTTACTGAAAAAATCTGCACATCAATATTAATTAGATTATTCTTTACTCAGAGGCTGCATGACAAGACACTAAATTTCATCACGCTGATGCAGTTTGTTCCTGTGGTCGTAAAGGAAAGGTCTCCTAATGAAATGTGATCACCCAGCGTGCTGGCCTAGAGGGTCTAAGCAGTGGTCAGAGCTTCATTGCGCGGTGCTCTGCAGAGTGATAGCTGCTGAGAAATTCACTCTGCAGCTGGGGATGCTATCAGCTCTGCTGTCACATGGCCAGCTCATCTGGGCCTGCCTCTGCTGCTGCAGTTTCATTTCTGATAGCAATTGAGGTATGTGCTTCACTAGAAGGCCTTCTGCAAGGACGCTAAAGTAGCAGAAAGTAGAATGTTGCTGTGTTGGTGTAGGGAAAGGGTTGATCGCAGCTTGAACTGGTGATGGAGCACCTGGTGAAGGGGTGTGGTTGGCCCGGGGAGCACAGGTAAATTGTTTGCATCTGTGCTCCTCTGTGACTGGAAGGGGTGGGCCTGGGGAGGGGTTGCCACAGGCCTAGATAAGGGCCAGCCAGGCAGAGATGAGATCAGAAAGAAATGGATCAGGAACTTGGAAAGGACCTGAACCAGTGCCAGAAGATGTGGAGCAGAGCCCTTGGATCCGAATGAAACAAATGCCGTAGTCAGGAGAGTTTGGGACTTTCTCTGTTACAGTTGGTTTTACAGCCCTTATGCCTGATTTGAATTTTAATTTGTGTTAGATACAGCTTCCTTGGGATCATTTTTAAGCCGGTGTAAATACAAGATTAGCTGAAAAGCAGAGGTCTTTAAAAGCAGAGATCATTTCAGGCATTAGGCACTCTGTTCTCCTTACCAAGGAATGTATTTAGAAATGATACCTGACGTGAAAAAACATTTTTTTAATGTAGCAAAGTGCACTGTATTCACATATCCCCTACGAAAAGTTCTGTTATGAAAGTGCTCACAAAACCCATCCATTTGAAGTTTTTTGAGGTATACAGCTTTAAATATCCATTTCAAAAAAATAACTTTTCAGTCAGTTCAGCTCCATTAAGGACAGCTTCATTGACAGTTAGGGAAAGTAATCGTCCTCTTGGATAGAACCATCATGGGAATTGTCTGCTTGGTGATGACCGTTCCGGAAAGCTGTCAGTGGTGCTGAAGTAGTTTATCATGGAAACTATTTCGTCCCTAGCAGCATAATTTTGAGTATGCAAAGCTGCTTCCTCATGACCAATTTACTGGTTTTTTTTTTTTTTTAAATATTTATCCTACTTATCTTTCTCGTTCTGGTGCAATCTTACTAGTAATAATGGGGAAAGCAAAAAATTTCAAGAAAAACAGCCATTTTAGACACTGACATAGCCAGAAAGAAAGAAAGAAAGTGGTTATACAGTCACAAGGAGAAAGTAAGTTATTCATTAAAACGTTCCTTTTTCTTTTATTTCAAAGTTGACTTGAAAGAATAATAGAATACAAGAGCTTAACTGCATATTGTCTTGAGTACAACCATCTTTGCATATTGTCAAAACCTGAGGAGTACTATCCAGGGGATGCCTTGGCTCAGGTAATCTGCAAATCCATGCTTGAGCAAACCCAGGAGTCCAAGGAATTAAATTGTGAACCGGGTGCATTAACACTGACAGGCCATTAAAAAGCAACACATTATTTTATGTCAGTTATGGGCTATCAAAATATGACACTGAAAGTTAAGACTGCATTGAAGTTAAGGCTCATGCTGTGAATACATAAGTCATAAACAGGTCTCTCCTGACACTAGTTGTCTAATATGTCACAGAAGTGAGGAGTGAAGCAGGGAGCTTACAGAGCTTCATGAAGTCTGGCTTTTTCAATGCGCAGCAGTACGTTAGAAACTCACCTTGTGGTGAATGGTCTGCGGATGCTGGAGTTCACTGGGTTTAGGCTGTCCTTCCACTGGAAGGAAGGGGCAGAGAAACTTAGAAATTGTTCAGGATTTTATATGTTATTTCACCTAATCTATAGCAAAATATCAGCTGGGTAAGGATGATAAGAAGTGATGCTCATGGAAAGTATCTAAAACATGACTAAAATCATTACCTGTCATTAGTCCTGCCGTGGTAGGTTATTCATCCAATCTCATTTCTAAAGGTAATAAGTAAAAATTACTCCGCATTCTTCCTTTCTGAATGATGAATGAGTTTGACTATTTTAAGGCTTCCAAGCCAATGAAAGAGAAACTTCTGAGTGGGTCTGAGGGACTCAGGAGTATTATGTGCACAACTTATGAATGACCTTCAAAAAGCAAATGCAAATATCTGTATCATATTACATTTTTTAGCTGATGACTCTTCTTCTACTTCAATATAACCTTTCACAAGTAGATCAGTCCCCAGTTAGAATACCGACAAAACTTTTTCATATGCTTAAAGCATAGAGCAGCTAATATGTATTACAGCATCCGGTTAATCGTTTAGCTAAATAATTATATCCCCAAGAAACAGCCTGATGGGATGACATGTCAAAGAAGTTAGAGAAAAATTTAAAATTCTGCAGTGATTTGATTGAATAAGTGCATTTAATATTTGCGTATACAGATTATATTATTTATAATTAACTTCACAAATCATTTATTTTGTATTCTTTTAATGTTCTCTGTATCATTCTGCCTCGTTGACAAATCCGGTCACATTTGACAGCCCCAATCTGGCATCTAAATGTGACCAGAGTAGGCAGAGCAATCATACTTTAAACAACTTATCCTGACTGACATATTAAAAAATCTTAAAATCGGTGCCAACAGCCACTTTTGCAGTCATAGATCAGGCCACTTCAAGGCCAAACACACTATCTTGTTATGTATATGGAGCTTATGGTGTTTCCATTAATTTTATCCATAGTGTAGGAAGAACTAAATTTTCTGAGTGCCTTCTCAAGGGAAGCAGTAGCCAAGAAAATGAAAAGCAACAATAAGTGTATTCATCTTTTTAATGGTAACAGAACTAGTCAGTGGAGATTAAATTATTTCTAAACTATTTTATAAGACAAAACATACATTATTATTACTCTTCATTTTTATCTTCAGTCCATCTCACTGCTCTAAATCTCCTCTCCCTCCATTTCAGCTGCTGATCTTTTCTCCTGTGTTTCCACAGAAGTACAAAGGATTTTTATGGGCACCTTCTACTTGTAGCATCTCAGTTCTGTCTGTCCTCAAGCATGGAAGTTATACATACTTCTTTCTTATGTCTAGATTTCAGTCCAACCTTTATAAAAGTTAATAGAAAGATTGTGTACAGTGAGCACTGAGTCATTCCATATGAAAATGCCTGTATCTTGCTCCATCCAGCTGCGTCCATCATAGTGTTTATGACTTCATGGTGTGACCTGGTTCTTTGCTGTCAGTCCACTTCCAACAAGCAAGAAAGAGGAAAGAGCATTGTGTGTGAAGAAATGAAGGAGAGGGACACGTAAAAGTGTAAGGTGCTGTAGGATCAGGTAATTTCTCCCTTTCAGTCTCATTACTCCCAGACTTGCCGCCTATATTACTTAAATAAAGAAATACATTTTTTTATTAGTCTAATGTTTCTTTTCATCTGAGTGGCCTTATAAGTGCATTAGTTCATAAAGTGTTGATGTCAAATATTGAGGATTACCAGGTTCCAGAATTAAATGTAGACTGCACAAGAAAACTAGTTACACGTTACCTTTATTTTCTGGACTGAAGGCAAGTGCTTTACGTCAGAAATCAAGTAATTATTTCAACCAGAAATACATATCCATGACTGTGACTATATCAAAGAACAACCAAGTGTATGCCTAGAAATGATTTCTGGATACTTAGCTTTTGCCAATAATAGTTGTCTGAAAAACTCTGGATGCTTTTAATCATTATTATTACTCTTCAGATAAGGAGAATATAGGGTCCTGGTGGTCTGCTGTGATTGGTACAGCCCTTTCTAACTTAGTTTTGCTATTTTTGATAAGTTATGGTTCTAGGTGCAATGGTGATGTTGTTATCTGGGTAACCTTTTTAGGTACTTTGGGGTTGGATGTTAAAGATCGTACTGACAAAATTCCGTTTGATTGGAAATGGAACATTATTTCTGAAAATACTTTTAGTATGATATAGTATTTTTCTGTTCTGCATCTCTACCCTCACATATACCCATTTCGTCTGGGTCAAAAAGTGTCTGATAGCAATACTAACTGGTTTTGGGTGTCACACGATGCTGTCTTAAATGTGAGTCCACTGAGTCTCTTAACATGAAAAAGAAGAAAAAGTTGTGTTGTTGGCACTGACTAATGAAAAAAATATTGGCATAATGGCTGCAGAAAAGCCTTTCATAAACGGACAAAAAATAAATTGCCTAACTGAAGCGGGAAAAGTACTTTGTCATTATTTAAAAGTTCTTTTGCACCATGGATGTTCCTTAAGTCTTTTTAAAAGAGAGAGAACAATCTTGTGAGGCTTAAATCCAGTCTGTGACAGCCTCCATTGGGATATTTGTTATCTGAAATACTCATCTTGGCAGAATCTTCATGGATTCTACCATTTCTGTGCAGAACGTTGCTGTCAGGAGCTGTTTTTTGACTGTCTGGTGAAAGTGGGCTGTTTATGCAAACTGACTTACTGAAGTGACGTCTGCTGTTTTCATTTTGGGCTGTACCCATAAAAGTCTCTGCATAGTTATCAGAGGAAGTTAATTTAAGATACAGTTCATCCCTTTTAATACATCCTAAAGGAAATAAATGAGTCTTTCCAAAGTGAAAGAAATTCTTTCAGAAGAGTTTAGATAAATGTAACATCTGACATGATGTGGACGAATATGTTGGACAAACTAGACTGACAGAAATCTTTGTACCGAGTCCCAATCCAAGATGTTTTGCGTTTTTCTGAAGTTGATTAACCTTTCAGTCAGTGTTGCAAATGCTTCTATTTCTAAGCGAATATATTGGAAACAGAGATACTTAGAGGACAACTGTTTGGAGGTTCAGTGTTCTGGAAGAGTCCTTGTGCGAACTTGTGCAAGCGACTTGCCATTTCCTTATTCAGTAGATGCCCATTGATATAATGAACAACAAGGTCAGTTTTTGATCACTGTCACTCCCATTACTCTGTCAGAATATGAAGGAGATTTTGTGTATTTAAATAAATGCAAAGAATGAAGAGTATGATCTATAGACTCCAGTGAAGTCAGTGGTGATCTTTATGTGGGGAAGTAATCTACAATTAACTCATGACATTTGCATGAAAAACAGATGTAAAAAGCCGAGAGGGAATGAGCCCTTTCAGGTATCGGCATCTTGCCCTCACAGCACCCAGTGCCTGTGAGCTTTGAACTTGTTACCCTGCAGCACAGTTCTCCAGTACTTGCATAATTAGCTGTTACCCTTGTTTATCGCTCCGGTGGTACTATTCCTCATATATTCCTCGTGACAGTAAGATCATGAAGTTCTTCCTTTGAGCCATATGTGAATAGCTGTTGCTTACAGTTGTACTAAAACAGTTCTGGTAACTTAAATCAAAATTACAGTTACATTATCATCCACCAGCCATGCCTCCGTAGTAACTAGGAAATAAGCTATATTATTGAATATACTCTTTGATGATAGTAATTAAATGCATTCAAAACCACACGGACTTCTAGCTTCAAGCATGCAGGTCTCTGATCAGTATAACAACCTGCTGCTTTCTAGAAATTAAGAGTATGGTAAATCCCTAAAATGTTTCACCTCCACCATTTCCTTTGGCACTCTTTCAGAGAACTTCCTCTGATTAATTGTTAGGCTGAGTATACTTGAACTAAGTCATTAATTTTGTCTGAAAAGGTGTATTTCCTGAACATTTTCTCCAGCAAATGATACTGCCTGCATTATTAAATACTTTCTGTAGTGCCTGCCATCCATAAACCCTCTGCTCTCCAAGCACGGATCCCTTCTATTTACCTGCAGTTCACGGACAGAGACAATAAACTAAGACAAGATTTTGTACTTCAGCTGTCCTTTGGTGAAACAGCTGTTTTTCTGAATCTAAACTAGTAGTAAATTATGAACTTGGAGTATTTTGAATCTTTTTCTTGTGTTACATGCAAAATTTCTCATACTTAACTTTGTGTATACAGTTTTTTTTTTCTTGCATAATTTAACTGGAGTTCCCTTATTCCCCAGAAAGAACTCAACGAACGGCCTGTTAACTGTGGCCTTACAATGACAAAGTGAGATGGAAGGATGTAGAGACAGCAAACAGAAAAGTAATTAATCTGGAATTATTTTTCCAACAAAAAGTCATAGCATGCTAGACACTTCTGGCAAATAGTTTATTTTCATTTAATTTAAAGTATGACATAAATAAAGGTTTTGTTCTATTGGCGTACACAAACACCTCAATTTATTTGGTGTGATTTTGTACTAAAAATAATAAATTGCTGCAGCTTTTGTAATAGACATTTAAGTCAAACAAACATAAATTCTTAGCATCAATGAAAAAAAATAAGGAACTTGAGCCTTGTTTTTATAGAGAGCATTCCCAGAACACTTGTTTGCCTGCAAAGATCCATAGTATTTATTGGACAGCGTACACCAGTATAGGACATATTCTCGGCCTATGCTCAACTAGTTGAGTAAAACTACTTTGTGAGTAAACTGTATGGGACTTAATCCCCTGGACGTGAACAGAAATATGGTCACACAAAGCCTCTGCCATTACAAGTTTATAATGAAAATTAGCGTAAGTTTACATACAGACAAGTTCTTCTGACCAAAATAATTGAAATTTGTAGGTGGTGTAAGTACTCAAGTACTGTGCCTTCATGGAAATTCTTCCAAACCTGATTCAGGAATGAGTTTATAAACTTACTATTGCTAGAATGTGATGACAGTATTTGTATTCTTATCCTCCTGTCCAGTGAAACAGTTGCATATACGCTTGCAGTCCATTCAAGGAAAGAAAGCATGGAGCAGATGATATAATTTTATTCGAGTATGTTCTGTTTTCTCAATTTGTGTTCCATAAACACTAGTAAATTTGCAGGATAATTTAAAATTATTGCTAAAACTTCTGATAATTCATGCTGGGGAATGTTGATGATAGCTGGCAGCTAAGTGAGGGAGTGGAGGTGGGAATGGTAAGGGAGTGGAGCAAGGCGATGGGCGAGAGTGGGGGAAGATGAGGAGGGACGTATACTCTTTAAGAGAAGGAACAGCTTAAATGCATGGAGCTCTTCTATGGAATGACAAACAGGGCCTTGTGGAGCAGCACCAGTAGCAAGTACTTCCATGGAAATCAGACACAAATGGATTGAATGCCACTGAGGTAACCCTGCTCCATTAGGGTTTCAAATTGTTTTGTACAATTTTTACGTTGCTGTCAATAAGACTTGGAAAATATTACTTGTTTGGCACTCTTCATTGAAAGCATGGATTGCCCGGATTTGACTGAAAGTATAAACTGATCTGGAAAGCCAGGTGGTATGATACCAGAGAAGGCAGGAATCCAGCTTGGCTTTTAAATTCTAGATTGCTTGCAGCGTTGGCATTTGGAAACACTCCCTCCTCTCCTTTGTTTTGTGTTTATACGGCAGACATTGGAAATTGGTGTTACTGGCAGAGCAATGAACACAAAACCTCATGACAACAACTCTGTGGGCCTTCTGCAGAGCAGAAGCAGACTTTTAAAAACATCCTTAACTGGTGTCATGGATGGAACAGTCATTTAAACGTGTTGATGAGTAATTCAGAAATAACCAGTAATACACTGAGTAAGACTACCTGGGGAAATGCTGGGGAACATCTTACAAAAACCCTGATTTTATGAAAAGTAAAGGACACCTCATGGAGACAGCAGAACATGAGTTCAAAACAAAAAGCTGAGGAGGGGATTAGTTTATAAGCAAAGCAAGAGAGCTCTTTGCCACAAGATGTGGAGTGGTAAAGAGCCGCATGGGGCAAAAATGAGCTCACTTATCCTGTGGGATTGCTAAATACAAATTAGCCATATCTGTTTCATAAGCCCGTGAACTAAAATGGTCAGATGTTGTGAGGTTGCTTTGCATATATGCTCAACCTTGTTCTGCTGCTACTTCTCAAACATCCACTTTTGTCCACTTTGAGAGAGTATGTTGGGCTAAATGGACTTCTAGTGGGAGTCTGGGCTCACGTGTGCTTAACTGACTCACAGACAATTTGGTGAGGGAAAAAGCAAATGGTGTCAAAAGCAAATGAGCTAGTCATAGTGGAAGAACATAAAATCAATCAATTTTTAATTATGTGGAAAAATTATTTTAGAAAAACATTAGTAAGAGAACAGCAGAGTTTAACAACCTCCATGCTGTAATCTGTGCTGCAACATGCATGTTATCTGACCATGTAATTACATATAATATTCCTCAACCTCAGCAATTCTCTGCAACGCAGTATTTTGCAGAACACTGTTAAAAAACTTCAGCTGAATTTGAGTTCGTATCATTGAGTTCATATCAGCTGCTACAAGACAGCTGAAAGTAGTAGAGCATACTTGAAAACTTTGCCAATTTTCCTCTTGTGGCACATCCTGATTTACAAGCATAGATACAAAAAGTGGAGAATTTGTTCTCATTCATTGAACCCCGCAGGCAAACATCTTCAATATTTAACCAAGAGATCAATGAAAGCAAATTGTTCACTGACAACCAGCTAGTTAATTCCCTTAGATGAATTACTGCTCCAAGTACTCTACAGTTATGAGGACAGTTCTCTCTCTTTATTTACCTTTATTTCCTGCATCCATTTTCCTACCTATCTTTATTAACTCTCTTCCAAGAATGCCCTTACAAGACAAAACTGGAATTACTTAGAAATGCAGAACAGTTGGTTGCTACTGTATTCATATTTAAGTCAAGCTCCAGCAAGGAGCTGCATGTTTCAGTTTCATATATATTGCTAAGTATAATTTCAAGGTGTAGTATAAAGCCCAAAGCATAGAAACGTATTTAAGTAGGACCCACATGCTGTCTGCCCAGCTGGACAACACCATTTTGCTTTTGACACTATTTTATCCTTCGTTGGCCAAGAATTTACCATGTATCACCACTAGCCTGTACTGGAGGGGGCAGGTACCCTGTAAAAAAAAAGTCAGCATTTCCAAGGAGGTAATATGGTGAAGCTCTTTTTCAGTGCCATAAGGTCAAGCCTGACATTCTGTATGACTTTTCATAGGATGTAGGCAGCAGTAAGAGAAACGCCTCACTTGTCATATCCTCTCCTTGTTATGGGAAGTGTGACAGTAGTTGTGAAATTCTTTAAATAGCTACCAAGCTGGGACACAGTGCAGTTGAAAAGTCACTGTATACCTTAGAAACTAACCATCTTTTCATCTTTTGTGCCCTTGTGGCTAGGAAACCAGCAATATACTGTCAGGTTACAGAATTCTGTCAGAACTAGTTGGGCAGTTACTTTTTCTTTAGTGAAACAGATGATCAGCTTTTGAGTCTACCTAGCCAAATTGCTTAAATGCTGAATTACACACCTGTAAAACCAAAGAAGCTGATCCATGCAGGAGAAGACCAGCTTAGGACATCATGTCAGCACTGTGAACAGCTGCAGTCTTTTATCTCCCTGGCAGCCCACATACTGCTTCTGTCAATTCTGACAAGAGACGGCCTCGTTTGCACAGCTCTCGTATGCCACTCGTTGTTCCTGGGTCTTGATGAATTGTACTTTTCAAGGAGCAAACAGGTATTTTCCACCCATCTTCAGCAGTTACTCCTCCAGGTGCCAGCTGAGAAACAGTTTCAAATTAAGAAGAAATTGTAATGACATTTTAAAAAGATCTAATAAATGATTACGTATATCCTTGACTATACACCACATTGTGCTATTTGTTATACACATTCCATCATGGCCTAGAAGCTCTTATCTATTGCCTAGGATCCAAATGCACTTTGTGCTTTTGGAACACAAAACAAGAAGATGTCTGCAGTAATGTGCTATTATCCTATGCCTTCGCATTTTCTGAAAATCGCTTGTAACAGAATCCGTAAGCATCCTTTGCCCTACTATACTTCTTGCCTAGCTAAGGGACCTGTAAATACAGTCCTGAAAATCAATTTCTCAAAGTCTCCATACAGAATGTTTTCAGGAAGTTCATTAATTCCAGACAATTTTCTTGCTTCTAAGAGATGTGATTTCAAAGAAAACTTTTTACTTGTAGCACTTGTAGAACTTTTACTTGTAGAAATTGTAGCATTAATGCAGAACCCAGAAGTAATAATGGAAAAAAATACTGGGTAGGTAAAGGAATTTACTAAGCACACGCCAAAAACATGTCGATAGATCTGAGAAGACGCTCGAAAAGTGGGTGTTTTGTTTTGTTTTTGTTAATTTACAATTTACTTTCAGACTTCAGTATGCATTGCAAACATTACTTCTTTTCTCCTAAAATTGAAGGTTACACTTCCACTAGTTTTAATAGGCTCGTGCTCCAGATTGTTGATTATTTATTAAATGCTGTCATAATAGCATGGTAAAATCGACCCGGTCAAACAGATCTGCAGGGCAAGATGCGAGGATGATATAAATCAACATAACAATTTTGACGGCAAGAAAATTGCAGCCATTCAGATGCACTGAAGATTTCTGCCTATGTCCTGGGGGCCTGCTGGCTAATTCTCATTTCTTTGATGGATATTTGTAATAAGTGACACTACCAGGAATGAATGTACCTGCTAATAAGAACCCAAGAACGGTAGTCCTGGGTCAAATCAGGTGTTCATTTAGCCTGGCAGCATGTGTTTGTAGCAAATACTTAGGGAAAGGCAGTCGCAGCAGCGATGCTTCCCCTGGCATGCTGATCCAATGTCTGGTTTTAGTGGCTTAGGGCCTGCCTGAGATAGAGTCTGTACTCATCTCTTTGTGTTTTTCCATTCCGGGTATGCTTTACTGTTGGTTGATCTACAGTTTTTCAGTTGAATATTTATCTGCAATGTTACTTTTTCTCACACAGAACAGGAATATTATCTAAGATGGAAAGGTTATGTACGGAGATAAGAACAGGTGGTCCAGTGACTTCGGTGAGACCACCATAAATACCCCAAAGGATACAGCAGCCATTGCATGTCACATGGGTGGGCACACAGAGCACTTGTTTCTGTGCATAAACCCCTATGTTTGTGCGATTCCTCACAGAATCCTCTTTTTAGTCATTTTGAGAATACAGACGTACAATTTACATGGTTTTAATGATTTCCAATATTAGCTCTGTACATGCAACCTCTTACGGATTTTAGCAACTCCGGAACTGGTGAGAAAAAAAAGGAAATTTTAGTACTAACTCCAGTGTAAAGAATTCCCCCAAATACACTACAAATATGGAGAGATGTGTAATAGAAGAAGTCCAACTCTTCAGCTACTTCAAATAGGGAAGGTTTTTTTCTTTTACTGTACAATTTACTATCCGAAATAGTCACTGGCATGACATGAAGGTATTTTTTATTCGTGTGGTTGTGTCACTAGGCTAGATCAATTAATCATAGTTCCCCAAAGCTGGATTTCCTGCGTTACTTAGCTTAAAATCCAACAGAAGCAATGATTGAAAAAAGATACTGACAAATATGAAGCAAAAAGAAATTACAGTTATGGATAAAAGAACATTTTGTGCCCCATCTTTATCTGCTATACAAGAGTAGGTTAAACATTTATCCCCTTCCAGATTCTCGTCTTGATTCAATTACACGTTATTATACAAGATAAAAAGTCCTGAGGTCATCTATGTGCACCCTTCACTTCAATTTTTCTAATTTGTGCTCCTTTTCCTCTTATTCCTGAAGGGATTTTGTTGATATAATTCCAGTCAGTTATTAATTTGAAGCCTAGACAGACTGTGTATTTGACAACAACCAAGTAGGGTGGTAATCCATCATTGCTTGTGAGAAAGAGACACAGGGCATTAGGATTTTCTAAGTGGAGGGCTGGTGCAGCAGTAATTACAGTCAAATTCAGCAGCATTGCCAGTTAAAGACTGATGTTTGCTTTAAAGCCTGTTCTCGGTGGTTATCTAATTCAGCTATGGTAACTTGCAGTTGAATGAGACCTGACTTGAACATTGTCAGCTCAAATGCAGATTTCCTTCTGAAAATGGTTTGCAGAAGAATCTAGAACACAGCATTTGTTAGAGAGGAAGTTCATTTGGCCACATGTGGTTAAGTAATACATCAAATGTAAACATCTGAAGCTTCTAAGAGTCTACGTCTGATTCGCAGCTTTATTTTTAAAATATTTCATGAATGAAGAGGTACTTTTGCTCGCTGTTTTCTGAAGCGGGCTGTCAGGCAGCAGTCAATCCACGTAAATCAAGGAAATGACAGTGACACAAATAGTTTGAGTGAGACCACAACCACAAGAAGAGTTTTACTTTGAAATCACTACTTAGTCTTCATATGAAGAGCTTGAAATGGCCACTGCTAATAGCATTATTCCCTCCTTCAGGTGACACTGAAGCTCTGTCTCCTGAAGGGTCACAATAGGTGAAAGCAAAAGAGAGAATTAGCAGGGCCTCTAAAACTTCAAGTAGCTATTAAATGCAGTTTTCAGCAATTGATGTGGCTATATTTCTTGGAACGTCAGATGGCTTTATGGGCCTTCACTCACTTCATTCAGAGCTTTCTCTGTATTGTAAGTGAAGAAGTTGAAGAAGAGGTCAGTAGCCAATCAACACCGCAAATTGATTGTAATTTCTCCAGTCCCCAAAGGTAATAACGTTTTGCTTCAGCTGACAGGTCTGCGTAGCCTTGTGGGAACCAAGGTCATCGGAACAACTTCGGTCCTATGTAAACACTGCACCACAGGAAAGGAAACCCTGCTCTAGGAAGAGCTTTTTCTTGATTAAGACCTCTGGAGTTCAGCAGTAAGTCCTTGGCAAGTTCAGATTCCGCTTCAGTGTATTTAACTTCTAGTGCTATTATGGCTGTGCTTACTATTATGTTTTCATTTTTTTTTTTCCTAAAGAAATGAAGTAAAAGAACAGATTAGGTATTTGAGAATGAAGACTAACATTATTTCTTTGAGATATAACGAAGTGTAAACTTCTAGACTGTGCCCCTTTTGTCCAGGATCCCTCGGCTATTATTTGTGCTGTTAATTTTACAGCTGTGCTATTGAATTTGCAGGGACAGATGTAACATTCTGCTTAAACAGTGAACCCTGCTTAAGCCAAACAGAACAAACTCAGCCGTTTCCCTTTGGGCTCAGACCTCTATGGTTTTGATCACAAGGCTCCTGTGTTGCTGGCGTTCACTGTGATGGGTTTTGTTTCTTAGGGGCTGTAACATAAAGTGCTATAGAAAGCATTTCTATTGCCATTTGTTGATCTGAGCAGCACAACATTCAGGCTTGTTTCAATTGTAAGGAAAGATTGGATGTATTTCATTTATGTTACTTCCTTTATTTATAGAATCTGTTTTCCTGATTATGGGAACAATTAAATAGGGGCATTTTATGTTCATGAGCTCAGACCTTTTCCCACTAGCTCCCGGTACAAAAGGCTCTTACTGTTTGTTCTGAGCTTGTGTTGATCATATTAGGCATTTTATGGGAATTTAGGGCATGCTAGTCTTAGGATGTTCAGCCCTAGTTTATTGCTGTATGAAGAGGGTTTTAATTAGATGGACAAAATTGAATTCTGAGAGTGAAACAAGGGCCTTTGTGAAAGGTTTTGTTAATATCTTTTCTGAGTAATACCAGAAATCGCAGAACTAAGCACTTGGCGATGAACATAGGTACTCTCCAGGCATTAGCATTGACAAAACCCAAATAACTTCTCATGCTGAAAATCTACAAATAAAATACAGCATTTCTGACCCTCCTTTCCCTGTCTCACTCTTCACTCCTCTCTGTTGTGTTCTCTCTGTTGTGTTGCAGCTTGCATTGCTCTGTTTAAATGGAAAATGCTGTGTAGTGCTGTGGATAGCTTGGAGTATTGATAGAAGTTGTATGCATTTTTGCATGTTTTCAACCTGGGAGGGAGTGCTAGTGAGAATTTTTTTTTTTTTTTTTTGCAATTGGTACATCTTTCTTGAAATTAAGTAAGTGATGAATAGGTAAGTAGGTATCACTGTAACCACTTTTAAGTGAGCTATTCAAACTGCGTCATCATTTCTCTTAGAATAGATAGGGGAAATGGAGAGGGATGGGAATTTCCAAGCACTCTCAAGGATTCTGGTTTTATCATTTCTGAAATGGAACCTGCATGTGATCTGTTAATGCTGTTCCTGAGAACCATGCTCGGGTGGATTTGGTCCTCTTGGATCTGAGAAGTGCAATCAGAGGCCTTGGAAAAATCCGTGCCCTTCAGAAACAAGGGTTGCTCGGTGTCAGTGAATTACACAGGGATTTCATATTTAAGTGGATAGTGCTAGAATTCCATATCCAGAGCACCTTCCAATGCAGGCCCATGCTCTGCTATGACTGCCATGTGAAACCTCATAAATAGTGTATTCATGGTGCCGCCAAGGGAAATTGCCAGTTTTCCTTTTGAAAGCATGTGAATAAACTACATACAACTGGTCTGGCTGTAGAAAAATCTTATCTCCGAAGAGACGTGTAATTCACCTACCTTCATTGGTATTTGTAGATGTTACAAGACACTTCAGATACTTACTGTTCATATCAAAAGAGTGAATGAGCAGATTTCCCCAAATGAATTGTTAATCCCAGAATTTCGTCATGGTTTCTTCTCAAGTTCTCATTTATCTTTTAAAGATCTCCACTGACACTGTTTACTGAGCTTAATCAACTGCATATGTTCCAAGAAGTTTATTAGATTTTTCTTGGCTATGTTACTGTGAGAATTCATTCTTGTTACCATGTCCCTATGTATTATTTGAAGTGCTTTGTAACGTACAATCTCTGTACTTCTCACCCAGACAGCTTCCAGGCTCTGTCTCCTGACTCAAAGTTGTGTTCAAACTATAAAGTTGAAGAAAATGTGGAATTTTTTTTCGTTATTTTAATTTGGGATTATGAGTCCTTAATATACGAACTAGAGTTGGATAGCAAAGATGTCTACATTGAAAAGCTGCTTGCCTGTTCGTGTGTGTTACTTACTGGTCTTATTTGAGTGGGGAGGGGAAGGAGAGGAAGCAAACCCCAACTCCTCTAAATGCTAAAACGCTACAATCTCAATTCTTTGTCCATACCACATTACACTTTGTTGGTGATACAAGCTTTTCAGATTCCTGCACTCAATTTCTTGGCTGTTTAATCCAAATCAGGACTTGAGCACACCCTGTGTAATAACCGGTATTGCATACAAAAGGGAATTGCTGAAATTAAGGTAAGCTGTATATTCATCCCTGTAATTTGTTCTGAGTGCTCTTTACACTAACTGCTTGCATAGAGAATTTCAGAGCACACATCTACAGTACATGGTGCAGAAGCACCCGTGATAGCTTCAGAAATTGGAGCAGTATGGTTATGTCAGAGCTGCATTGCCATGAAGCTGATGTGGCTATACTTATAAATTAATTTGGTTAATAGCTCTTCATAATGTGATGTGGATGTACCATCTTTGTCAGAGGTAGCTGCAGACTGTCTATGTTGAATTCTGCTAGCAGTGTAAACGTGCTCTGTGTTTTTCAGTTTTTTAAAAAAGTATGTAATCTTGCTTAGATTAAGCTAGGATTGTTCACAGTGGGGAGTTCTCACAGCATATCTAGTATAACGTGTTTTTCCCAGGCTAGCGTGCCATACAGCTTCTCAGTGTAGACAGGCTAGCACTCTTCAGTATAGAGACTGTTCCCCCTCATTGCCTCACCAGACTGAAAGCACTTCTGTGACCAGGGACTAGAAAATTACTGATCTCAAATTCCTAGCATCCCCCATTAAAGCACTGCAGCTGTTGAAAGGAACAGTTAGGAAACATTTGTATAATGGCAGGAGACTGTTTGTTTGTTTGTTTAGGGTCTGTGCAAAGAACCATTTCTTGTATTTGTTATGCATTAAAGATACTGCATGAACTATGTTTCATGATGTGCTTGGGTACAATGGCTTATCTGGATGGTCGAACGAAATTAAAATATGCTAAGAATGGACTAAGGGAGGCTCCTTGAGGACCAGCTGATACCTTCATAAACAAACTACATCATACTGTCCATCTTTGTGTTTGTCAAGCATTGTCCTGTTGAAATGTAGGATTTTAAATTTAAGTAAAAAAGGACCTACATGTTTTATCTATGCAAATATATGACTCTGATTTATGCTCCCCCCTCCCCCATCTGTAACCAATTCAAATGCCCACAGAGAGTGGCTTCTCAGAGCACTTTTAGTATGTGTTACCTCCCCCCTCAGGAGATCTGTACTTAAAAACCACCAAACATATAAAACCCTGCACCTTTAGAGATGCAAGGAGCAATGCAATATAAACCATCACCATTTCTTTCATTAAGGGAGAAAAGGTACAGTGCTTAGCCTGAGAACTTGGAGTAGTTGCTAGTTTGGCTTTAGCTCCAGGGGTGACTGTCTAGCAAAACCTGCTCCATATCATTCTCTTGCTCACCATCTGCTAAACCCCCACTGTCAGGAGTGCAGAGTGCTGGGACATGGATTTTAAAGTGTAAAGAAGTGGAGCTATGGTACAGGTTCAGGTAATTCCATCAGGTCTGCTACTGCTGCAGTACTGCGCTTGGTCAGCAATGGCTGATTTCTGCCATTTCTCCTTGTGAATTCTCCTCTGCAGGACCTCTGCTTGTCAGTTCTGAGACTCAATGAATGATGCAAAGCTTCATCTGAAGAACAGGGTTTACAGCATCAGAAAATTGCGTATGGGTATTAGGTAAAACGTTTGCCTCTCCATGGTTACTTTTTCCTCTTCCAACCAGTTTAGCTGGCCACTTTTCTGTTCTAGAAGTTTTGGAAACTTATAACTAGTTTCCCAAACAATTTGCAGATTAATCTCTTTCCCACTTTCTGAGGGAAAAAAAAAATATGGCCTGAATCATCTACAACATCCACTTTCTGTCAAATAGCTACATAACCAATTGCGTGTGTTGTGCCCCAAGGAATATCTGCAGCCCTATGTTAACTTGGGTTGATTCCTAATTTTATTTAAGAACATTTTCCTTTGAACTCTCCCTTGGCACTTTCACAGCCATTTCTGTTCATATCTGATGGAAGACACTTGCTTTTTGATGCTCTCGATCCCTCCAGTCCATATGACTGTCAGCTGCTAGATCAAAAAATGGACTGGTACATAATTACATCTTTTTCATCTACAATCTGCTGGGCTTGTTTCTAATTCATTTTACTGCTCTCCCATCTACTCTTATTCATTGCAGGAAATTTAAATACCCTACTTAGTTTGAGCAGAATGTTCATTTCCTCATACACTTGTAAAAGGATTCATTTCAAAGAAGCCATTGAAACCTGAGGAGCCTATGCTATCTAAACCCCAAATCCATGCCACGGATTCTCAGGGAGGGATCTGTTAATTTCTAAAGCTTGCTGCAACATCCCTGCAAATCAATGCTACTTCAATACAGATTTAGATACGTTCTTTAAATGATTTTATGACACCTGCAAAGCACAGGAAACCAACTGCTCTTGAAAATTACTGGAAATTATGTTCATAGCATAGATTTGCAAAGGGTACCCATTCCCAAACAAATTCACATTCATGGCCACAGAAATTTAACCTTTGGCTATAGTTAAACCAATGCTTAATGCTCTTTAACAATCTTGTTTCAGATTAAATTTAATGTTTTGTCTGGATAAATGATGTCCAAGAGTTGAAATCAAAAGTCTGAAATAAATATAGCGATGTCTGACAAATAGGATTTACAATTTAATTAGAAATACTCTGGACTTTTAGAGCAAGCAAGTTCAAATCAGTTTATCTAAATGGAAAATGCAAAGATTAATTAATACGTTGATACGCGTTTTTACAGATAGTTCACAAGACAGAGGGCAGGCAAATTTTAAATTTGGGAATATACAAGTGGCTAGAGCTAAAAAACCAAAAACAAAGAAAACAAAACACCCTGCTCAAAACAAACCAACAAAGTTATGGAAATGTGCAAAGCTCTCTGCAGGTAAGTGCATGTTTTCAGTGGGCAGAAATGTGCTGAGGGCAGAGTTAACAAATTCTTTGTACTTATCACTACAGAGCTCCTCTGATTAAGTGCATATAAATGTGGAGCAGGTGACCAGTTGCTGCTAAACTTTGCTATTGCCCATGGAAAACAGTGATAACATTTAAAGTTTCAGTGCTATTCTAGACAGAACAGTGGCAGCAAGTTAAATGTGAGTTATAAGCAAGCTTTCTGCCTGTGTGACTCAACAATGCAGAGACACGAACCGTCAGCAGATTTATACATGCAAGCGGCTCCAGTCTGTGTATGCTGAAACACTGTGTGAAGTCCATTTCTGGGCTCTTTTGACTTTCATGTCAAATCCCAGATTTTGAAAGAGCATGGGTAAATGTGTAATACACCTGAACAGGATTTCCAGAGTATGCAATGTTTGTGATGCCTGTTCACTGGCTACTGCCCCAGGTTGTGCTCCTCTGCTATCTGAGCTATGACAGGTGGGAGCTGAGCATTAAGTTGCAGCAGCAGGGCTTAAACCGCGATCAAAAAGATGTCTGATCCTTGGCTTAATTAACGCAGACATTACAATCATAACAAAGCAGTTAGCAATCTAAACCTTCAAGTTTTCACTGATCACATTTGCTTCCTTCTCCTTTCTGTAAATCTGCTACTGCATATTCAGTACTGTTCTTGAATATAGAAAATAGGCAGTGCTTCATGGGCAATTTCACTTTTTTCTTCTTGATTCAAAAGCAAGCAGCACTGCTCAATAAATTGGTTACTGCGGTATGTACTCACACAGCAACACAGCATGAAAAAATGTCAGGAATTTTGCACAGCAGCTATTACTTCTGTTACTCTGGGCTGACACAACGCTGAAATGTAACTGAAAACTTTGGAAGAAAAATGATTGTGACCTAATTTGAGAGCAGAGGTGATATGTTGTATCCCAAGCATTTCCAATCCACTCTGCATGTAATACCAAGATATTTTGCACTTGTTCATGGTGTCCATCTGACTAATATGGTAAGTAAAAGAAAACATTGTTTTCAAAGATAAGGGAGATTGCTGGTCATTCACGTTACGGTTCACATTGTTCTGTTAAAGGTTTGTGCTGTTTCAGTGGACAAAGTTAACACTTCCAGACCTTGCAAGTAAACTCTATAGAAGCAGATTAATGTCTATGCGGAGAATTTCATTCACAGCCTCTACCTGGAGAAGACCTCCTGGAGTCATGTGCTGCAATACTGAGGGTGCTGCCAAAATTGAGCTTCATCTGCAAGGAAGGATTACGTTTTGTGGTAAAATCTTAGAAGTTGTCAGGAAGGAGAAGAATACTTTTTAAAACCCAATTTATTTCTTCTTAATCTTTCAGAGTGACAATTTTAAGAGACGAGTTTAATAAATGCAAACAAGGGATGATTCATTTTTAATAGCAAAGCAGCTTATCCACCTGGCATGTTTCATAGACACCTTTGGCTCTGCTGGCTGAGATCAGCACATATTAATTTGCTAGTACTGGAATAAGAGTGATTTTCCTCACAAAATGCAATCTACAGAAGAATTAAAATGGTTACAAGCTATGAAAAGCTTATTTGAAGAGAAAATATTCTGGAAAAATATTTTGCTTAATACAGAGCTACTAATCAATTACTTCCAGAGGAAACCAATAGGGAGTTACCTTGAAAACTGCTACTTGGCAAAAGCCTGCTGAGCTGCACTGCAAGAATTACAGATATGCTAACATCGCACACAGCTCAGAAAAGAAAGACCTGGTTTCGAGAGGCACCTGCAGGAAAATATCTCACAGGGGGCTGAGAAGATGAAAAACAGCCAGAGCTCACTACAGAGAAAACAGTAACATCTTTTGGATTGAGAACTGGCTGACTAGCAGAGCTCAGAGGGTGGTGATCAGCGGCCCAGAGTCTAGTTGGAGGCCTGTAGCTAGCGGTGTTTCCCAGGGGTTGGTGCTAAGCCTGATCTTGTTCAACATCTTCATCAATGACCTGGATGAAGGGACAGCGTGCACCCTCAGCAAGTCTGATGATGATACAAAGCTGGGAGGAGTGGCTGATACACCAGAAGGCTGTGCTGCCTTCAGTGAGACCTGGGCAGGCTGGAGAGTTGGGCAGAAAGGAACCAGCTGAGGTTCAGCAAGGGCAGGTGTAGGGTCCTACACCTGGGGAGGAATGCATGCATCAGTACAGGTCAGGGGCTGACCTGCTGGAGAGGAGCTCTGCAGAGAAGGAGCTGGGGGTCCTGGTGGACAACAGGTTGGCCATGAGCCAGCAGTGTGCCCTGGTGGCCAAGAAGGCCAATGGGATCCTGGGGTGCATTAAAGAGTGTGGTCAGCAGGTTGGGGGAGGTGATCTTCCCCCTCTACTCCACCCTGGCCAGGCCTCACCTGGAGTACTGTGTCTGGTTCTGGGCTCCCTGGTTCAAGAAAGACAGGGAACTACTGGAGAGAGTCCAGTGGAGGGCTACAAAGATGATCAGGGGTCTGGAGCATCTCGCTTATGAGGAAAGGCTGAGAGATGTGAGACTCTTCAGCCCAGAGAGGAGACAGAGAGGGGACCTTACCAATGCTTATAAATATCTAATGGGTGGGAGTCAAGCGGGTGGGGCCAGGCTCTTTTCAGTGACAGGACACGGGGCAACGCGCACATACTGGAACACAGCAGGGTCCGTCTGAATATGAGGAAGAACTTCTTTCCTGTGAGGGTGACAGAGAACAAGCTGCCCGGAGAAGCTGTGGACTGTCCTTCTCTGGAGATAATCAAAACCTGCCTGGATGCTTTCCTGTGCACCCTACTGTAGGGAAGCTGCTTTAGCAGGGGGATAGGACTTGTGATCTCCAGGAGTCCCTTCCAACCCTATGATTCTGTGATTCTGTAAAGCTGCAGTCAGGAATACACACATTATTTTAGGACATCATTTTTTGCTGTTCACTTCTTTGTATTCTATACACTTCAGAATCTCACTATGTATCAGTTTCTCAGCATGTAACTGGCGCAAACAGAACTCGTGGGTAAACTATACAAACATTCAAGCACTGCACAGACAATCTACTCTCCGTCAACCCTATATAGTAGGATTGCATGTGACTACAGCCCAGCACAGGCTAGCATGAAGAGATCCCAAAAGCATTTTCCCTCACTTCTCCTGGGAAATCATTTAGTACCCCACTATAGTTTACCAGCTTATGAACAGGAGTTTTCTCATGACACTCTGCCTACACTTCACCTTTTTCTTAATTTCATCCTGTTATCTCCAGTTGCACTGCTGTGCTTATTATAAAATTTTATTCTTCTTCCTTATTCTCACTACCCATCAAATACTTACTGGTTATTCTCTTTCTTCCCAGAACTATTGTGTGAAGGCCATGCAGTTTGCCTTCAAAGTATGCAAGGTCAGGAAAAGTCAAGCAGCTAAGCCAGCACTGTTTGAAACTGGCTGGATTTGTAGGCAGAAGATCTCATTATTGATCCACATATTTTTATTTATTTTTAACAAAGTATTTAATTAGCACAGAGTAAAAATATTTTTGTTTTCCTGTCCTTTCTAAATTTGTAAATTTCAACTTTTTTTTTATGCAGGGGTGTGAATATAACTCTCATTTGATATGCAGTATTAATGGACTTTTTTTTGGCTTATAATGGATGTGTCTCATGCATTTTAATAAACTTTTAGTGGCCAGAAAGGAACATCTAAGCTGCTTGCAGGAAAAACAACACACATTGCACATCAAGTGAGATTTGTGGTTCTTTTCACCTCTGCTTCTAGACTGCTGTTACACTAAATGTTCTGGGTGATGAGTGAATTGTGAAGAGTATCAGCAGAAAAGCTTGCCTGTATGTGATTTTCTCAGGAATACTTACTCAAGAATAGCTTTTCCAGAACAGCAGTCTCTGAATAATTGATCTGTGAATCCTCTTGTTCCAGGATAAAAGTGCCACGTCTGGTTTAACATGATCCATTTTGAATATAGTTTAAGATAAGCTATTGTGGCAATTCTGTAGCTCATAAACAGTTGTTCTAGGATAATTATTCAAATCCATTCCTAACCTTAATCCAAGTTACCCATCAAGAGAAATTAAGCCTCGAGTTACTGAAATACTCAAAAACGCACCAAGCAGAACAGGAGCAAAGCTGGGGGTCACTGAGTGAGAAAAGCACAATGAGTATCACAGTAGTTAATCACTCTTCAACCAACCTAGTCCAACTCCAGGAAGGAAGCAGACATGAGAAGAAATTGAAGAGTACCCAACTGAGCTTGTAAGTACTTGAAAAACAAAATTGAAAACTTAGCAGATATGCATAAAGGAATCCTAAAATTAACAGCACCATAATTTAAGAAAGGAAAGATGTGCTCTACTTTCATACAATATTTTGGTTGTTACAGCAATAACCAAGAAAGGTGAGATTTCATCATTAATTCTTCCCTTCAGGATATCTCAACAACCTTTTCAGTTGATTAAATCACTTAGGTAAGCAGCGTCTGCTTTTCAGTTCCGTCCTTTACCTTTAAAGGTCCACTCGTAAATCTTTCCCATTGTCTCCCTTCATGTGCTGTGCAGAAACCCTGAGGTCTCTCACCCAAAAAGAGACCGATCCATGGGCGCAGAGCTTCTCCCAACCTGTGCAGCAGGGTGTGAGCTTCACGACTTGTTTACTCCAGTGAAAAGCCATAGCACATGTGGGTAACTGGCAAACTTAGTAGCTTTTAGCACAGAAACACATCTGGTCTTCCAACATTTTAGGCCCATCTCACAGAAGGAACCAGTGCATCTGCATCCCCTTCACTGTCCCAATTTCCTGTCCGCTCCCTGTGATGCTGTACAGCATCACTGAAATTGATCGTTCACATGTGTATGAGCCTTCCAGTTCTGCTTTGTTTCTCTCTCTGGTTACATTTCTCTACATAAGATTGTTTGAAAAATGGCTTCAGTGTTTAATGAACAAACAAAAGAGGCTTTCTGGGGATCTCGGTGAGGCAGGTGGTCCAATCTGGGAGCCACTTTGGAGCTTCCATGATAACAGATTCACCCCAGAGTGACTGTCAAAGTCAGGCGCTTGGGCTGTCCTCGGCCATGGGGACTGCAGGCGGTAAAGGAGGAGTTGCATTCTGCAGGGAGATGGGGAGGTGCTGGTGAGCACCTCCTGATCCCCAGGGGAACCTGAACCCCGTGTGACACTGCAGATCTGGGACATGGCAGAGGGGCTGCTGTTGAAGCTTTCCTGCCTTCTCCTCCCTAGCCCTGTCTGGAAGAGAAGCTGGCTGCAAATAGGTGGGAGCATCAGGAGTGGATCCCTACAGATCTGGAGCTTTTTCAAAATCAGCCCGGGACAGTATTGATAGGAGGGGATGAAGTTTGGGGGTTATTTTAGATAAGTTGGTGTCTTAGGGAAGTTGTCAATATTGTTCTGGTTTTAGGAGACGTGACAATCTTTTTTTGTTTTACTTGAACACAGCTCATGCAAGAGTTACCCTTTTGATTAGCCTAAATTGAAAAAGCCTTGGCAGACCTTTAATTGCTGTAACCACAAAGTTCACTGAGCTGTCAGGCAGCGCACACAGCCCAGGAGCTCTGTAGCAACCAGTATAAAGTGCAGCACAAGCAGAATAAAAGCAGCATAAATGGTGCAAGTCACATGCATAAACAGTTATGTGCGTGGTACTGGCAGAAGAAAGCAAATAAACACGTACTTGTAAATCTGATGAAAAATAGGACGGCAGCAGACGTGGGCTCAGCAATAGCAGGAAATGTTGCTGTTTGGACCAGGCAGGCACCAGCAAATGTCCCTGTGCTGCTGTGGGCTTCTGTGAATGAACAGACAACGTGCCCTGGGCTGCTGAGCAGCTGCAACACAGGGTTCGCACTCCCTGCCTGTTTATCTGCAAGGGCTTGATGCGTATTTTGAGGAGAATGGCTTCTGAGAGCAGTTTTCCAGAGCTGCCCAAGCTGGGTTCTGGTAATGTGCAAAGCAAGGGACAGGCTCTTCCCTGAAAGCTGGGGGAAGAAGTTCAGACCCAAGCTCTAGTGGAACAGTCTGCATGCCCTGCTCATGAAATGTGCGCTTTGAGAACATGGGTGGCAAGCAGTTTCTTTTTACGGGCAGAGGGTGTAATAGAAGCAAGTTTGGAGATGAAAGAAAAGAAAAATACTTGGGGACAGTGTAATGGCAAGATGAAGTGTGCTTCAAAGTACTGCTGTGCTTTCATGGAGGTGAATACTTTGCAAAGTTTGCAGCAAGAGGAAGTGGATAGTGTCGTATTCATAAGGTACCTGTAAAGTGCCAGCTGCTCTACTGCTGGGAAATCTTAAAAGCATTATGAGAAGTCTGCACTATTATGTTTTACAGTCACTTGATTCATCAGGGATCTTAGGAGATGCAGACTGAATCCCTTTATTGGCAGTCTTATGCTGCAGGGATCCTCAAAGTTTGGAAGAAAGCCATTCTACAAACACTTGACAATAAGTGTGTCCACTAACGCTGTTCCAGCTGTGTGGAAGCAGTATGTTTCTGTGAAGTTGACAACACACGACAGCCAAGGATTGCAATAATTGCCGCGGAACCTCTGAGCTGTGCTCCTACAGGAAAACTCTGGTAGAGGCCTTGTTAACTTTACTACTGCTTGTTTTGTTTCTGAGGGTGATGTACCCAACTACCAAAGCAGTTGCTTTTGTGGAGGAACAGTAGACAAGTGTAGCCTAAAAAACTGCAAAATTTAAGTGGGGGCAGGTGGGAAACCACAGCAGGGCGCGTGGGTCCCAAGAATCTGAAAGCTGGAAAGAGGAAGCAAGCCCAGGGAAAGCTGCCTCAAGGTATAGCCTGATGAGCTGAGAGCATTTCTGTGGTGATCTATGTTGAAATGGTGTTGACTAAGTTTGAAAATAGCATTTTGTAGCTGAGAATGTGCCGTATCAATCAGTGTTGTTGTGCTCTTTGTATCTGTTTAGTTTTCATGGGAGGCATTACTTTCAGAGGAAGGTCTGGCAAACCACAGGCCAGTGAGCCTCATGTCTGTGGCTGGGAAGATCACAGAACAGATCCTCCAGGAAGCTCTGTTAAGGCACATGCAAGATGAGCAGGTGATCCAAGACAGCCAGCACGGCTTCGCCACGGGCAGATCGTGCCTGACCAATCTGGTGGCTTTCTATGATGGAGTGATGGCATCAGCAGACAAACCAAGCACAACTGATGTCATCTACCTGAATTCTCCAAGGACTCTGATATGGTCCCATACCATATCTTTGTCTTTAAATTGGAAAGATATGTATTTGAAGGGTGGACTATTCAGTGGATAGGGAATTGGTTGAAGTGGGACCACGGGAACCTAATGAGATTCAAAAAGGCCAAGTGCAAGGCGTTGCACTTGGGTTGGGACAATCCCAGGTAAGTGTACAGAATGTACTGAGAGCAGCCCTGCAGAGAAGGACTTAGGGATTCCGGTGGACAAAAGCCTTGATACAAGCCAACAGTGTGTACTTACAGCCCAGAAGGTCAACTCTACCTTGGCATGCATAAAAAGAGGGGTGGCCAGCAGGGTGAGGGATGCAATTGTTCACCTCTACATAAGGCAGAGGGGTGTTGCAACCAGATGAGCTTTAAGGCCCCTTCCAACCCAAGCCATTCTATGACTCTATGGTAAAGCTGAGTGCCAGGTACCAGTTAATTGTTGCTGAAATGCACTTGAAGACTTTGCACTTGAGGACCCAGATCTGCAAGGAGTTTGTATTCATCACCTTGGGCAAATGCTTCAGTGGCTACAGTAGAGCACCCTCAGCCTGCTGCTTTGGGTCATGGTCTGAGGTAAGCGGGTGCAAGGGAAACACTAGGTCACAGCCTGAATCAGCGACTGAGCACCTGGTGAAGGGCGGTGGCTGGCCTGGGGAGCACCTCTAGCCCCCCGACACGACCGGGAGGGGTGGACCCAGGGTGGGGCTACCCTGGGCTCATTTAAGAGCCAGCCACCGAGGGGAAGACATCTGTCTCGTAGGATCTGGCCGCACCTGGGGGGAAGTGTCATCATCTTGGTGGAAGATTACCATTACCTAAGTCCGAAACCTTTGTTACCCTTGTTTATGACTATTAAACTATCCTTTACCTGGGCTTGCTAGAAATCTATCTGAAGCAATCTCGCTTCTTTGTTCGCACAACAGCAGGAAAAGAGATCCTTCCCCTATTCACACGATCCGTGCTCAGCTGAGTGCTATGGGGCTGCAGCCCCCCTACCTCACTGCTGGGGATGGCTGAGGGCTCTGGCCATGGCCACTCTTTACCCTCCGCAGCCCTGCAGTGCATCCTCTAGCAACTGATGCTGGCTGGCCTGCGCAGCGTGCTGGGCCAAGTTGGGAGCAGCCAGGATTTGCATGCTGTCTTTGCTGGTAAGTGTCAGCCCCTTGGGCAGGGCTCTGGGGTCAGGGGAAGGGCTCTGGGCAGTCCTCGGCACCTTGCCCTGCTCTTGGAGCAGGTGTGGTGGGCCAGAGTCCCCAGTGATGCCAGCTCTCAGCCATCCCCTCTGCTGCTATCCAGACACCTCGAGCACACGGCTTGCCCCCAAACCGAGATCTGGTCCTGAGGTGAACCCTGGCAAGCCTGAGACAGTGCTTACAGCAAGCTTGCACATGGGTGCAGGCACCTTCCCTGATGCAGACTTTCACAGGCTCCCTTTTCTTTTTGTGCAGTTCTGGAGCCATGGTCAAAAGGGGTCAAGGTTTGCATTTGCACTTGGGAGTGATGGCCCTTGCCTGCCACGGAGAAAGAGAAAACCTTTACCAGCTCCTCTGCTCCGTAGAGAGGAACTGGCTGGGCTGTGAGGAAGAAGAGTTTACAAGTGCTGCTTTCCCAGCCCAGGGCGGCAGCGAGGATGCCCATCTTGGTGGCTCTGTCTGTGCCCAGAGGGCTGTGAGCAAAGAGGTGAAGAGAGGGAGTGGGCTGGCTGTGAGAGGTCCCAAAGCAGCTCTGTGCAAGGTGTTGGGTCTCCCTGCCGGGAAGCAGTCACATTCCAAGGCACTTTGTCAGCAAGAGATGAGACGGGTGCTTGTAGAAGGTGCGCATGTCCCAGCTTGGGAGTGCCTCCTGCCTCTCTACCCCTACAGATGCGTCTGCAAGCAGTTTTAGCTCCTTGGTGGAATTTCTGGTGCCTCTGACATGTTACCCTATGCCAGCGTCCTGCCAGTTGGCTGCTGCCTGTCTCAGATCTCTTCTCCAGATCCAAGGTGAGCAGAGCAGGCACTTGCCAGCCCCCTCTTCCTAGCACAGCAGGACCTCAATGGGCTGGGCCCTGTTCACAGGAGAGAAAGGACAGGCACTATGCTGGACTGCCTTCTTATCCCCACAGCCTGTCAGTCCTCTGCCTCTCTCCCATGGAAAGTGGTTCGTTTTCCAGAAGCTTGACTCCCCTTTTCTCCTGGTGCTCTTTCCAGCCAAGACCACAAACATAGCGATCAAGATGGGCGACACTGGGAGCCTGTGTGAGGAGCCAAATCCAGAGCACCACATCTCAGCTCCAGACCTCTGCCAAAATCAGAAGGGTAACTGGTCCCAAAAGGGGAGGTGGGAACTCGATCTGTGGGCTTCTGCACATCCCCCCGCTCCCTCCAGGCTCTTGCACCATTTCCAGAGCGAGCTGTCAGCCTGAGACCTCTGTTCTCAGCAAGCAGCAGGAGGCTCTGAGCCATGCCTATAGGCACCCAGTGCAAGAAGCTGATTCCATGATGTGTGCGAGCATGTCTGAGCGCTGCATGTAAGCAAACAGCACGAGAGGAGAGGCTTATCGATGGTACAGCTACGTTAAGAACTAATAGCAGCGTATGTGTGGCAAGTGTCGTGACTGCCCGCCACACGACCAGGAACCTGCTGAACTAAGAGTGCCCTCAAGTTTTCTTCATATTCTGAAGAGCTGGAGTAGAGCTGTGATGGGGTCTCTCCTGCTTCCCCTTCTCTGCAGACCGTTTGCAGAAACAACTCCCAATAACAGGCCACAGTCTTCATGACCGCCATCAGGGAAACTGCTTGGAATGTGTGTGCGTGCTACTGGGAAGTGGAAGATCACCTTTGTGAGTATGTATGGAAAGGAAAACCATCGAGACTTTTTGTGCTGCACTACACATTGTGCTGTTTGCTACTGTGTGCTAAAGAAGCACAGCCTGAATGCAGAGCCAGGGCTTGGACAGGGCGGTAGGGTGAAATTTAGGCTCAGACCTTGACAGTACATCAAGGGAGCAGGCACTGTTCATGCACTGAATGTCTGCATTAGGCCCTGGAGAGGCAAGGATGCACCAAGTTTTTCATTCTCCCCTATTTCTTTCAGGTGCCAGACATCCTCTACATCCCTTACAGCTGCAGAGCACGTTCATGCTGTTCCTGTACCAGGTGGTGCTCATCCTTGCCCACTGCTGTGAGAAACTCACAACCGATGTCCTTCTCTGGAAACTTGTGCCCAAGAACCGCACTACTGCAGTAAGAGTACCACCAAAGTCCTTGGTGAGAGCTGGCTCTGGAACTCTCTGCTCCCTTCCCCAACCAGACAGCTGTAGGGGCCTCCGCTTTCTCTGTTTGCCCAGGGCGGCCATGGCTGGGCCCTGCCTTAGGAAGAGGTCTGCAGACAGGTCTGCTTGGGGCTTGGCCGGTGTGCGGAAGAAGCACCATGGGGCTGGTGCTCGTGTAGTGGCTGGGCCGCACCTGGAGCGATGCTCAGCTCGCTGCCTATAAGGGACTGTTTCAGAATCTTCTGTCTCAAAGTTTGCCCACCTGCTTGCTGCCCGAAGGCTTGCAGACCAGGGCCAATGAGAGATAAGCAGCTGCTAAACGGCCATCCAGCAGCCTTTCAGACTGGTGGCTTGAGGGAGACAACTACCAAGGGGATGTGCATGCCCCTACATGCCTACGTGACATGCCTGGGTGCCCAGGAATGCCATGCTGGCTGAAAAGGAGGATAAGAAGACCTCCTGCGAGCTGCCTACCTGCTGCAGTCTGACTGATGCCTGACTGACATCTGGCTGGTACCTGCCTGGTGCTGATACCTCCTGCTGCTTGAGACATGAAGTCTTGCTGCCCTCCTGCCTGATGGCCTGATGCCTGCTGCCTGAAGCCTGCTCCTGCTTCTCCTGATGTCTGCTCCTGCTTCGCCTGCTGCCTGAGACCTGATGGCCTGATGCCTGCTGCTGCTACTGCTCCCCCTGCGCTCTCGCCCCCTCGCTCCCACACAGGCCTGAAGACATTCCTGGACCGACACAACAGTGTGGGATCCATCGTGGTGACTGTCCCTGCTTTTTTATACGTAACCCTCGCTCTTACTTCCTATCTTTCACTACCACCTTCTTTCCCATCCCCATCTCCCTCACTGACCAGAATTTCTATTGAACTGGTCGGACAACATTTGACCTCGTTTGTGTCTTAATCTCACTCCGGGTATATTAAAGAATTTTCCCTCGCTCCAGTAATTGGAGTGGGACACTGCCATGTCCCAGGGAGGTGTGGGCAGCGTGTCCAGCCTGTGCCTCACAACCTACAGGCACTCAATGCGCCGGTTCATCCTTGCCAGGGCTGGCTCCAGAAGCTGAGCCACACTGCCACAGTGCTGCATCCCACGGGCTAGACAGGGTAGATAGGGGCATGGGCCTTTTTACTGCAGCCCCCTAGTTCCTTACAAAGCTTTATAAACAAGTGTTTTGATATTCAGAGCCTTTTCCTGCAGTTTGCCAAGCATGAGGTCAGTTCACCCAGGTGCAGGTCAGGGCTGGAAACCAGGACTGGGGAGCAGTGCTCTGATGTTTGCCTCTTTTCCCTGTTCTCTAGATACCATCCTGGAAAAAGCAGCTGAGGCAACAGGAAGTGAGGCTCCTATGGCCTGGTAGGTTCAAGTGGGGCTGAGCTCCACGTCCATGGGTCTGGACAGAGGTCAGAGCCCAGAGCAGCCTGGAAAATGCCTGTCTCGTTGCAGCTCTCCAAGCCTGAGTGGCAGCGAGGACTCCTGAGCGCAGCAGGCAGCAGACTAAGTCCTCTGTGACTGTGACACACCGTTGCCCACATCATCCATTTTGGCATGGCCAAAGAGTATATTGACCCCGAGACCAAAAAACACATCCCCTACCAAAAGCACAAAAGCCTGACAGGGACAGCATGCTACACAAGCATCAACACCCACCTCAGGGAAGAACAAAGCGGCAGGGATGACCTGGAAGCATTAAGACACATGTTTCTGTATTTCCTCCATAGGAGCCTTCCTTGGCAAGGCCTCAAGGCTGACACGCTGAAGGAGAGGTATCAGGAAATCGGTGACACCGAACAGCCACGCTGGTGGAGGTGCTCTGCGAGAACTTCCCAGAGGAGATGGCTACGTGCAGCGGCTGGTATTCTTCGAGAAGCCCAACTACAGCTATCTGTGGAGCTCTTCATGGACTTGTTCAACAGGAACAGTTACGTGTTTGACTATGAATATGACTGGGCAGGGAAACCGCTGCCCACCCCCACTGGCAGGACGCACAGCGAGGTGTGATCACAGAGACAAAGCACAGCCACACACCGAACACCAGGAGATGAGCTCTACCAATTAGAGCTGAACACGGATGACCGGACTGCATGACAGTTAACACCCCCACCATAGCCCCAATGGAGATGGAGGTGACAGATGATACAAAGTGCTGCTGTTTCTTGAAGAGAAGAAAAATCACCAAGCCTCATAAGCGAGCTCTGGGGCCAGGAAGGTAGATCCTGACAGGACAAGGGGGAATGGTTTTAAGCTGAAGGAGCTGTGACTGTGACACACCTGGGGGACTAGGGTCAATAAAGCTCTGTACACTGTCACATCACCCTGGATGAAATGTTTCTTTCCTGTGCGAGGGGGCTTGCTGGGGCCACAGCGAGGCCTGCCAGGATGCATAAAGAATCATCTGACTTCAGCGCAATGCCTTCCATGTTTGCCCTTGGAATGTCATGGTAGTTAGGAAAGGCTGCTGTGGAACGGGAGAAAACAAATGTGGCTCCTGTCCTTGAGGAAAGCCAGAAGGAAGAGCCGGGCACTACAGGGGGCTGGCCCTGCCTCAGCCCGTGTGCGGGCTGGGGAGCACCTGTAGGTAGGAGGAACGGGAAGACATGGCTGCCTGCAGCCAGCGGCGGCCACGTGGCCGCGGGCTGAGCAGGGTGGCACACTGAGCACCTCCGCGGTTCGGCTCCTCTCAGCTGCTGCCTGCCAGCCCATTCCTCCGCGCTGCCCTCCCGCCCCGGCTCGGGTCTAAGAGCGGACGCTTCGGCCGCGGGTGGTTGCGCGGGAGCGCAGGAGCGGCCCTCGCACGGAGCAGCACGCGGCTCGTTCCAGCCGCTCTACCGGACCCTGGGCGGACGGAGCCAATCGGGGGAGCCGGTGGCGCCTTTCAGCCAATCGTGAGACAGCATGGGAGAGGGGGCGGTGAGGTACGCGCTGCCGGTAGAGGAGCGGGCTGGGGGGCGTCGCCTCTAGCGGGGAGGCGGGGTCGCTGCGTTACCTCAGGGCTCGTCGTGTGGGCGCTGCCCGTTGCGTGTGTACAGCGTTAGAGAAACCAGGGAAAATCTGCCCTAAAGGTGTAGTTACAGAGAGCTGAACACAGTGAAGTCTCGGTGTGCTAAGTGTGTTTGCTGATGGCGTGCAGCTGGGCTCACAGCACCCTTGTTCCTGCCTGCTCAGCGCATGGTGAGGTGCTTCACTGCCAACCCCTGCCTGCACCTTTCGGAAATATGGGCAGTCTGCTCGGGGACAGATAAAAAGTGTGATATTTGCCCATCTCATCATCTCTGGCTAGGATTTCTGCAACAGTGCTCACAAATCTGCAGCTACAAGCGTTATTTCAAACCGATAAATTCAGGAGCAGCAGTTCTGCCCTGACAGACCCTTGAAAGTCAGCTAATTCTTGAACTTTCGTGTGGTTTTATCAGCCTGACCAGATACGAGCAGATTTCTTTTTAGTGTATAAAAGCTGTTGCTGATGGCTATTTATTGCTGCCATCATCCACTCCTAATGTTTGGACTATAAAAGTTGGCTCCAGCCTGTCAGCTGTTAAGCAGCAATAATTACGTCTGAAGAAGTGAAGGTGAAGTGTGGCAGCCATTTCCTGCCTGGTGCTTCAACAGGCATTGCAGCCGCCTGCATTGTTTTTATTCTCATCTCTCCGTGCTCCAGTCAAAAAGCATGCTTAGGAGGAAGAATGAAGTTTGCACATGGCAAAAAGGTGATTTTACTTGCACTGTTGTTGCGAAAGAGTATTGCCGTGCAAGAAGTGACTGTTACAGTGCAAATTCATGAAAATAAAATGCTTTTTTTTCTTTTTTTTAATCTGTGAGTACAGCAGTAGCCAATGTTCTTTAACTAGATATACACTGGTGTTGCAAAATCACTTAGTATTGCAACAGGTGTTGCATGTACAGAAAAAGTTACATACCGATGAGAAGATTTTTGTGAATTGCAAGCATCTACTAACGGAATGGTTTTGATCACAGGACCAATATAGATGTATTGCACGTTTCCTGTAAGTCTGCTTCTTAAACATCAGCTTGCGACGCCTTCGGCATCTCCTTAATGCTAAATCAATGGCAGAACCCCAGCACAGGGCCCGGCACAGCTCACCATGTGGCCCGGCCTGGCCCAGGCATGTGCTCATTGCTCAGCACCTGGCACCATCTGAGCTGCAGCCAGGACAGGGGGAGGCACAGTGCTGTGCTAACTCAAGTTATGGCAAATAATGTTATGCATTTCGATACATTGCCTAAATGCAGTCCTGTGAGCAGTGAAGAATAAGCAGCCTTGCTTTCTGTTCTGATAAAGGAATTTGAGAGTAGATTTCAAGACTACCAAAAAAAATCAACAATTTTTTGGCGCATTTGTGACTCTATTTTCAGTCAACTTAAATACATTATGCACAGCTTTTCAAAAAGAATATGTGAAGTTGCAATCAGATATCCGACTCAGAGAAAAAATTGATGATGTCTCTCTACTGAACTTCTAAAAGACCTGGTTTACCAGAGAAATACATCCCTGGCTTCACAATCAGGTATTTGTGTTGCTGGTTTTTGGGGGTATGTACATTTGTGAACAAGTATTTCCAAGGATGAAGTACAGGAAGGGTAAAATTTCATCAAAATCTCTGATGAACACCTTGAGAACTCACTGAGAATTGCAACCACTTCCATGCAACCAAACTGATGCGCTGGTTTCACAAACAAGATTAAATATCTCACTAGTTTTATGTTTTTGTTGCTGTTTTTTGTTTTAATTAAAAAAATATAAATAAGCTTGATTGTATACATTAAAAATATTATATATTTATGTGGCCTAAGACGGTTCCTCTTCACTTAATGCAGCCCAGACAAGCCAAAAGGTTGGACATGTGTGGTAGAACCTCATCGTGTATGCTTGTAACTGGCAGATGCGTGTTGATGTTCTGATGGTAACACTCCTGTGGTCTGTTTCTCGTTTATGTTGTTTCTGGGTCCTAGAAAGAAGAAGAAACAGACTGCCTCAGACGTCTCGTCTGGTGTGTTACCTTGGGCCTGACAACGAAGCGCTCCTTTAGGTAAGGTTCCTGGCAGATAGCTCCCAAGAATTGTAGCAAGATCCCCTCATGTGGCAGCTCTGCAGACCAGGTGATTAGTAACAGCTCTTATGTAGTGTGCAGCCATAGGACTGAATTTACTGTCCCAACTTAAATGGTCAAAAATTCATCAGTACAAAAGAAGGAAAACAACGAAATGTTAAACAGCATGCTGCACGTTATTAAGCAGAACCCAGACACATCTGCAGATTGTTTCATTTTAATTTTTTTTTCAAAATGAATACAGGTTATTTAGAATGACTGATTCATAATAGGAGCTTCACTTGACATTTGAAATTGCATTTTCATTTCATTTTTAATGAATTGAATTATCATCGTAGCTTGACATGTCTTGTAACGGGTTGAGTTGGCCTCCTAAAACAAGCGCATCATGTTTACATTTCAAAAAGTAAATGGCACGGAGTGGCAGGAATATTGTTTGCCTGTAAAGTCAAGTTTGCTTATGTGGATGGTGCTTCTTAAACATACATACACGCATATGCGTAGTCCTAGAGACTCCTCGTGTTAGTGGAGGGAGCTTCAGCAAAAAAGAAACTCATATCTGAAAAGCATCTGGCCAAAAGTGCAGACGCAGTGTCCAGAAGGAGAAGGCAAAATTTTTCTCACCAGTTCTACTGGACAACCTTTCAAAGTGGAGAGGTCATATATTTTAGAAAAGAATTGTTTCTTCTAGGTTATATAGATATCATCCCCGCACTCATATTTGCCAGAAAAAAAAAAGTCTTATTACTGGATTAGTCTAGCCACCTGTGGAAGGTAGCATCTTCAGACTATGCACTAACAGGAAAATTTCACTTTTTTATCTTCTCATATATTTTTTAGTTATTCAGAAGACCACTAACTGAAAATTCTTCTGGCCTGGAAAAAAAGTTCAAAGTCGAGGTATTACTTAAATGGTATTGAACTGCTGGGGCAGGTTCGAGAACATCTTTAAATATGCAGTGGAAGAAAGGGATGAAGACAGACGTTTCATAACCTTATGTTTGATTCAGATATAAGTGTATGATATTTTTAATAGCAGAAAAAGAAATATTTTAAGAAAATTTCCTGGCAATCATTTTGTGATTTGATCAGTCATGCAAATCCTGGGGTTTGAAAAAATGAGTAAGACTGGTGATTTTGGAAGTTGCTCTTAGAAACATACTCTTTCTAAGCAGCATTGTGATCAGAAGTATTAACAGGCAAAGAGAAGTAACATGAAGATTGGAACAGGAAGTAAGCTAAAAACAGAGCCAGTAAAATAAGGATGAATGAAAGAAATGTCAAATTTATTGAGGTTTGTTCAAGACTAATTGCAGCGATCAACGCACACGGCAGAGTGTTTCAAATAGAAGCCAGCCCTTTATATATGTTTATTATTTACTCAGCTTCTTTAAGGCAGCATAGCAATTCCTGGTATTAAATGATATTCTCTAGAATACAGTATTGCTTAATTCTGTAAAACCAATTTTTTAAAATATACCACAGCGTACAAAAGTTTAGGTTCAGCATTTTGTTGCTCAGCACCTGGCACAAAGGATTCCCGGCTCAGCAGTAGCGGCGCTGGCTGATAGGGCAGTACCAAGAATACCAAGAAGATTTTGTTTTTGCTGTGATCCACAGTTGAGCATATACTTTAGGAAGTTGATAATGTATGAAACTGTATTTAAAGCTTTAGAGTCTTTCTCAATCTGTTCTGTTGAAGGTGTTGCATTTTATGCACAACACTTCAGTATTCGTTAAAGGAAAGCCTGAGACTTATGTATCTCAGATGAATGTGCTCTCTACCAGGCTGGAGTGTCACTCTCATCATCATTCTCTCTGGACCATAAAAATCTGTGTGATGATGAATGGGCGTCTAGTTCTGGTGATTTATACCTACAACATTTTTATGTAAAGTTGCTATCAGACTTTTTAGCAAAGAAAACCTGGTTTTGCTGACTGCGACAAGAAAATATTTCTACTTTGGGTAAATGCAGTATCAGTATACAGAGATATGTTAGTTAAACTTTTGGTTTTTACTGATTTTGGTGCTTTCCTAACGAAAGTTAGAGCAGATGATCACAAAAATATCTTACGAAATTTAATTTAAATAACTATAAGCATTACATTCTTGAAAGTTGTTTTTCTCATTTCAGGAAATGTTTTTTGTTTAGTTGGAAGACAGTAAACTGCTGCTTAGGAAAACAGAGTATGCTAATGTTTGAATAAGTAACTACTTCAATTTCATGCTACTTCTGTTTTCATTTTACGAAAAAAAAAAAAAAAAAATTTCCTGCAGTGAAAACTGATTTATGTACCTGGCATATACCTGGAAAACCTCCCCAGTAAAAGCGGCACATTTCACAGAACTCCAATTTACACTATAATAATATACACTATTTACACTGTACTTAAAGCCTCATCTCCTTTCATTAAAGATCATTTTCCAGCAAATTATTGAGAGCAGTGGGTGTTCTCTGAAAAGCGTAATGGAAGCATGTGGGCCATACGTGCACCTCAACACGTTTTCATAAAACAGTGTAAAGCAGACACAGAGGTTAGTAAAATGTAAAAGAAGATCATAATGATTTCCAAAGGATTTCTAACTGAAGGGAAAAAATTTTTTTCTTTAGAGAAAAATGTGACACTTAGACATCGCATTTAGAATTCTTTTATGGAAGAATAGGTGTTTGATTTAATGTTCTAGTTGGTTAGTTTATGCTCAAAATAAACAAATGCAATGGTTTTCCAGTATACAACTAAGCACCCTCGAGTAATACCTTATCCTAAAGAATCAAAGGCTTTCTGAGCTTTCAGTAAAATGATCCAGGCATTCTGCCTGGCCACATCACTGTCCAGGAGGTTAGTATCACGTCTTTCTTTAAGTCTTTCCTGAGGAGATTTGTGGATAAATGAGTTGTGAGTGAATTCCCTACAGCCGAGGAGAAGTTACTCATATGTAAGTCATTCTCTTCTTAATGAAAGAGTGGCTCAGCTGCTGTCTGGCATTTTCCTCTCCCCCAGCTCAGAATTGGGGAGTCCTTATTTTGGGGTAGAAGACTAAGATTTAGCAAGCCAAAGTGATCATTAACGGAACAGGGGCCTACCAACAGTTTTATGTTCGGGTTGTGGAACTGATTGTTGCACAAGCATGAAAGCAACTTCCAACAGCGGACTGTTTCAGCAGAAGTGATGAGCAAAGCAAGTAGTTCTTCAAGCAACACAACAGGGGCCAGAGTGCCCCTACTTTTGACCCTTTCCAGTTTGTTTTCTTGCTGTTTCCCACAACTGCGTTTCACCATTACTTTCACAAGAAAACCTGGTGAATTTGCTAGAGTCCACAGTGGTCTTTGAAAGAGACATCCACAAAGAGATTTTCCTTGGTCTGAAAACCATCTTGAAATACTTCTCAGGGAACAGTTCTGTTGTAAAGGCGTGGGTTATGTGTATTAAAATTGATTACTTTTGACATACTGTTTCTATATCAAGTTCCAAAAACATCGATGGGAAAAGTTACTGCAAATAGCGCAGGACTGTCTGAGGAAAAAACAAATCTAGATTTCTCTTTCTTCCTTGACTGGAGATGAGCAGAGAGTATTTGTATCGGTGGGTGCCATTTTATCTGCGTGGAGGAATTCAGTGCCACACCTTTGCTCCATCTGCCCTTCCATGTCAGACACCATGGTGTCAGAGTGCCCCTCTGCTGCCGTCTGTCACACAGCAACAATGGGATATTGGTGGGAAGGTTCAACCTCTACTGCCATGCCGGCAACATCCGCATCTGACATCGTTGGCCAACATAATAAAAATAGGAGGCATTACTTTTGGAGCAACTCTTAGGTCTGATTGCAGAAGAGTTCTAAAGTGCATGAATCAGTTGGAGGCTCGGGGTCTAAATAATCCACATCTATATGCACTGTCCACGACAACACTGGATAACAGAATTGTAAAAAGGCAATGTCTTTAGTAATGTCTGTATAAGGCTGCGTAAGGTACTACTGGAAAAAGAATTTGCTCCAGTCATATCAGTGTGGACTTCACTGCTGGAGTACAAATGAGCTAGATAAAAAGAAAGAAAACGTTGTAGCCTGTGCTAATCGTAGAAATATAAAAGATACGAATAACTAGTACCAGGGAATAATGAGAAATGCAATAAAGAAGAGAAACCGTAAGGATAAAATGAGAAAGTGACTCTCTGCAGCTGACCAAAAAGTAACGATGTAGCTACATTGAACATCTGCATTATTTACAGCATCTTGGAATTTCTGACTGATTTTGTTTTTCCTTGGGGTTCAAGTACAGAAGAGTGTAAGCAAAGCTTCCCCTCCAAGTTCTGAGCGGAGTGCCCTGAAGCTGTATCCTGAACATCGTTTCCTACCATTGACTCTAGCAGAACAAACAGTTCAGACATGCTCATTCTTGAAGGAGCGATGTTAGGAGTGAAACAGTGACACAGCAGTAGAAAGGTTAAGAAACATCAATGAAAGAAATTAAGTGGTGCATTTACCTGTGATAGCGAGGGATTAGATTCAATAGAAATTCTTAGTCCTTTGCACTCATCTCAGCAGGCTGCTGAGAAGGCAGGCGAGCAGGTTACAGGCTCCAGAAATTTCATTTCTAGAATCACTGGGCTGTTCAGGAATGATTCAGTTTGCAATGTGGAAGCCAGTTTTCCTGGTGAGGGTATGTTCTCAACCTTTACTTTTTACACTGAGAAGGGATAGAATAAGATTCATGATGAGCAAGAAGCACCTTCATTCAAACATCCCACCATAATTGCACAGTAAAATCACAGTAAAAAAGAATTACACAGTAAAATTAGAGAAATCACCCAGCAGAATTACAATTTCATCTAGAAGGGAAATGGAGGCTAGCTGCCCACAGCTGGAGTTCTGTTGATACACGTAGTATCATACCTGACATAATAGTTCTGCAGTCATTGAAATCCAGTCTTACTGTGGTGGTGATGTTTTTTCCCTGTCTACATCCTCCAAGGTAACATTTTGTTTTCTACTTCTGTGCTATTCTTTATTTGCTTTTTAACGTGTAGTGCCTGCAGAAATGGTAGTTCCACTCTTAATTCCAGTAGACTGGTATTTCAGGTATTTGTTTAATGAAACAACTTCCATTTACGAAACTGTCTAACAGCTTATAGCCTTCAGTCTTCTATATTTGAAATCATCTTATGTTGTACTATAATGATATTAGAAGACATTATATTGAATCCAAAATATTCTTGTAAATATTGCTCTTCATGCTTTTTGTAAACAATATAATCTTTCTTTAATTTTTCCATATACTTGAGCTATAATTGCTTTTCAGTACTTTATCAATATTTCAGTATTTATTTTCAGTACATTTTTATGGAATTAATTTTTAGGAATTTACCTGGTAGTACGCTTGCCAGACAGGTATGGAGGCGGGTAACTATTGTGGCAGAACTCCAGGTTCTTCCATGACTATGTTCGCCTCAGGTTAAAACTGAATAGCACTTTCTGTGTTTATTTGAAGTGCAATTTGTGAAATGTCCTCTCATAATTTTTGATCATTTTGTAGCATATTTGGTCTGCTCTACAGCAATGTATTGAATAAATGTTACTGATCAGTTTTGTTTTCATGATCGCTGGTGTTTTCCTCAGTAGCTTCTGTACACGGTTTATATTTTTAATTGTATGAACAGTGTACAATGAATTCTGTTTCTGTTCACTTTCCTTTTCAAGTTTATTAATGATGCACTTGCGCTCTGAACTCACCTTATAAAGAAGTATTTCTTACTTCATGTAGGCATCTCTGCCACTCAGATGACTATCATTTTCCTGCAGTAATACACAAGTTCCTCTAAACTGTTTTTTCTCAGCTGCAGGATTGTCTTATTCTTTTCCCAGACTACAGTTAATTTCAAACAACAACAAAAAAGCCTTTTCCCGATAGTTCGGTTTCCAGCTGTGTTAGAGTATCTTCTGTGAGAAAACAAGAGTGTGGAAGAAACTAAAATACAGATCGGTATGATGTGGCCGTGAGAACTGAAGAGAAACAACAGTATAAGAAAGATGGTATGTCGTCAAAATTGTGCATAGTTCTAAAGATCTCCAGGTAAAAAGGACATAACAAGTATTTATACAAAAGGAGTGATGGAGCTGATTCAGAAGAAAATTTTGATGTGGCAAGCAGAATCATGAATGATACAGATAAATCTGCTGTCCAAAAATTGAAGGATAAGAAGAAAAATCCAGTATACATTGTAAAGAAGAACAGAGGAAATACAAATTCCATTTAATGCTTTCAGAGTGCAGTAGTAATGCACAGCAGTTTCATTTTGTATCGGTAACAAAGTCTGAGTTGCTAAAGGAACAAACATATGTTATTTTCCACAGCAGGCCACTTTCTGAATAAACTGTGGATTTTTCCATGAAACTACAGCATAAGAAATGATGGGAAGCATCCTCTATGTATTAGTGAAATAGTATCCATAAGGTGAGATGTGAGTGAATCTGCAAATGCATCCCGGAAACCTGTTTGTGAAGTGGTAACAGCTCATCTATATGGTCTTGAAACTTCAAAAGTAGCAGAAAAAGAAGCTTTTCCCAGCTGTTAATAAGACACTTAATGAAGGACTCAGAAACATCAATGAACATTACATTCTACTTCCTTTCTCTTGTTAAAGGACATGAATATGTAATATAGAAGTTGGATGATACTTCACACTAGCTGCATTAATTGTTGCACCAATCTATTTGGCATCTTAGAGTTTCAGAGTAATTGACAAACTTTAATGTAGCCATGCAACGCCCTTCTGATTTAAGTGCCATCAATGTTTGCTTCTATGGATGCTCCAAAATCCTCACGGAAGGCAGCTGACTTTTCCAGAACTCAGCAGTTAGCCATCATAATTAGTAAAAGCTATTTCTAACTGAACTGGAAGCATTAAACTTCTCTTTTTGCTAACAAAATGCTTATCTTGATACACTAAATGGAATAAAACCATTCAGTAAGTTAATTCAATGTAGCTACAAGCAAGAGATTAAGACCTAAAGCAGAATGAGCAAAATGTGAGGATTCGGTGAAACTTCTTTAGGCTGCAGTCAGTGCAAGACTGTACGATGGAACAAATTCATATGAGCCCAAATGTAAACTAATTGCAAGTTAATGAGATTCTCACATGTGTAGAAAGAAAGATGGGAACGTCCGGACCACTAAGGAACTTGATACTGAGAAGACACAGTCCAACAAGTAGCTTAAGCTGGTTACTGCCCGTTATCTTTTCCTCACCTTCACACTGCTCGGCCACCTATTCCAGCTTCTGTAGCATGAGCCTGTGCCAATGTCTGATAAGTCAGACAATGGAACCAATGTAGCTGAAAACCATTTTGTTAATTAAAGTGTTAACACTGTGTTCCAGACATAAGTGCAGGGAGGGGAGTTGGTATGGTTGCTTTTCAGTTGGACCAGCTCTGTTGCCCAGTTTTCCTGCCAAGTGCACATCAAATGCCTCATGACAGCCTCTTGCCCCTGCTGTCTTTTGGACATCTGCACTGAGAAAATTTGGAACCATAATCAAGACCTTTTGGGCAGCTCCAGCAGCACAAAGCTCTCCAAATGAGGCACATCTTCCTCCCTGGGCAGACACACTCGGCTGTACTCTGGCCGCTGTGCATCAGCTGGGAATGATTTCCCCAGTCCTGAGCAGTTCACAAGCTATGCAGGTGTAGGACTAGGAGCAGTTAGGCTGCTCTGATCAACCTGTTTACATTAACTGTGAAAATAATTAAGAGGAAATGCTGGTGACGGGTATTTTTACACCAGGTGACATCTTACATCTCACTTTCCTATGGGATTTAGTTTCTTTATGTGGACATCAAATGTCTGAACCCCTCTAAAAATCAAGCGGGACTCCTGAAATCCTTTTTCCATTGAGCAAATACCTTGAGGATAGAAAATCATAAATTCCCATGTAGGAGAAAAACTGATGGAAACTTCTCAGGGAAAAACAGTTGCTTATGAGTTCAGATGTTCATGATCTGCATAAGGCTCTTCAAGCACTTCAGAAAGGAAGAAATCTACCTCAAACACCTAACCATCACCTACAGATTGCTTAAATGAGCTTTGAGGCCGTGCTAATGTTGACAAATAACATGGTGCTAGGACTACAAACTTGCTTCTATCTGTTAGCATAACCATAAACCTGACCCACTGTGCTATACTGCAGAATGCAGTCCATCAGCAAAACCAGAGCATTTGGGATACTGTACAGAATTGACATGAAATAATTATACTACCTCGGCACACCACTTTTTCTGGAATAGGTACCGCTTAGCTTAGGAAGGGAATCTCTGAAACAGATGATCTGTAGCTGTAATTACACCGCTGAACTGTATCTGAGTTATTTCTGTATTATTTCAAGTAGTTAAAACAGTCACACAGAAGTGCACTTCTTTGCAATGGCGTCCAGAAGTCATAGCTGAAAGGCAGTGTTTTAAGAAGCAGAGCTTTCAGATGTGCTTTTGTTATGAACATGATAATGTCCTGTGTGAGTGACAAATATGTGAATCAGGGCCTTGGAGAGAGTGAAAGAAAATGATCAGGAAAAATAATTACAGAAATTATAATTGTCCATGAAACGAGAATACTGCCACGATAGCCATATGCACTGTACGTCTAATAGTTGATTACAGTCATCAGTTTATTGAGGGTGAGAAAAATTAATTGCTAATTCAACAATATGGCCATGGAAATATGTCACAAAGCGGAGAGGCATAAAGGCAAACTTAGTGCTGGGTCATAGCATAGGTGCCGTTACCTCTCCTTGCACCAGCTGCAGCCTTGAGTGCTTTCTCCACAAAGCAAAGGTCCTTGAGAACAAACTGAAAAGCAAGCATTTCAAGCACTGTGTTGAGTCTTAGGGGGTGTATTCAGAAACCTTCTAGGGATGCTGTAGCTGATTGGCACCTTCAGAAGGAAAGCCAGCAACCCACCAGCTGCTCCCTCAACCTGTTAACACTTTTACCTTGCTTCAAATATTGCCATAATTATTTTAGACATACAGCCAAGTGAAGACAGATGCATAACCAACTCTGATTTAAATTATTTCAGTATCTCATGCATGTGTATAATCTGTAATTTAAATCAATAAACATTTATTAAGCAGGTTGTCAGTTGAGTCACAGCTGCTCTTGCTGCAGTTCGTTACCCGCACTTGCATTCCACAGTGCCCAGTGGAAAGGTAAGGTACTGCAAAGTAAGTGATAAATGTCTAGTGCCTCTGGTTCTTCAAGGAAAAAAGTATTATGGTGCTTGGAACTTAACTTCAGCAGTATTGCTGTACAGTGGGACTGAAACTCTAAGCTAGATTCCTGTTGTGTTTGATGTTGGTTCAAAGAGGTTCTATACTAAGAAAATGAGCCCTGCAAGACGAAAGCCACTTCAGAACACAATCCTGAAAACCTCAGAAATTTGAGATATTACCCTGCAGTCAGCAGTGCACTGCTACATTGCTAATCAGTGACAGGTTTGGCAACATTGAAATGTCGTGCACAAACTTCAGACAACCCGTCGTAGTTCATCATATACACAGATCACATTAAAGGTTAACATTGAACCTAATAAGTCAATAGAATAATTCACTAGAATATAGTAAAACCAGGGTAACCTAGGCACTGTTAACCTGTAATACTTCAGCCTTTGTCTTTTCTTTTTATATCATAGTTGTTTTTCTCACTCTGTCGTTTGAATAGAAAAAGTAAAATGCTTCAGCATCATTCCAAACTTGATTTCAAGCTTTTCTGTGGAATTCAGGCTTGATGATAGCTAATACTTTCCTTTTATCATTAATTGCAGTATTTTACAAAATCTGAGATACAGCACTGTTAATCCAAAAAAAAAAAAAAAAAGAAAAAGACTTCCTTATTATCATGGAACAAGAAGAAGGGAAAACAACTAGAATGTGAAAGCTATATGTAATTTGAAGCAATGATGTAAATTTGTTTGTCAAAGAGCAGATGAAAATAGGGATTCAGTGATACCTTCTCCTCTGGAAATTAATGCTTTTCAAAAATTTGTGAAGTGCAATGGCACTTCTTTGTGAAAGAGCCAGGAAATAAAGTTTACAAAATACAAATTATTTATCCGGCTCTTGTGTATTGGTGAAAGTGGTCAATTAAATAATCAGGAATGCCACTGGAATGTGAATGCTCCATGAAAGCCAGAATGGCCCCTGGGATTTGCTGCAGCAAATGTAATTGAGCAGAAGTCTCACTTACCTGTTGGGAAGGACCTGTTATTGGGCTTCATCAGGAATGAAAAGTCTTTTGCAGCCCTTTTCAGACACACTCAGTTAGGAATACAGAGCTCATGCTGAGCCGATGTTGGGCCATATATTTTCCCTGCAAAATCACTTGGAGGAGAGATTTTCAGTCTGTGCAATATGTTTGGTCTGAAAAAAAACTATTTTATTGCCAAGCTGTTCCTCACTAGATGAAGAAGGAGAAACCCGTCAGTTTGGGTAATCCTTGTAATATAGATAAGATGATAGACTTGTAATGCAGTAGGTATCTTAAACCTTTGCATGTTTCATGAACAGAATGGCCTCACTGACTTTGTACATAATGTGATGCTGTTAAACTGATTTCCCATGAAGCCATTAGTTTCAAGGCTTTCTTTCAGCCTATTATTTTTTTCTTTGCTCTGACTCATGAGTAGTCAATTTCTTATAATAAGATTTTCATCAAAAGAGTACAGATTTATTCTGTAATACTCTTCCACAAGTGGGATAATATTGCTTAGATTAGCTTTTTGGTTTCAATACTTGCCCTGATAAAAAGAAGAAGCTAGAGCAAATATTTTATTAGGGCTCCATTGCCTGGGTATTATTTTCTATTATTATTTGCTCTGTTACATTTTAGTCGTTACATGTGTGTCTTGGTCTTCCTGGGCAGAACAGTACATTTTGATGAAGTTCCAGCTTCAGACACACATCTCTTCCAGGATCCACTAGGCCCCTCCTATCACACAACAAAAACAGTCCCCAAATTCAAATCTATCCCAAACCAGATTTTTGGATGGGATCATGCTTACCTGCATTAACTCATAGTTTGCCTGATTTCCTTACCCAATTTGGGTATATTAGCCAGTCATCACTTCTTGGGGATTCCTAATTATAATTTTACAAAAGGGTTCTAGTTGGATTGATGATCATACCTTACTGTTCACCTTTGGCATATATAACTTCAAGACAAGTCTGTTTGTGAGCACACCAACATATGAATTGTTCCATTCATACTTTGTCTGTGTGGAATAATACTCTGCTTTTGAAAATAGGAAGCTGCAGTTGCAATGTATACGACCATGGCTTTCATTTCATATTTCATCCTCAGTCAGCAGCAAAGCATATATTGAAGAGAGTATAATCTATGTTTATGTCATTTGAAGTGAAGCTTTATGTTTCGTGTGTTTCAATGGGAATTGAAACACAAATTAATCATTCTACGTAGAGAAGCGGGTCTAAAAACATTCAGTTTTTCTGCCACTTAGTGACATAAACACCATTGAAATTAGACTTGCTAAATGAGCACTGCTATTTGGGCACACCTTCACAACTCTGAACAGTCTGAAGTTCTCTCTATGTGGAACTCCAGCTGTGCAGTAGTGACCTTAGAGTCCTAACTGAAGTATTTTACTCAAAATAGTGCAAGAAACCCAGAAAAGGAGCAGTGGACTGGAAAGGGAGGCATAGAAGAAGGACCACGGTGCAGAATAGTTATTTCAGATGTGTCTTAATCTCCGCTTGACACATTTTTGCAAATTGCAACTCAGATTCCTGCATTTTCACTTTCTTCTTGTTGAAGTCCTCCTTTAAACATTAACAGAACTTTTGCAGTTCACATTTATCCACTGAGCAAGCAGAAAATGTAGCTGACATACCAGTGCTGTCTTTCCCAAACCATTTGTAGGGCCTATGGGTCCTCTTATGGATCTGCTGATCCAATTACACTGCCTCTCTGCTTTGTAACTTCATAAAATGCTTTTTTCCTTGTTGAGCATCTTCGTGTTGATCGGTATGGCCCCAGCTGAAACCTGTTGGTATGCTGATGATACAGCAGCTCACTGAACATGGAGTTTGGTGGTACAATCACTCACATGACTTGAAGAACAGAAGGCTGAGACTAGCTTGTAGTTCGAAAGATCAATTTAACTTTTCTTCCATTAAAAGAGACCGTGGGTCTCTAGAGTAGTCTCTTCATCTTTCCCTAAGATTTCAGGAGATAAATTCATTGTATACTGTGCATGATACCTGTTTATATTGAGGTATTTTCATAGAACTGTCTCAGTGTGTTTTGACTTTTTTTTTAAACTAAACATTTTCAAGAATGAATACCTACTGAATTACTCCACATTTAAATAAAAAATATAAAAAAATGAGGATGCTGCTATAGTCCTCTTCTGCAGAATTACATCTTCAGAATCTAATTGTCCTCTGAGCTGTCCAGTGTTGTAATAAGATTAATTTTTGCTAATAAAAGTCAGACATTTAACCTCCACTTAGAGGATCAAGAGTTTTATTGCAGCCGGTAAAGGACTGAGCCCAGAATTTATGTAAATATGGAGAATGGCTGGTCTCCATCAACCTCTGAAGGATGCTGAATTCTCATTTTTGGAACATTTTACCTCAGGGGAACTGTGGTATGTTCTCACATTATCATCTTAGGAGATAAACAAGCTTGAATAAAATGTAAACAAGCCAAGTCTTATCTCCCACCCTGGTCCTTTCCCCCATCCTCAGCTATCAGTTTTGCTTGCTACAATTGCTAGTTGTTTCTAAACATCTGGGACAAAATGTAAAAACAATGAATGTATTTGAGGAGAAAGAATTTGTATCATTGAGTAAAATTTCTAACAAACTAGATAACTATCTTTCATCATTTTTTAAGTACTAAATTTCGGATTTGAAATTACAAACTGGGAAAATTCTGACCAAGGTTGTTGAAAAAAACTACTCTCCTGGCTTCTGATATTTGTTTTGCGCTTAATTGGATATGTTAATGAACTATGATGGTCAGTGAGCTATCTGAAATACATTCCAGAGGCTAGAAAGAAAAACTGCATTTTAGTCTGCGTTTAGCTTCTGACAGTGAGATGATATTATCATCTGTCCTCCCCTGAGTGTGGGTGTGCTTAGGTAGGGAGGAGAGGGAGGAAAAAATTTGGCAGATTGATATTCCCCTTGGTTTTGCTGTGCCTTGCTTTCTCTGCTGTGATAGAAGGCTCATTAATGTCCATGCTTCCAATGGTGCTTTCAGCATTCCCACAGGCAGCTGCCTGCTACTACTTGTTTCTGGAGCAAGTGTGCTTTGTCTCTGAATCTGCCCACCTCCAGTACAGTGGCTTTCCTGCTGTTAATTAAAACATCACGGTTAAGTGTTTTGTTGCATCAGCAGAGTTAGAAGTCCAGCCTCAGCTGTTTATGACAGCTCACCAGTAGTGTGATACATACAATATCTACATACTACACACAGTTGAAATATACAGTAAAAGCAGAAGAAATGCTTGATTTAAATGTGTTTTTAAATTTAACCACTCTTATTATCAAATGTTTTTGCTTGGTTTTAACCATATTTTGTCATACATATGGTTCGATGTCTTAAATATTGAAATTCATTGACATACCTTCTCTATATAAAAGTATATCAATAAATATGTTTGCTGTAAAACAATACATGTTTAAAATTACTGAAGTACAGATGCATGAGAACATTTTGTATTATTTATAATTCATTTCATTTATAATCTGACTGGTTCCACAGCTGGTAGATACTTGACATAGGAACCACTGTGTAGTTGTGGTTTACCCAGTAGTTGCGGTTTATTCTCTGAAGTATTCTTGTTTTTCACTTTTACCTTTCATGTTAAAAACAATTTTCCCCTCCGTGCAGTAGTTAAAGCAGAATTGCCATGCAGCAAACTCTATACTACTTTTCCTGGCTTTGCTCCATAACTGTTGTGTACCATAAGCAGCAAACGAGCAGAGGCTTTTCCAGTGGTCTCAGCAAAGGACTGATTTTGCCAGTGCTGAGCACTCAGAATTATGATGAATTTTCACACTCCTGGTGGCTTTTTGCTGATTTTTATGTATGTTTATGCTGTGTCGTACTTTACCTATCTGTATGAATGTGGTGAGGCTGTATTCTAGTTGCTGTGATGAAACTCTGTTATATCAAAACTGCTTCATATTAGCGTCCATGTTTTGATGAGTACATTTCTGTGAATAAAAGCATAGACAGCAAGTTGTTGCAGAATAGCTAGTAAACTGGGAGTAAACGTGCCTACCTGGGAAATGGAAGAGGGGGTCAAGTCCTTATTCTGCCCAAACAAAATCAAAGACATAAATTTGAATCTCTCCTTGAGGAGACCCTCTTGTCTCAGCAAATACTGAGAACTTTATGAGGTAAGCTAATGTAGCTCTTCTTTCAGCTTACTCTACAAGATAGACTGACTTTATAACTTTGTAATTCTCCAGTAAATCCATGCTCTAGCCAGTGTGACCTAAATGGAGGGGAAGTTCTTGAGCCAAGGGGCTTGCGTCAGAATCAGTGGGCACCGGTGTACTTGCTCAGGCTGGAGGAGCAGGGAGAGCACAGAACCGAACTGGCCACCCTGAGCAACTCCTGGGTGAAAGCCTGGCTTGCACACAGCCTGCATGGACATCGCTGTGTCCTGGGCAGTATTGACGTGTTCTGTTTCTGGCCTTGGAGGGGCAGAAGCAGGTGTTCAGGTCCTTGAATTTGTATTTCCCTCTGTAATACTGCAATCTCCTTCTGAATAATGGACTCTTTTGGTAGGGATCAAAGGAGAGAAGGAGATCTCTTGTTCAAGATACAGCAGTATGCCATAATGACTTTTTTTTCTTCCTATTATTTACATGCTCTTGAATTACTTCAGTGTTTTAAGCCAATCAAATTGTATGACTGAGCATTGGAAAATTTCAGAATAGAAGTCCAGTAAAGCTATTAAGTAATGCGATCAGGTAAAAGAAAAACATTTGTCAACCCTGGTAATACTCCCCAGTATTGGAGAAAAAGTAGCAGCCAAACTTTCTCTCAGGTCAAGGGTGTTCAGGATTTAGGTTTGGCTTCTTATGGGCTCCACATAGATAAAAATTTGTTGTCAAATAAACAGCAGAAGTGTCTGGTTTGTCAGGTTTGTCTGTGAAGCTGCTGGAGCAGTAAAGCTAAGCACTCTGACCTGCAGAACTCGAATAAAGATTTAAACATCTTTAGGAAGGGAGGGAAGACTGAAGCAGGAAATGAGAACTGGTGAACTTACTAGTGTTTGACTAGAGTGTGACCAAAACAGATGATATATCAACTGACATTTTTTCTAGAAATGTAAATTTACAGTAAGAGGAATGAAGTGAACATACAGAGAAAGTAAATGCCCATGGTGCTAGACTAGACTACCTGTACTGAATTTTGTAAAGCACTTTTTTAGCCAAGTATATGGATTCTTGTATGCAATGATTCCTGCTCTTGGAAAGTTATGGTAACTATTTTCAGGAGTGCTCAATTAATGCTATTAACTAAGTATTTCTGGTTTTCTTTGTTATTTTATTATTCTTAAGACAAGATCTCAAGTCCTTATATTTTAAAAGGCTTCTGGAACATATATGTTTGACTATCTAAGCTTTAATTGATGTAATTGAAAGAATAATTCAGTCAGAACTTGTGTTGATTTCAGGAGAAAGGATCCAGCCCTTAAAATCAAACTAAAGGAACCAATGTACCTAAGCAAGCTCAACATGGCATGATTTATCTTCACAGAAATGGTGAATTATATATTAAGTTATGATTTGCTTTACATCAAGTATTATATTTGCAGTATAGCTCTCTGAAACAAATGCTTTTCTTTCAGAAAGCAGAGTGGAATTTTTAGCAGTTTGCATGAAGTTAAACCCATAGCTATTAAAATCAATGAGAAATTTGCTATTAACTTTAGTAACAAGGTGAAGAGGGTTTGTAAATCCTTCTAATTTCTGTCTGAAAATCAGTTATAGAAGAGTATATGAATTGTGGCAGATGTAGATGGAAAAGCTTAAGATACTAAACTCCCTGTTCTGCAGTTCTCACCAGATTCATGAGCTCTGAGTTTCTAATAAGACTGTCTGAGCAGTAAATCTTTTTCAGACAGACTAAAAAAAAGTCTACAATAAAAAAATAAGGCAAACTGGAGTAAGGTTTAATGGCTCTTTATTTATTTATTTTTTTCCTTTTGGCATATTTGATGATGTCTTTTTGCAGAGATCTAGCTAGTAACAAAAAGAATTAGAATTTTTTTCAAGAGTCACCAACAATGAAAATCTGAATATTGAATCTCTTCTTCATTCATTTCCTTTCCATATGAACCTGTCGTGAGGCTCCCTGCATTCCTGAATCAACGCTTTTTGGGGTAGTGGCTCCTGTCAGTCACTCCAATGCTTCTATGTTTGGGCATGCTGGTATGTAACAGTAGGCAGCTGACATGAAAATGGTGGAAGCAGGAAGGAGTTCTGAGCTGTGCTTTTAAAGGGAACTCAAAGAATCATTATGGGAAAATTAATATTCTCTTAAAAGCAAGGCTCGTTCTGGCTGGCCCTTTTCTGTAGTTACCCGTGAATCCTATAAATGGAAAACAATGGAAAAATGGAGTAAATATCATTATGACTATCCCAATTGGATGCATTAGATGAAGAATTTTTAGTGGAGTGGGTGTTATTGCTTTGTGTATTGGAACAGATAACATAGTCATGTCAAATTATCATGAAGAGTTTGTTTGCATTTGGCTTCTTTCCTGTGCAGCTTTGCTGCCTTCCCAGTGCAGACAAACCTTATTGAAAACTTTGCCATGATCTTTTCATGTAGTAGAACTGCACACTTGAAAACAATATTCATTATGTTTTCACCGAATTATTGTTCATTTTGCATTAGAGGAAAAAAAGAAACAACAACAAAACAAAACTCAACATGGTATAAGGCCCATTAGAAATTCAATTAAAGCAAGAATTATAAATTGAGATCTTGCTCAATTATAAGCAAGAATTGTGGGGATAGGTTTAAATTATGTTCAGTACTTTTCAGAGCAGAACATGATGAAAAAGTACCTCCGCCAAAATTACCTAAAAGAAAATAGAAGCTTATGACCATTTTTACTAATTCTGCTTTTACCTAAACCTGACTCTTCCCCTTAAACATTTAGATTTTTTTTTTAAATCTGAAATACTTTCTTTTTTCCTATTGCAAAGTTGGATGTTCAATATTGGCTTGATTGTGGCTTATTTTGGAAAAACACTTTTAACACGTAATTATCTGGTGACCTTAACTTGTTGGGTATTTTCCTGAATGATTAAACTTAGATGATATCAAGGTTTTTGTCAAAGACTGCACTATGAGTGATTAAATCAGGTAGCGGTGAAAATACATACATCCCATAAAAAGGGAGATGTGACTTTTACAGACCAGAGACAATCTGCTCTGCTGTCTTTATCATAGTGAGTATGGCAAGGTTGGGAGGTGTTGGAAAAAAACCCTTGTTCTCTTTGGGAGAATAAGGGATTGAAAAGAGTGAATGTATAAATCCAGATCAGCAGTGGAGATTGGTCAGGATAGCTTTTCTTAAATAGATTAGACAATGGTGAGAATCTGATGCATTCAGCCTAGTGTGTGAGAGTAACTGGCTGAAGCCCAGGACACTAATTTGGTCTGGCACAGTTGAACTTTTTGTTAGGTCATTTTTGCAGTGTAACCTTTATCTGTTTTTGCACTGAGTAGTCTGGAAAATTCTTACACCTTGTAGCTGGGGAACTTGCAAAATCAGGTGGCTTTTGGGCACAAAATTTGCTAACTTGAAAGGAGAACGTAAGGGTTGAGACAAAAAGTTATTACACATCATCCACTTGAATTCTCACCAAATAGAAATAAAATTTCACATCATTTATTGTTATGCATACATTACGTTTAACGTATCAATGAGATTCTAGACCATGCCAGATATTTATGCTATGAATGATGACTAGGTAGTAAATCAAACACAAAATAAATTTTGTGCTTAAATAGTTTTTATTGATCCATTTGATCAATAGAAAATGATTTGTGTGAATGTATGAATCCACATGAATTGCCTATGCTATTTTCACTTCTAATTAAAAAAAATCCTAAGAAGGGGACAAGTAATTTCCTGTAAACAAGGAGATTTTTATTTGCTACATTATTTACTGAAGCTGTAGCCTGTGAAAGACTAGGCAATAACTAGTGCTGATTTCTTCTTTGCCACTGTAATACCTTTTTCTCCTTGATGTAGTAGTATCGAGTCACCAGCAATTGTTTTTCAGAGGTTGGTACGGGAGTCTGCTGTTTAACACTATTTACAGGAAAATGTGGGTCTTACGATAAGTGATACAGGCCTGAAATTACTTCGAAATGTTAGGAAAAAGTATTAACAACTGGAGGCAAATTACATATTAAAAATTGTGCCGTGTTCCCAGTGTTTGTGTGTTTCTCTCCTGTGCAGTGAAAGAGAGGGAACTGAACGAAGGTGGAAAGCTTTGGAAATGACCTTGTTCGACTTTACTGGGCATGCAAAAAGCTTTCTTCCAAGATGATGTAAATTGATAGGGCTTCACATAATTCAGTTATGCTTCTCTTCTACTAGCTACAGATTTGATCTGTGGTTATCTTTCATACCATTTGATGAACTCAGCCCACTGGAACAGGTCTGTCTGCTCAGCAGTGGCTTTAGGCAAGTCCATGACACATATAATACCAAAATGTTCTCCCCAAGATGAAGGACGAGGCCAAGCTTTGGGATGATCTTTCCGTGGGAAGAGCTTTCCTACTGCTGTTTTCCTCCTGGAGGGATGGGTGAGGAAAAGTTCCAGCTTACATGAGGAATAATGTTGCTCACACTGCCCCATCCAACAATGGCAGCAAAAGGCAGATGTATACATTTCCAGAGCTCAGTCTGGTGAGGCATATGGCTTTCTCTGCCTACACCCTGACAGCTGTCGTATGTAGTGGTACTGAATGATCACAGGTACCAGTTTTCACAAGGCACATAGTGTATAATATTTATTTCTTTCTCTCCTGGTTACTTGATTGTAGCGCTTATTATCTACAGAGTAAAGCACAGATGATCAGAATATCTTTCAGAATATCTTAATATCTTTCAGAGAGAAAAATCTTTTCAGTTCTAGCTGTGTTGAAGAGCAGCATATATTTTTTCAGTACAGAACTTCAGGTACATACTGCAATTTTTTCTCACATTTTCCAGCATTCAGGTCAGTGGCAGTTATTACTCTGTCCCCTAAATGAACTTAAAAATCTTCTGTTTTCTTTTATTTATATAACCTGAACCTCTGTATCAGTTCATCTCTACTCAGGAAAACACTTAGGTACATGCTGGAAATTGCTCTCCAGAATCGCACTGTCGTCTGCAGAAAAATGAATGCATCAAGTGAAAGGTTTGAAGACACCTTTGTGATAGTACAGCAGTAACTATTGGTGTGGACAAAGCTGGGGGAGATATATATATATATATATTTTTTAAGGTAGACTCTTAAAGTCACTACAATTGCGTCAAACCCCCCAAAAGGTGTTTAATATCTTAATCTTTTTTCCATTTCTGGTGGCAGAGAGTAGCAGGATGATGAGGATATCTGTGGAAAATGTATGTTGTTTGACTATCAGCGCTATTTTGATCGTTTTGTACCAGATTGATAATTTATAAAAAACAAGATTCAGTGATGATACAGGCTTCTTAATGTTTTAAGTGATGACAGTTTTTTTTTCCTTTTTAAAGGCAAGGAAAGTATTCCTGTGTAAGGTATTCCTGTGTTTGGCCCTATTTCTGATTGGATTTGAATAATGATAGGTTGGATTTACGTTGTGGATGTACAGTGTATCTCACGTCTTTCCAAACCAAGGCCTACACAGTATGTCAAAATGTTTGTTGGTTGGAAACTTAGTTTTATATTTTATGACAAGTAAGTTTGTAAAAGATAGAAATCCTGAAATGTCTGTTCCTTCTTATAGATACATTTAGTGACAACTGATTTCTATAACTATATACTAGAGTTCATAATTAATGCTACCAATAATTATGGTATTATTTAAAATACATTAATTCTGAATGATCTCTGTTCTTTAGTGAATTTTTTTTTTTCATATACATAACTAGTTAGATTTTACATATGAGTAAGTCCAGTCCGCAATTCCCTCTTTTTTGGTATGTGTGTACACTGGACTCTTTTCAGAACCTGCAGCCTTTCAAGCAAATGCACAGAAAGCATTTTTCTGTGCTTTAGTATTAAATTTGTTTGCATGTAAACATTCACAGTGATGCTGAGAACTGGCCAATGTGAATTTTATGCCCAGATGTTCTTTTCTTTACTGTATTAACCCAGCTATTTCAGCAGAAAAATTGCTTGGAAATGCAAGCTCTGTCAAATTCTGATAGTTTGTAAATAGGAGATATTTATTTGTGGCCAGTTTTACATCCCTTGCTCACAGTGATTATTACTTAGTTATGCAAGCTGTTCTGTCAGACAAAATGTGCTTTTAACTCTGAGCAAAGGGACATACACATTTGTGCCATTCTATCATGAGAGAAAAAATGTGTGGTTTGTGAATCCATGTGTTAAGTATTATTTAGCGAACTTCTGCAAGTTTGTGTGAGACTGTCTTATTCCCCTTTTATTCAGCAAATTAATTTCAGAACGTTGTTATTAAAGTTGCGTGCAGAGTTTGGGCTTAGGCAAGTGACATGCATTAGACAAAGCGCTAAAAAGGCGCAGAAATTGTTTAGTACTTCCTATCCATTATGTCTGGAATAAATAGGATGTTGGAAACGGTTTCAAACTGGTGTTAATGGGAGAAGACCATCTCAAACTGCCACTCTACAGCCACAGACCACAACTTGTGATGCAGCTGGGCCACCCATGCGTCTCAGGGAAGATGGGGAAGGACTAGACACTCTGGCTGTGATGGAAGAGCTGGTCAGAGTCCTTGGGCAATTTATGAGCTGAGAGCAAGATGCAATATTCTCCTGTCAAAATTCTGATATCTGGGTGCTAGTATGAAATTAATTACGGTGCAGTTAGCCAGCTAAGTGTGTACAAAACTCTCCCTGTGCAGAATTTCATGATCTGGTTGAAAAGTCAGTGATGGCTGGAGTCAAGTGATGGCTGGGGAAAACACATCACCTGTGATGTAAATTCTCAAGTGGTCAGGACAAAATTAAGAAGGCAGGTAAACTTGAAGATGTTGTCATGAGTGCAGCGACACTGAATTTTTGCATAGATGCCTTCAGTGGGCAGTGGGTTAGAAGGCGAATGCCACCTTTTGGCAGCCAGCTGGGAAGTGTTTTGAACTAAAGCTTCATAGATTCTTATCATCTTTGAGATACACGTATAGGGTTAAAAGATCTGCTGGACAATGATGCCATGTTTCTGTGACATGATGAAGCATTTTGCATGATTTCTGACCCAGTGCCATCCTGTGCCAGGAAGCTATGAGTGACTTTGTTATACTTGGCCTCAGCCAAGTATATTTTTCTTTCTCAGAAGCAGGCTTTCTGATGTCTCCACTGGTGGAGAGCTTGAGATCACTTACTGTCAGAGCAGCAGCTGATAGAAAGTTCATGGAAACAGATTTAGCACAAAAACTGTAATGATGAGAGGGAACACCTCAAACAGGCTTTGTTTGGAAAACCATGTGGTGAGAGTGGGGCACAGGAGTTAGCCAGGGAGTACATTGTATACTGCGCAGTTGCGATGGGCACATTAGAAGAAATGTCTTGTACAGTGCAGTTCTGGTGTCTTCAGTCTGACTGTAGTGGCAGCTTACACGATGAATATTGACAGTGCAGATTATTTGTCTTGATAAATTTAAGACGGAATTTGGAAAAGTCAAAGGCAATAGTGACATTACTGCTGAAGTTGATTGCAGAACTTCCACTGTTCAGGTCGCCATCTGACTTCAGTTGCAACTGTGTTATTTTTTCTAATATGAAAAGCCTATTTCTTATGCATTCATGTATCAACCTTGTGCTCACATTACTTGTCCATATGAAATTTTTGATGCATGGATGCTATATAGAATGTATACCACCTTATACCAGCTCAATGACTGCAGGAGACTACATATTTCATAATAATCACGTCACTGTGAACATGAGGGCTCCTAGCAGCATTTTGTGCATGAGAATGCTTTCAGAGCATAAGAGGCTTAGGGTACTGCAACCATAATAATATATATATATTTAAGCAAAAATTATAACCTCTTTTCTTTTATTCACTTGCTCTGGCAACTGTTATTCCTTTAGCTCATTTTACTGTGAGCAAGAAGCATGGAATTTGCACAGCTAAAGAGTACAGAACAATTATTAATTGGTAAGCACATTGCATAGTGAGAACTAGTGAGCCCATACTCTAAGGGTTAATATTACAGAACTGAGCATTATGTGATCACCAACCCAATGAGACATCTGATGAGTCCCTGCTGGCCAGGCAGTCGTACATCAGGTAGGGAGGGGTCAACCGTCTTTGCTCCTTAGATTCAGCAGATCCTTGATGCTGCTGAGATGCCATCATCTGATTCCCCACTGTTTGAGGCTTTTAGACCTTCTAACATCAGTATTTTTCCTCTTCAGTCCTCGTGCTGCTAACTGTCCCTGTATATCCACACTTAGACTTTTTTTCTGTGTTTTTACTCTTTTTACCTCACATGGCTCTTCGTTTACATTCTGTCATCTCAGCAGTTTTCTCAGCAGACTGACCAGAGGTCACACAGCAGTATTGCACCAAATGGGGCTTTGGATCACAGATGGCAGTAGTCCTTGTCTGAGGGTTGCATGTGAATGGTGTCCCCAGATACTTTCCTTTTTGGAGTTATTTTCTATATGAAGTTTTGAGAAAATATTGGTATTCTCCGTGATGGATTTAGCTACATTCCACTAAGTTCAGATAGTAAATAGAAAGAGTCAGGAACAAATTTGATGTGTTGGCAGTTTGCAGGTCTTTACAGAATTTAGAACAACAAAATATGAAGTTATGATAAAAGATTATGAATAATACTTAGGATTTCCATTGTGTTTTGCTGTTCAAGGATGTACACAAACTAATCTCTGAATACAGCTCGTTTAAAATAAAATATAAAACATATTCTAGCAGTCAGAATCCAAAGAGCATTGTTCTACTGAATTAAAATTATATGGAGAAAAAGACTTGAGAGAGATCTCCACAGTAAATCAGAGATCGTTACTTTAATTATTTGCCATTTCCTGGTAAATAAGAAGATCCTATCATGGACTAGAATTCCACCTTTTTACAAGCTATAAAAGCAAAAACAAGTAACAATCTCTCATCAAAGGATTTACTGCCTAAGCATAAAATGGGGTATGATAGACAACAAAACTTTAGGACTTGATGTGCAGTGTTAGTTGTGCTAGATCTGCTTTATATAGTGTAGGTAGTGTCCTACTGCATGAACTGCCTAACTTTAATCTGTATTTTCTTAGACATTAAACCAAAGAGGTTATAAAGAATGAATACCTATGAATTTAATGTCAGAGTCTTGCAGCCATCTTTTCGTAAGCTTTATGAAATGTAAACAGGGAAGCCTTTATTCTGTTTGATGATAAAACCAAAGTGTTTGACTCTGCTGCCTTTGCTGCAAGACTGACATACTTCTTACCATGCTGGAAGAAATACCAAATTAATTATCATCAATGTGAATTCAATTCTCTTGGCATTTAGCTGTATTTTTATAATTTAAAGCTATGATTCTGCGAGCATTTAAACAGGTGAGTACCTTGATTCATGTGAGTAGTTGTCACCTGACAATGAAGTGAGCCACAAACACCTTGGTAACATTCCGCTCTGAAGAAATACAGTGAGTTTCTTGCAGACTTTGAACGTACCACTGTTTGGTTTTCATAAGCACTTTGAAATAGTCTTACAAGGTGTCTTGTCTGGCTCCCATTGTGTTCTTTCTTTTTAAGACTGAAACTTTAGAAGAAACAAAAATCCTTGTTAGATTATTGCTATTCAAATGTCTTAGTATTTCTCTGAAAGACTCCTTGGTTGTTTTGTAACAGCATTTTTGTGCTTTAAATATAAAAGTAACAGAGACAGCTGGTGGAATATGTTTTGCTCTCTTAAGCACCTCATCCATTATAATAAACATCACAGTGTGTTACAGAGTGGTTATCTAACATTTACAGCAAGTTTAAGGTTTGGACTTTGGTGAATTTGAGGACTCAACAAAAATTTTCATTTTTGTTATTAAGAGCTTATATAGTTTCACATCTTTCTTTGAACTTTCAGCTGTCTTCATACTCTTAGATACAAATTGCAATCATCTACCTCTGTACAGTGCAGCACACAGGCATTGTACCTGAGAGTAGAGGAGGCCCACGTGGGCAGATAATATGTTTTCTTCTGGAGCATGGAGATGTATGTGATTGATGAGTTCTGGCCTGCAAAGCACAGCTGTTTCATGATGTGGGATTTCACACTTAGTAGTGGGATTTGATTTAGTAGCTTAGTGGGTAGTGATGGTGATAGGAGGATGGTTGGACTAGATGATCTGGTAGGTCCTTTCCAACCTAGTGTTTCTATGATTCTATGATTCATGTCCCATTTTTGACCTAGAAGTCCTGGTTGTGACAGTAGATGAGAAAGGGAAAAAAAAATTACATTTGTGAAAGAGATTATGTATCTAAGATAGTTTGAGTGTCACTGATTCCATCTTGGGATACAGAAATGGCCTTGGTAATCTTTCAGGATTTCTTTCACTTCTACTTTTTATTATTCTGCTTCTCAAGGAAGGGAAATGTTGGATGTCAGGATCAGTAGCTGCCTGTATGCAATGCTATTCCTTAGTAACACATAAGACCAAAATAACATCTGTGTGCGGCCAGTGACTTTCTCCATGCAACTCTTAACCTGAGATCGTGATGTAGGATGTGCAAGAGGAGGAGACTGAACAAGGACAACAGGTGGAAGTAAAGCTGAAAAGGGGACTGATGTCCAGCTGGCTCCACAGTGATGGAAAAAGCAAGTAGTCTGAAGGCAGCAAAGAAATACAAAAAAGGATCTGGTGATACTGCAGACATTTAGCATGTTTATTAATAATGCAGTACATTCTCAAAGCTTAGCAACATGTTCTGTAACGCTTCTTGCTTTAGCAGGAGCTGTCATGTCCTTGAGGGAACCAACAGCCCTGGCTATCCCTGCGTGCTCCCCTGGGTCTCCTCAACCCTACCCATGGCCCAGGACACCATTTCAGACCCTGGAGCCTGTGGCAAGTCTGGTCTCCAGCTCCCCACAGCCCTGCGGGTCCAGGTCCAGGTCCTGGCCCAGCCTTAGCCTGGCCCCATCCCGAGAGCAAGGTCTGATGCCCAGGACTGGGGCTGCCCCAGTGGAATGGGGCCTGGCTGTGGGGCCCTGCCTTGTTGCCCCGCTGAGGCCCTGGCCCCCACAGCACCCAGACCGGCATGGAAATCAAACTCAGGAGTTAATTATTCTATTCATTAAGTAGAGCAAGCGTAATAGAGAACTTAACCCTTACTGCTACCTTGGACCCTTTCAACAGCTGCAGCCTCAAACAAAAGCTGTAATGACAGGCTTATGTAATAAAGTTTTGTGAAAACTATGCACGTCGTGCATGGCCATATGTAATCACAGAAACACAGAGCTGGAAGGGACCTCAAGCAGTCGTGGAGTTGGTTGTCTTGCTCTAGTGTAAGTTCTGTTTTCAGCTGCATCTGGCTTTTGTTTTCCAGCTGGTAAATGGCACAGCTATGTGTATGTTATTTGTCAGTGAATATCTTAGCTTCTTAACTACTGAAACACCTAGCAGAATTTCATCCAGTGTTTTAAAAACTGTGAGAAATGAGGAGAGAGAACCTTGACAGGAGAACTTCCTTGCATTTGTAAAAAGAGCTAATTCAGGTTGAAGTTAGCAATATAACTTTCAATGCAAATCTGATCTTATTTGAATGTTTTGATTCATTACTTCTTTTCATTTTTCAACAACTCTTTTGATCTTTCTTTTTTCAAGCTCTCAAGCTCTTTTTTTTCTCTTTCTTTTTTTTTTTTTTTTTTTTTTTTTTTTTTTTTTTTTTTTTTTTTATCATTCTGTAAACCGAAAAAAAGCACTGTTTTTGTTCAGGTCTGTGTACTGTAGTTTCTCTCATTGGTGCCTAACATGTCCAAGATGACTCAAAAAACTTTTTTTTTTTTGGAGAATTTTCCTTCTCTGGAGCGTAGAGAAGGCCTTTCATGCAGAGATACTTACCAGAAACTAAGGTGGTTATTCCTTCAAACAATGAAAGTCAAATCACAGTGATATGTGATGCTTCAGTCTTGCACAACTCAGTTTGCTTCCAAAAGGGTTTCTCATTTTGGTCAGTCTTCCTCAATTTATCTGATATTTCCAGTCTCTTTTCCTTTCACCCACTTCCTGAAATTTTGCTTGACTTCTGTCCTGATGTAATTTCTTTAACTGAGTAACTACAGAACAAGTGAAAGATAAAAAAAGATATTTTGCAAAGACTTGAAGACACTGATTTTCCCCCCCCAAATGAAGAAGCCCTAATATGTTGCTAGGAAAATGTAGATTTTTGGGCGATAGGTTAGTGTTTTCTTGACAAAAACAAAATGTTATGTGTTTAAATTTAAACTTATTATTAAGCTGTTACACAACTTGGAGACTTTTTAACAAAGAGTGATTTGAAAATGAAACGACATCATTTTTTCTGTCAGTGTGTTTTCAGAGCTTTATTTTCTAGGTTTATTTTCAAATGAAATTTCAACATAATCCAGTTTTATTAAATGCTCTGATTTTAGGTAAGCAATCTGTCTTTCAAAATTTCTCCACCAGTTCCAGTAGTGACTGTTGAATAATGCACAGAAAGAACAAATTCTGTGGCAGAAGAGGAAATAACATTGTTGAGCAGACTTCTGCTGAATAGCCACCAGTGGAAGTACAAAATGACAAAAAGCCTGCAGAATTTGGTTTCATTGTGCTGTGCTGTAGCTCCTGCTGTACTTTTGTAACACTGTAGCTCCTATGGATGAATTCCAGATAAAATAGAATATCTAAGAGTGCAGTAAAAACAATGCCAAACTGGTAGAAACACAACTTGAATTTTCCCTATGAATACTGCTTTTCGTGTGGTAAAAAGTTCTTACCTTGCCCCCAAAAGACAAAGATGCATTGTGATAATAATGCGCTCTGTGTAAGATTTTGAAGAAATGGGTTGTACAGACCTGGCACTGTCTGGTGTGTGAAGGTCTATGTTGAAAGGTCTTTGGATTTTGGTGCCATTTTAGTTTAGTGCCAACATGGAAAAAAATATTAGATGAGAAATTTGATATTGCATTACATATATTTTGACTTACAATGTTCTGTGGTAGTTTGGGTGGATTTTAATTTTGCCTGCTGCCACTATTAGTGCTCTGGGACATGATGAGAGATTTATTGATGTTTGAGTTTCACATGAGTTAAGGTGACAAATAACCTTTAGCGCTCTCTGGAAGACTAAGCGCTTTAATCCCTTCCTAAAATCCCTTTTATAACTTTTGCATTCAGAGGTAAAATGAAGGGTGCAGACTAAAGAGACTCAGTCAAGTCATGCAGTTGAATTAAAAAGTAAAATATTGATAATACCCAACTCTACAGCTGAAAATAGTAGAGGTTAGGAATGTGATATAACACATAACCCATTATAGTAGCTGTTAAAAATTAGAAAGGTGACTAGTAGTAGATTGTAAATAGACTTGAACTGAACATAGTTTTAATGCTATGCTCAAGTGTGTTGCAATTTAAGAGAAACATTTACCTTCCATGTGAAAAATTTAGTAAGAGCCTGTGTAGAATAAGTAATACCATCGAAAATTTTACAATCATAACGTGCCTAGTGTGTGAATGCCCTCAGATTTAAGTCCATAAGCAGAGTAATTTGAAGTGAGAATATGTTGCCACCTGTACTCAGTATCATTGCAGTTCATAGGAAGAAGCATCCCACTTTCATATATTAAAATAAAGCACACTCCCAGAGTGTACATTTACTGATAAGCTGTGCTACCTTCAAAATATTTCTCGACAAAGAAGTAAGGGCTTTCCTGCAAGAAAAATAATAATCACAGTCATTAATTTTATGCTGTTAGAAATGGAAATGAGATTTTGTGTGGGATTAGGTGACCGAAAATGTAAATAGCTCTGTGACTTACTAGGAAACTGTTATTTTTTCTCATTCTGAGATTAGTCTGTGCTTAAGGAGTGCCCGAGATAACTCGTGGTATCATGGAAAATACCTCGTTCTTTCCTAACTGTAGGAAATCTATATTCCTATATAGAAAGAAATATTCATATATAGAAAGAAATCATACAGATTTCTTTCACATTTCACTGTCATCTGCTCTTTGTAGGAAGCATCAGGAGAACTGTATCACATTGTGGGTTTGCCCCATAGAACAGACCTATGATCAGCATTATTATGCAGATCCCATACAACTTTCTGGAAATACAGAAATGTGTCATGCCACTGTAGTAGCTGTAGGGGGAAATACAGGAGTTTGTCTTGTTTAATCAGGCAAAATGAAAACTTTTGATTACTTTGATGTTTCAACCCTTTTCCTGGCTTTTAGAAGAGTTGTAAAAATTCAGGAATAGATTCCTTCATGTCTGTTACCCCGAGTTTGACTAATTCTAGTATTTATGTAAAATATTCCTCCACAACTGTGCAGCGACTACTACAGTAAGAACCTCACTGATGACTGCAGTCTATACCTCACCAAAATACAGTGGATAATTGTGATAATAATAAATACTTGCAATGCTTTTAGTTGTGTAGTATAAATATGGGAAGGAGAAGAGAGAGAGGCAAGATTCTTGATCTGCATTTTGCAAAATGTTTGTGGAAGTGTACAAACTACCAAAAGGGCTCAGAATAAAACTCCTTATCTTAGGAATTGCATTTGTGTTAACTGAATGAAAATTTTAGGCATACTGCAAGTAGCCTTAAAACATTGACATATGCTGTATTTATTTCTTAATATTTTAAATTATTAGAAATGTAGTATTTTGAACCATTTAGAGCCACACAGAAGAACAGAGACAGGAACCTAGGTAGATATCGAAAGGTTCTGTCAGGGGACCTTAGATCTAAATGTTCTCTGATCATTTTAGAGTAATGACAGTTAAAATCATGGAAATTGCTGGATTTTTTTTTTTAATTATTTTCACTAATAGTTTTTAACAGGGAACAGATACTTTCTACTTGTTATTTTGCAAAAGAGACCTTTTTGGGATCAGCACACTGACACATTATGGAGCTGCTCTGTTGTGTTGGTCAATGACCCAAATAATGCCTTTCATCTTTATTGCAGCAGTTTGTAGATTGCAAAGCAAATAATAAAGCTGTTCAATATAAGTGCATCAAAAAAATTGATGTAAAATTTTGTATAAAGTGCTTTGAGAATCAGAGTGATTTGCCAGTAGAAATGACCTCTGTGTAGAGATTGATGGATTAAAAATGGATTTTAGCATTAGCAGTAGCTACAAATAGTGAAACTTTTCTTTTAATTATTCATAATAAGACAGAAATCATTAAAGAGTCAATAGTAGCAGAACAGTGCATTCAATAGAGTAAGCCCTATTATGTTTTCTTAGACAGCATTGAGGTTGAACTTAAGTGAGATAGTTGGCATAGTTTCAGTGCTTGCTCTGTAAAAGACTTCTCCGTGTAGGCAATATTGCTTATACTGTCCAATTCTAAGTTATGAATAATGCCTAGACTTCAGAAAGTCAAAGATTTTTATATTTGCCTTTTGCCTTCTGAAGTCCTTGGCTAATTCTGATTGTTTCTTTTTCTGCAGCAAAAAGTTATAATTTTACTATAATTTTACTTCAAGGGTAAGCCTGCTACTGCAAAAACGAGTACACCTCTTGGAAATCACAGAACTTTTATAAAACAGTGTTAAAATACTTAGTTCACTAATACTGAAAGAAAAAAAATCACCATCATGGATAAGCGTATCTCTCTGAAAGCGTCTGCCTTATGATTGAAGATTTTCTTTCCTGATCCTTATGGAGGCAAGTGGTTGGCCAGATGACAGCCAGAATTCTGAAGGAGGGAGGGTGGGGAGAGGGCCAAAAGGAGACTAGAATTAACAAGTAATTCATGCAGTAGACCTACTGGAGTCACTTAATAAACAGGATCTCAATATAAATGGTTATGCAGAAAGGTTCTGCTTTTGTCAATCGGATCCCTAGTACTTATGCCTGCCCTGAAGTCATTTTAAAATGCAATTGGATATGTTTTTCTCATAGATGCCTTAGAAAGAGAAGAAATTTGGAGGTTGGAAGCACATAATTGGGGATTAAAATGTTAATGAATCTCTCATTTTGCATTGTTAATGCATTTATTGAAAGATAGTTATTGATTTAATTATACTAAGAAAACAAATTGCATTAAAATTGCGGTCTAACTCAGTTTTGAACTTTGGAAATGGAAATAGGTTTTTCACCTTCAGAAAAGAAGAAAATCCAATTTCAAAGACAGGAAATCAGTTGGATTACATCTAGAAATTTATTAGGGATGCTTTTGAAATGCTAGTGGCATAGAAATTGCAGAGTGCTATTATTCTCCAATGTAATTATAATGGGCTTGATTGTATAATCTTACACATCCTAGTAATAACATTTGCAGAAGTAGATATGGTCTAACTGAAATCCAGGCAGACTTAAATTTTCTGATAACACTGTTAAAGAAAGTAGATTTGCAGTGCTGCTGCATAATACAAGCACAGTTTGATATGTGTAGGGAATGTGAAGATTCAAGCTATATAACTTAACAAATGATATGACTGCATACGCTGTATTATGTATAGACAGCAGACATTTCCGTTATGAATGGATTTTTTTTTTTTTGCAAATTTTCTTTCCAGAGTTTGGGAGACAGTCTCCTAGACAATGATTTCTGTTCTTACAAAGTGGCTAAACCACAGCCATTCAGCTTGTATATTTTGAGCACTTAGGCAGCTGAGGGCACAATTTCACTCTGAAACTAGGGGCCAGTCCAGGATCTTGTGCCGCAGCTCTTTGGTTCTTCCTGCTGGCAGGCAGTAAACAGAAGGTGGCCCTTCGCTGCTTTCTCTGTGCGCTGACTGGCAAGCTGGCTGCTGCCCAGTGACCACCGCTCAGCAGAATGCACTGCTTCACAGCCTCTCAGAGGCCAAGGACCTACAGCTTCACGTGTCCTTGGAACCATGTGTTGCGCAGAGCTCCTGTAGGAGCTTACCACCTAAATTATTTTTTCAAATATTGCTGATAGATATAAAGCATACTTTGCAGGAGGGGTAAACAGACAATATCACAGTTTGACAGTAAAAGCTTTTGTCAAGCTGAGTTAGAAATGGTGGAGGAAAATGTTAAAAACTAGAACATTTTTAAAAACAGTATTTTGAAATTATATTGAGATGACAAATGCTTTAGAAATACATTTTTTTCTATTGTAGTTAATTTTTTCTTCTAATCAGTTTTTTTCCTGTTAACTACTTTTTTTTTTTTACTGACTGATACTATTTTTCATTTGAAGAAGTTATGAAGAGGTACAGATTGACGAAAAAGAATGTGCAAAGAGAAGGTGAAAGTGAAGCAAGTATCCCTACACAGTGCTCCTTCTTCAATGGCAAATGAAGTCGTTGAGCCAGAAAAAAAGGAAATCTAAAAATAAATGTGTTGCATACATCGAGAGATCAGAATTTTAAAATGATCTGTTTTATCCCCAAATTGAAAAATGTGAATTTGTTTACGGAAAATAAAAAGTTTAAAGGAACAACGCTAATGAATATAAAATACGTTTTTAACAGAAAAATGTCAAACAGGTTGGTCACAGATTGGTTGCAAACAATAAACCTTATCTCGGCAGCAACACAGAACTGTAATAGCAATTAACTCTGTGGGCTGAGCAGAAACTACATTCAAAGGCTCTAGGAAAGCTCTGATAGAAGGCAGTTTTGAGCTATGGTATTCTGATGCCAATGGCTTCCTCCATATTGGACACTGAAACAGTGTTAGCTACACTTCTGTTTGAGAAACGCCATCTTTGAACAGTTAATACTGTGCTCATTTTAGTGGCAACCGTCGTTCTTTTTAGTTTCCCATTAGGTTGTATTGTCCATCATCATCTTTGGTAACATGGCTGTGTTTTCCGCATTCCCAACTGAGCATCTTTGCTTTCTCTTGGATTTCATTTTTCTAGTGATTTACTTCACCATTCTCACTGAAGTGCTGTTGTGGTTTCCGCTGGGACAGAGTAGATGTTCTTCATAGTGTCTGGGATGATGCTAAGTTTTGGCTTAAAGAGAAAAACAGTGTTGACAACACAGGAATGTTTTAGTTGTGGCTGCACAGTTTTTGCACTGAGCCAAGGATGTTTCAGCTTCTCGTACTGCCCTGCCAATGAGGGGCTGGAGGCCCAAGGAGCTGGGAGGGGACAGAACCAGGGCAGCTGACCCAAACTGGCCAAAGAGATGTCCCACATTGTATGCCATCATGCAAAAAACTTAACAGCTGTGGGGAGTCGGCTGGGGTCACTCACTGCTCAGGGACTGGCTGGGCATCGGTTGTTGAGTGATGAGAAATTTCTCTTTTCCTTTTATGTCTTAGTAAATAGTTTTTATCTCAAACTATGAATTCTACTTTTTTTCTGATTCTCTCCCCCATCCCTCTGGGAGCGAGGGGAGTGAGTGAATGGCTGTGTGATGCTGAGCTGTCTGCTGGGTTAGACCACAACATGTGCTGATGCTTTTTGGTAGTAAACTGCAGAGAAACATAACTGAGGTAGGAAGGAGCCTCTGGAGGCCGTGCAGTCCAACACAGTGCCCAAAACAGGTCATACCTCTCACGGCTTTGCTGACTATTTTTGAATATCTCCAAAGGTGGAGATTCCATACCCTTTTTTGAGAACTTGTACTGTGTCTAGGGGCACATAAAGGCTGAATTAAAGCCTTAGCCAGCTTTTGGCTTTGGCCTATTCTGTTTTGCGTCTGTTGTGCCTTCTTGGAGAGAAACTGGCAGCTGCTATTGCCAGTGCCACACTGACACCTGCAGTTGTTGACTGTGGCAGAGGAGACAGGTGCCCAAACATTGCTGAATCTGTTTTGTCTCCTTGGAGAAAGAGCTATTTAAAGAAAACCTCTTGTGGCTCATCATGATATGCAGACCTGAGGCATGTTGTATTGTTGCTTTCCTAGAACAGAACAGAGAAAAAAAAAAATCAAACCTACAATAATCCCCGAAGTCNNTTTTTTTTTTTTTTTGAGCAAAAATACTTCCAAAATCATCTTAACTGTAGTTCTGGCTGCATGAGATAAGGAGGAGTGCGAAGACAATCCTGTTTTTTCCTTTCAACCTACACATCTATACCTGTGAGGGAGGGCTCTGCTTGGAATGATGAAACTTAATATATCTTGCTTATATTGCATATTTTCTTGAGTAGTTTAGTGGAATTGGCAGAGAAAGAAAGGACTTAAAGGCAGTGTAGAGACATTTGCCATATAATATACTCTGCAAGATGAAAATGTATGTTTTAATGAAACAAATACAGCCTTTTAACTCAAAATTCAAAAAGTTGAAAGTCACGGATAAAAAATCTTTCTCATACCTACATTTTATTGAAGTCAGCATTCACTGTATTTATATTTTAATATAATTTAGCAGAACCACTAATACTCCATTTTTTTCAAAGCATGTAATGGAAGTGAAACTATCGATTTCAGACCTTCTACAACAAAATACTTAAATCCTGAAAATGGCAATGCCACTTTCAACATCAGTGGACTTCAGCAGTGCTTGTTGTGCAAGAACTACATTCTGTTGTCATGCCCTTGAGCTTTCTAGTGCCCAGTACTCAAGAAAGCCCAGGTGATGCAGAGATTTGCTTTGGTCAGATAACTGATAAGCTACGTTTGTCATTCATTCACCCCCATTTTTTTTTATAAATGAGCGCTATCCACACAGTTGGCAAGGCTTTTCAGTAGAAATTTTGCTAGATTAAGGAGAAGGGAGATTATTTAAATTTTTTATCAACCTAAGTGCATATCAGGGTTGTAGTCTATGCACTCAGACATTATTCTTGTGTCTGTTTTCTTAGCTCAACAGCAGGAGATCCAATAGCCACCAGTTAGCGTTCTAATGCTTGAGGCAAAACATTTTATCTGTAGCCTATATGAACTCTAGCAGCACATATTCCTTGGTGTTTTTATTTTATTTAGTAATAAAAAGCATATAAAATTCATGGAATTAGCAGAATTTGATGCAACAGCCTGTTTGAGTTTGCTGTTTATATAAGAAACAATGCATATTCTCAACTAAGCCTTTGTTTTTATATCCTGTCCCACCCCAGGGTGTTTGTTTTCTTCATAAGCCCTCAGAAAAATATATTTAAAGATATGATTTTTCTAGTACAGCATACTGGAGTGTGGCTTGAATTTTTATTTCACATACTTTCTCTGTAGCTTAGTTTTGACCAGAATTATGATTGGAATTAAGTGGTGGCTGGTTCTTAAATCCACAACCTGCTATTGGGCAGACATAAACTGTTTTCTAAATAATACCATGATCAAACCATCCAATTGACTTTCAAGAATATTCAATTCCAGATTTTCTAAGTGTCCATGAAGGCACTTTAACTAGCTGGATAGTGAGGAAATCTAGTGTGAAAGGAGTTTAATCTATTTTCCTCAGAGTTTAATGTATGTGCCTTAGCTCTGGAAAAGTAAGTGGATGATTCTTCCCAAGTGCAGGGCAGTATGAAGGCCATAAACGAATGCTATTACCTTTTAAGTCAAGATGTGAGATGGAGTATTGACAGCCCCATAGAACAGGGGATTATGTCTATTCCTTATTTAACAGTCATAACATACATAGTTGTGGTGTTAAACTTATTCACCAAGGCTCATGGCTGTTCCTGGAGGATAAGCCCCTAAGGAAATTCTTCTGACTTCTCGCTGAGAATGGCTTCTCCCTTAAGAGGTATGCTGCATGAAGTAGGGATGATATTTTTGTGATGTATTATCTCACTGAGAAGTGCAGCTCAGTTCAAATAAACCATTGACTATTTCTGCAGTGGCATTATTTACAGCATAATAAACTGAGACGGCTATAAATCTAGAGCTGTGACACCGACTGCCTCATCTAGTGCACTCCTTCATGTTATTAAAAAAAAAAAGGACATCTAAAAAGCCTTGTGCACTCAAGCTAGCAAAACCTTTGTTTCCAGAATTTACTAATTATGTGACAACTTACCCTGAAGCCAACACCCTTCCCTGACAGTGATTGGGCTTCTAATTAAGGATTTAAGTCTGAGCACTTGCTCTTAACTCCTGGTTGAAAACAACACTGTGTGCAGCAGGTAGGCTATATCTTTCTGCGAAATAGCGTTAGGAACAAGTGTTTATTGTAGTTTCCCTATGTTCAGAGAACAAACTGAGAGCTCTGGAAAATCATATTTCAGGTATGATATTGTGGCATACAAATACTTTGATCATAGATTATCAAAATTTAAGATTTCTGTTTTGCAGGAACAGTATTCCAGCTGAAAATAGTTTACCAATTAGCTGTAAAGGGAAGGGAGAAGCCTGTAGAGAGCTGAAAATGGACTAGCTGAGCTAGTAGGTGACTTTTATGCCTGTGTTTCTTGGACCTCCTTGTTTTGGCTTTGCTTTATATGGAATAGTGAAGAGCACTGAGAGGTTACTCAGAAAGTATCACTCAGGCTATCTGAATGCTGCTCAATGGGAGAACTTAGACTGTGGGTGGGATTTAACCAGAAGGGACTCAATCAGACTGTTTGTGTAATTAGAAAATAGCAAGCAGCAAGTTCCTAATGAAAATACTCATCACAGAGAAAGTAATTTCCTTCATTTTTCTTCCCAGTAGGTGAAAGTATCATTAAGATATAATAAATAAATCAGTTTGTATATAAACCTGATATATTGGATAACTAAAATTAATCTTGGGTAGCAATCATGTTTTACTTTTTTTTTTCCTCTCTTTTTTTCTTTTGGTTAGTGTGTATGAAGCCTACATGTAGTGAATTTGTGATCATGTGTAGTAGTTCTCTGTTAACCTTCATTTGCTTTTATGTGAAATCAACCTAAAATCCAAGCAAAAAGCTTTCTGGTTTTTTTGAATGATTTTTTTTTTTTGGTAGGTATCCTCTAAGTTAATTACTCTTACACTTTGAAATGCTTTAAGTTCTGGTGTTCTTCACCATCCCTGTAGTCTTATGAGGGTGCTATTTTAGAATAATTCTATTAACAAAAGCATCTGATGTATTACTTCGCTTATTTTTAGGGTGCATTATTTAAATGAGCAATGTAAGTCAATGCTGCAAGTGCTCCTGGTCGTTGCTCAGTTTTTTTCTGAGAGAAAACAAATGATCCAACTTGTAAAATGCCTTTGTTGAATCTGGTTCCTATGGATATCAACGAGCAAAGATGAAAGAATTTTTGAAAGATACTGAGTAGCAAGAAGTATTATTTTGTTTTTCTTGATTAAAATGTCTAAATTACATAACTAGCTTACTATCTAGGCTTTTTGTCTGGACGGTAGTTCGATCGTTTGGTTGAAGTAATAAATATTGTGTCTGGCATGATCTGTGTTCTGCATTAGCATCTGATGCAATAGTACTTAAAAATTAACTTTGCTTTGAGGCCTGTTTTGGGGGTGCTGATTTCAACAGTTCTTCCTTTGGTACACTTTGGGTCTTCAGACTGAATTCCTACAGCGTTATCTGTCTGATGCTAATTGGCTGAAAATATAAGACCTCTCTTCCCCACCATAATAATTCTCAACAGCAGTGATGTAGAGGTGTAAAATGTGCGGCTAAAATTCTCCCACAATATACTTGCAATATATAGACTACTTTTTTAAGTATTAAGCATTTTTGTTTATACTGTACCATCTCAAAGAGAGGAAGGAACTTTCCACTGAATTTCTTGAGCTTCAAGTACAAACTTGCCTGAAAAGAAATAGTTCATGCAAGACAAACTGAATTACTTCAAGCAGGAGGGAAGAAACACATAGTGTGTGAGCACACACAGCACTTCCTGATTGTTGATTGAGGAAGCACAGTAACATGCTGGTGAAAGAACTTGAAAGAAATTCTTTCATCTGAATAACGATGAATGTACCAGGTGCCAGCTCTTCCTTAATGTGGTGAGTGAATTTCTGCAGCCTTCAGAAAGGTGAGCGTGCAGGCTGGTGGGCTGCCCAGTGTGTGGAAGAGACGCGTCAGTATACAGTGGTCATGTGAGGGGATGACACGTGAGTGAAGTGCAGTTACCATGGCTTCAAGGTGTTACACAGGATAACAAGGACCTGTGTCTTGCTTTTGGAGAGGAAGAAGGGAGAGGAACTACTGAATACTGAATATCATAGCTATTAATATTAATGTGCTATTTAAGGTCACTTTTTTAGAAGAGGAGGGTTGGGGAAAAAGACCATACAAGCCTGCTCATCAGCTTTCTAAAAATGAGGAGAGGAGAAGGAAAAACAGTGTAAACTCATTCAAGCAAATATTTCTTTGAGTTGTTGAACTTGGTCATATTTCCCTCTGAGGTTTTCCTCTTTACTAGTGTGCATTACAATCTCTGAAGGGGTTATATCGCTGATGGGTGTTGCTTTATGGTACAAGGAAGCTATTTTGTCTCTCAAATATTAGGCAAAACCCAAACCCTGCAGTAGAAGTGAAATGGGACGTACCGATTGATTGTGGGATGCGTTTATTCTATATTACATTTAATATCATATGTTAAATTTAATAAATTGGGTAAGAAATACTAATTGTGTTTATTACTTATAGATACTTTATTAGATCATTTTTGCAATGGTGCATTAAGTAGAGAGACAAAAAACACCTGAAAGAAGTGTACTGAAAGTGTTATTCTATTCAAGAGCAGCTTTTTAGACCATCTTGCACAAACAGCTGAGATTAAAACCATGCTTTTCATCAGATGGCGTTTTGCTTTTTTGAAATATTTTTCCCTTGTAAGTATTCTTATTCCAAATTACATTTCAAGGTAATAGTGATTTTCTTATCATTTTTATTATAACTTTATTGTTTTTTTTTCTGCTAAATTGAATATTTACTTTCCTCGTGTGTACATATATTAAGTTCGGAGACTTCCATTCGAGTCCCGAGTTTCATAAAGAAAACAAATGGTAATGTGATGTTTTTATGCCAATACTAATCAAATACAACATATTAGTCATCTTTCTTGCTTGTATTGTTTCTGGCATGTACACAAACCCTCTACAAGATGAATTTAGGCATACTGGATATATATATATCTGAGTCCCTGAGAGCATTTACTACTACTATTGCATACAAACGCACGCACACACACAAATGCAGAAATACTTTTTTTTTTTTTAATTGTTCCTGATAAAACACTACTGTTTAGCAATCATTTACATGAATGCAGAGCTCATTAATGGGATCAGGCATAAAGTGTTGTTTGTACTGACTGTTAGGGAGATCTCAGATTTACAGTGCCTGAATAAGCAAGTGAAAACATAAAGAACAGCAGAGGACTGCTAAGTCGTTTGTTTGTTTCAGGGAGGCAGCATGTTCTTAAGCAATTTCAGCAGTCTGTGTAAAGGATTGCATTACTGCTTGGTAACAGGGCACCCTGGAAAACTCTTGGGTACTCCTGGTTTATGGGTTTATCCTGCAGCTCTGAGCTGCTCCTTACTGAAGCAGTAGTGCTCACTTAGTCTTTAGTGAAGTGACTGAGCTGTGTTCAAACACAGCTTAGGAAGGGACTGCCATTTCTATTCAGCATCCTTGGCATGGACTTGTGAGTAACTTCTGCTGGAGTTGGGATAACAGGGACTTCTGTAACTGCAGTGTGGGGCTTTTCTGGCTTCATCCTATGTCGGAAGAGCATCAGGGAATGACTGAGTAATAATGCAGCCAGTTCTACATAGAGGATGAGTGCTAGCTTTTGTCACTCATCCCCTTTATGCTGTTAAATGTTACACACAGTGGTACTCCATATGTAACATACATACTGCCACCTGTCATCAGATGATGTTCCCATCAGTGTTTGGTCCAGCTACCTTGCACACATCAAAACTGTCACAGTGTCCTGTATTACTGTGTTGCATGGCAGTGAGCATGGTTCCCACTGATCAATGCTTGGCACAGACATAAAACCAACGAAACCAACCAACCCAAGAGCAATAACTTACTAATTAGCCACATTTTTTCATGAAATATTGTCACAGTAATCCTCATGCATTGTACTTAATGTTGCTAAATCATTTGGTTACTGGATGAACAAGTGAAAGCCAATACAGTCTATGCACTGCAGCAAAATGCTGGTTAGATAGCATAAGTACAAATTAGAGGAAAGGGCAATTTATATCTTCTTATGTCTTCTTCTTGACACATACCTCGACCAATCAATGTGTAATTTACCATACAGACTGGTTGTATTCAGCATTTCCACTTTTAATCCATGATGTGTGAACTTGAGCAATGCTGATGGCTAAGTAACTTCGGATTAGTCATGTGCTGCAGAAAACAACAGCAAGGGAATAACAACTATGTTACAGTCAAACTTTCTAACTTGATCTAGAACTTCTCACACCCCTAAATGGTCTTGTGTGTTCATTGATGCACATGAAACCAGGGACTTGTTGCTCATTTAAGTCTTAGTCCAGAAGCAGTAGGGTTGTTCTTCTTTCTCTTCATTTTAGTATACAGGCTACTGACAAAGTGACATGCTCCTTATTAAAAAGAAAATTAAAATGGTGATGCAATGAAATCACCATTATGACCAGAGAACAGAAAGGATGTTAGACTTTTAATACACATGCACTTGACTTTGAATACTTCAGAATTTAAGAATGGTTATTACAATTTTTGCTATACCCAGTATTATCTGAAATCCTTAAAGAACATAAGGAAGGCTGTACCAAAATGGAATACAGCCTTAATATTTCTCTAACCCTCCGTCTGCCTTTCTGTAGATTTAAAGCTAGCTGCTTAGCGCTTTGATCTAAAGTTAAAGGTATGAATGTTACAGTTAAGTAACTTTACTGTTTTGGAACACAGCTTCATCAATGTATTTTTCCATCATGTTAAGACACTGATTAATTTTTATCAATGCTACTACTTGGTCAGACTTACAGCTCTGCAGAAAACTCTGTTACAGAGTTAGAGTTTTCTCTGTGATCAGAGGGAGTGTGTGGATCTTCTTCGCATGGTACAGTGCATCAGTATGGAGGTTCTTCATAGATCTGTATTGTCTTTGGAATAGCAGTACATTTTTAGAACGATAAAATGCATTGGAAACTTTAGAAAATGAATAGCAACAAGTCCAATTATTGCTCGTGCTAACGCTACTGCAGGCATTATTTGGGACTCAATTCTGGGATGGCATAAGGTGGCATAGACTTCCCTAAGTATGGGTAAATATCTTCGTTTAATGCTTTTGTAGCAGTCAGTAGCTTTAGGAATAGAGAGGACAACACATGAGGGAAGGTCTCCGGTTAGTGTGCTAGCTGATGGTACTAACTGATAGAAAAGATGCTTAAATTTACAAGGAGTACAAAACTAATTCTGAGATGGAAACTCGATTTGTAGATGTCTGTGTTCACACATTAGGTCTTCAGGATGCAAAGCCTTTACCTCTCCTCACAGGAAAAAATGATGTAGCACAGGAGGAGGAAAAATTTCAGAAAGCCTTTCTCCTTTACTGGGATGTGAGACAGGCTGGGAATGTCTGGAAACTGTTCAGTCAGGCTGGTGAGATGCGTGGTGGCACTTACATGAATCAACACCTTCATAAATGCTTAGAACTCTTCCTTTGCAGGGAGTTGACTTCAGTTTAAATACATTAGTGAGAAGAGGTGCTGCCATCAAGCCTGAAGTCCTTGTTTGTGAGGGCAGACAGAGACAAGACAGTAGCCAAGAGAGAAGTCATAGTAATTCTAAGGGAAAAACATGGGTTTTCCTTCTCCCCACAGTAGCTCAAGGTTTTGTTATTTGCAATATCTGGAATAATAGTTCCAAGCTAAAATAACAAATCCAATGTAAAGCCTGGGAACAGCTATGAACCAGGAGATCGGTGGTTACTGAGAAAAAATGGCTAGTGGAAAAGCTCCCAATTGTGTTCTAAGCACTACAAGAACGTGCATTGACACAGCTTTATGAACTTAGCTGCTAAACAAATGTGGCACCATGCTTGTGTGCCTGTAGGTTAGAAAGAAGTATGGAAGAAGAGAGATCTGAAAAGCTCTCACCTTTATATGTTTATTTTATTAGGTGAAAGGTACAATATGTCTTAACCTATGTCATACCTATGCGAATCCTTGATGATAGTTTTCAATCCCATCATATGGGATCAACTTAAGAGGTGGAACTGAGCTCTGAGCTGAGGCTCTTCTAGGGAAGCAAGTACCTCACTGTCACTTCTCTCCTTTGCTTCTCTGACACCCATTTCTATTAATTGTTTCTCCATTTGAGTTTGACTCCCATATTCACAGCAATTTCTTTAAAAAGAAATTATATTAGGGGAACAGGATATGTCCCAGTACCTCCACCTAATTGCAAAAACACCCTTGATATATGCACAGATCAGAGTTCCTGGACATGAGTCCCAGGAGAGCCATCGGAAAAGGAAAGAATTACTGTGCAAGTGATTTTATTTGTTTATTTAAGGACTATGAATCTCATCAGTGTTGATGATTACTTCAGCAGGAAACCACTTATCATGTTGGTTTTTGTGACATGTATACTAAAACTTTTCTGTGCATTTACCAGGGCTGCGCTGAAAGTAATGCCTCCTATTTTGTTAGGTTGGCCCACAATGCCTAGTATAGGTAGGAATGAAAAGGAAAAAACAAGTGAAAGAAATCTCTCACAGTCAGTGGTCTATTAAACTTTGCAGTGCAAGTAAAAGTATTTTCAAAGTAAGAACTGCTCTTGTCATTGCACACTATGTCATCTGCACACACCTGCTCTAGATTGCTGTGATATTTGCCCAACAAGTCTTCTAATTTATCTTCAATGATATCTGAATTATTTAAGGATTTTTTCCTTGATTTTTTTTTTTCCTTGTGGAGAGCAGGAATTTAGAAATGACTTGGCGGTTTGACCCTGACCATTAACGTATAAATAATGTAAGCTGGGCTGTACTTTGAGAGAGATGATTGGCTCTGTAAAAATATTTGGACAAATGTGATCTCTATTTAATCCTCATCCACACAAAAAGTAATCATACTAGAAACAGCCTATGGAAGATAAACTAATAAATTTTTGCAAGAACTGTGGATGCAGTATTTATTTTGAAAAAAGAGTGAATAAAGGGTATGCATTAGGGAGCAAAATACTGTTTCATAAGCCTGTCATTTCTATGTGCTGAAAAAGTATGCTCCTAGGGACTTATTGATGCAGAGATAATGGTCACTTTTATTTTAGTAACTAATCATACTATGACGGATACAAAGGTAGTAGGTGATAAATAATGAGATAGGAAGATTCAGGTGGCAAGTCCTGAGAAAATGGTCCATTTATAGGATAACATTTACATTTAATTTATGTTTTAAATCAGAGAGGCACGTTTGAAGCTGGATACTTACGTCTGATATGTTTCAGAAAGGTGTTCCTGTTCTAAATTAGAGGAGAGAATATCAGAGTCTTAAGCCAAAGTATGTTTCAGTGACCTGATTGTGAGCAGGGCACTGCTTATGTGACACTTCTACTTACAGAAAATGGATTTTATGTTCTGGTTCCTCAAATTAATTATTCAAAATGCTGAAACAACTAAATTTGGTTTATTTGTTCATTGACTCAGAAGTGACATGACCTAGAATGTGTAAAGCCATGCCATTTGGGCTCAATTTGCAACTCTCAATAATCTGGTCTTCGACCTTGGTTTGGCTTGGGTTCCTTCCTTCTTTGGCCCTCTTTCTGCCTTATTTAGGATTTACTGTCAGGTGCAGACACTCTTCTTATTGACAGTCTCTGTCTACACTGTTTTTTGAAGGCAGCTAAGTCCACCACCCGGGTAAAATGCTTACCTTCTGTAAATTAAAAACCTGTGAAAGCCATTTCAGGCTTGGTTGGAAGCTGTGTTTGGGTACATTGCCAGATCTTCCAGAGTAGGTGCCTTAGCAGTCTCCAGGTTGTGTGAGGTAACCAATGTGTCAGGGCTTTTGGCCCTGATGAGAGTTTCTCTTATATTCAGACAAAATCAGCCTTATACTGAATTTTACTTTTTTTTCCTATGTCTGAGGTCAAAGTTCTCTATTCAAGTTATTTCTATTAACTTTTCTGTTAATAATGGTAATACCTGTACAAATCTCCATACTTCTTTTCCCCAAACGCATCGGTACTTTAATTCTGATATAGATACTAGATGCTAGTAAGTTTTCTAAGTGACATCATCAAGATAATAAAATGAAATATTTCCACTTCGTAGTCTTCTGACTATTTGGAATTTGGGAAGAACCATGGCTTTCCAAGCAAAGATTGGAAAGAATCAAAGATTCTGTTTCTTAAACTCTTCACTTCTTAATGTAGAATTTTTATTTTCTCTAATTCTCACTTATAATTGCATCAAGTGACAGTTAGTAAAAACACCAAAGATTTCCACTTGACAATACAGCATGAGATTTTGAAAGTGTGTGACTTGGTTTGTATGCAGGACAAAAGCTAATTTCATTGTGCTACTGGCTTTGATTCGAAGGGGTGTGCTGAGAGAGACCTGATTTAGGGTTTGCATTGAAAACAACAAAAAAGCCTCGAGCTGTCACTAAAAGTCTAATATTCTCCGAATTTTACTTAAACTTCAAACTGACTTGGCATCACTAAGATAACCATGGTTCACAATCTTTTCTACGTAAAGAAGGAACATTCTTAATAAAACACAGGACCTCTGAAATGGTTAGTGAAGCCTGTTTTTCAATTCAGTCACTTACTTATAACATAAGAAACGTTATGACTTTGTTTCAGGTGTGTTTTGTGCTTGCTAAATAGAAGAGACCATTGTGAGGTAAAATTTTTCGGACTGCGTTTTTTCTTGTTTTCTTATTATTGTTACTTTCTTGGGCCTACTTACAGGGGAAAAAAAAGATAGACTGATGTTGGCAGTTGTATTTGAGACTATATACTTTTTATGTAGTTCACAAAAATAGAATTTATTTCAATTTCCAAAAACGATAAATTTCCAATACTGTGGAGTTGTTGTCTTTCTGTCACAGTACTGGGAATGTAACTAGATAATTTATGTAGAAAGAACAAGTTTATACAGTTACAAACAAGACTGGTTGAATGTAGTGTTTCATTTATTTGAGTAAAAAATGTTCATTGGTTTTGATATGTGTAGTGCTTATGTATGTACACTTGCTTCATGTAAGGAAATCAGAGAGAATAAAGAGAAACAAGAGAATGAAGTGTGAATGTAGACTTCAAACTCATGAATGTTTTAAGTCCATATTAGTTCATGCTGGCGATATTCACCGGCCCCAAAGGCCAAGCCCATTTTACTGTTGGTGTAGAGGATTTTTAACATAGCTGATCAACATCATGTTTGGCCAGACTTTATTTTTCAAACATACATGCATTTTATCATGCAATTTTATTTTCTTCATTGGTTTGTGGCTTGATTCCCCTGGTGGCAATCTCGGTTATCCTGTCAGATAACATATTAGAACCAGAGAACACGCTAACAGGGAAGGCACTGAGTGGGTTCCAGCAGCCCGCGGCAGCTGTGGCTGTCCAGCACCACGGTGTGCAGCTGGTCCTCGCAGGCTGTGAGCGGGTCATGACCAGCCTTGCAGGGCTGTGCAACTGGCCTGCAGCGTTGGGTTCTCAACCAGCCATTTGCTTCTTACTACAAGCCTTGGAAGACTAAAAATTGGATTTAAACGTTTCTACAGATATTTTACTTTCAGTAGACAGGCTGTCTCTGTGTATGTAGGTCTGCTTTCTTTCATATCGTGCTTAGGATATGTCAGGTTAACACATGATTTCATTTAGTAATTCTAAAGGTTTATTTTTGGGATCAGTGTGTTGAAGAAATCCATTGGCAGATGGTTGAGAGAGATCGCTGAAGTTATCACAGTCGCTGCTCTTTTCCAGTGCTACTTTTTGTCTGAGGAGCGGTTTTCAATATCACATCTGACATGTTAGTGTGCAGAGTGCTGTCTCTAACCACATGTTTTAGGTGTCTACATTAGCAATAGATGTGTTTGAATAGTAAATTATTCTATTCACTTTTTATTCCTGATGACTAGTAAATTATTTTAACGACAGTGACTATTTTATTCATGCGTTACTTGAAAGTGATTGGAAACGAATAGCTGTCAAAAAAAAGCTTTGCAGCTGCAAAAAATTACACTTCTACTCTTTATTGTATTCCCTTTACCCCCAAATAGAATATACTATTTCTGTCTTTCCATTTGATTCAGCCAGCTGCCACTCACCCATCCTCAGACAATTACAATGCATTCGCATCACATCCCAGCTGCCTGTGATAGACCATTGTTTTGTAGTGCAGTGAGTACAGGATAATCTCTTGAATATCCCTCTCCTGCTGAAAACTGTTCCACACCACCCCAAAGTGAATGAATTGTGATGTTCTGGTTGAGTTCTCAGCACATCTTACTCTACAATGAGCTTGTCATTATCTCTATGACACAGAGATGTCTAAAATAAATATCTTACTAAACTTCCAACTTTTTTTTTTTTTTTTTTTTCAAAACTTAACAATGGTTTGATTTTTTTTTTCAAAACTGAACAATGGTTTGACTTTATTTGTGGAACTTCTAACACCTCAGATCAAGAATTTATTTTGTAATAAGCATGGTATATCATTGATACAATTACGTACTGAAAACAAAGTTGTTGCTTGTAATAAGTGATCTGTGACAAACATCAATACAGAATGCTTTCTTAAAGACATTTTCTAAGAACATATTATTTTCATTTAAATATGTTCACTTTGACTTGTGTTATTTCATGGTCTGTTTTAATCCTAAAATGTGAACAGGCTTAGTATTTTTTAGAGTATGAAGAACGAGTCCTTAAGGGAAGATGCAGGAATGGGGGGGAAAGCCCTATGATCTGTGGACTGCAGAAGTTGATCACTTTCATCTCTGTAACCCAGAGTGAATGGAATCTGACCAAATTTTATGGCTATTTTGATGGCTACCCTTTCAATCTACAGAGGAGTTAGTGTAGCTTTAAATCGTGAGTCATTTTTGTGGTGTAATTTATTATTATTATTTTTTTAAAATGACAGCTTTGTTTTGGAGAGAGATTCTGAGTTTTAAGACCTTTTTAGCAAAATCTGTGATGTGCCTTTGTAGCAGCTTGACAGACCTCTCCCTCTATTATTATCCATTCTTTGGGTTTAAAACTTGCTTTAAATAATCACTTCTGTCTCTAATAGTGTGCTTCATTTTTTTTTAATTTTTATTTTTTAAATCTCAAAATGCACTATAACTTTCAGTTATCAAAAGAACTCTGACTTAATTGTTATATATTTTAGTAGTAATACTTCACATTATCCATTGCTCTGGAGTTGTATTCTAATTATTAAATGAACTTCAATTTTTTTGTAGGATGTGTATATATATGCATCATCTTTTATCGTTAATTATGGTATATGATAGAGCAGTTCCCACCCCCTCCCCCACCCAAGCACTTTTCAGCATTCCTTTACTTTTAGTTTGTTTCCAAAATATCAGCCTTTTACTTCCTTTGTGAGTGACTGGGTTAAACTGTGCTACTTTAGGTAGACATGAATTGAGACATACCTCAGCACCGCAGAAACAGGTGTTCAGCTTGGCAAAAGTACACTAGCTTCCACTTTGTTATTTATTTATTTTGGCACTGACTTACAGCTTTAAAAATGCAAAAAGTATTAATGCGTTTTTAAGCTTCCATTTTTCTCAAGTTCTTCAATTTGAAAAAAAAAAATTGTTTCTTTCATCCTTTTCCTTTTTAAAGGTTAGCCCTTAACAGCTTTGTGTTAGCTTCACGCTCTGAACTTCAGTGAAGACAGCAAATGTCTTTAGAATCAGTTACTTTTAAATCATTATGGCTTTTGCTGTCAGCAAACACGTAAGTGAATTACAAAGGGTGACATCCAATTAACACAGCCTTTTGCAGGTTTAATAAGCAATGATAAATTTAATTCCTTTCTTTGGCACTTTTAAAGTAAGTGAAATTACAAGTAGATTGAGCTAGAGAGATTATTGTTCCATTGATTCATAATAAATTATTTGTAATTTATTTGTACAAGGATAGGAGGCATATTCTTTGAAAAGAAAACCATAGGTGATTTGAATAAACATCTGCTGTAATACAATAAAACACTTATTTCTACAGTGTCTGGAATAACGTACTAAGATGAGCCATGCTGCTTCATGAATTTTTTTTTTTTTTTTTTTTTCTTTGAGGCATTTGGTATACCTTATACCACTTAAATATGTGACATTTCTTGATTTTCGTTGACATCACTTTAATAGCATTTTCCACATAATTTTGTAGACATCTCAAAACATTATGTTTTCATTAGCAAGTCATGTCTCTGTGCAAAAAATAATTGCCTCTCATTAGATGCAAGTAAGAAGCTCTATTTTATCAAGTTGGATCAGTTTAATAGTTTTTCAGAAATAGTTATTGAATAGAGTGCATTTGACTTATTTTTGTGTCAGTTTGTGTATACAAGCTGTTAATGTTTTGACAAGATGCCTTTTGGTCTCCCTGAGCTTTTTCAACAGCAGAACTACTCTGTACTTTTCTTTTAGTTATCTTTCCAGTGAGAACATCTCGTTCAGTGCTCCTTGTGTAATCCTTGGGGGTACTTACATGAAGGCAAACTTCTCTCAGTGAGTATCTCCCATCAAATGAAAGATCAACTTGGAGAATTTATAAAAACAATGCATAACTTCAGTCGTGCCTGTATAGCCAACTGTTTTCCAAAATACCAAGAAGAAAGATTACATTAAATGATATTTCTTTCCTTCTAGGTCTCTTTATTTCTTGATACAGAAATTAAAGTATAAAATAGAAGTTAATCTTACAGTATTGAAACAATAAGAGTGGGAAACTCAAATAAAAATCCTAAATTAATGGGGTTTTGTGAGTGTGGCTCATCTAATTGTATGTGCTAGGAAATGAACAATTTGTCGACAAATTGAAACTTAAATCAGGTATTTGAGGGCACTTCAATATAGTAGTTGAGATGCTGAGGTATACAGGTATTGTCATCATGAAATATATAACAGTCATCAGAAGATTGAAGACAGGATTGAGCGCCCACGTTCTTAGCGGAGCATACATTTTTAGATAATTAAATAAAAATAGACTTTTTTTTCCAAAGGTGTTCATGTTCCTTACTAATTTGAATTCAAGTGGAAATGCACAGTAATCCGAAATAGAGCATTATTTTCCTTTAGGAGTATAACGTAGAACAATTTAATCACTTAGGAAGGTTTTGCTCGCTAACTATTTAGAATTAATGTTAGAATTATTTCATATACCCCCCATTCCCAAAAGTAAGCACTCTGGTTCCTTTCACTGTGTTCCGTGTACTTGCCAGTGTAGATTGTTTGCCTGAAATAGTGCTCCAATTCACTTTGCTGTCTTTTTAAACAAAGATTCACATGTAATATGCTTATATTTATTATACTTGTGGGTTTGATCATATTTATTTTATTATAAAGTGCTAATAGAATCATAGAATGGCTTGGGTTGGAAGGTCACCTAGTTCCAACCCCTTGTCATGGGCAGGGTTGCCATCCACCCAGATCAGGCTGACCAAGAACCCATCCAACCTGGCCTCGAACACCTCCGGGGATGGGGCATCCACAGCTCTCTGGGCAGCCTGTGCCAGTGCCTCTCCACCCTCTGAGCAAAGAACTAACCTTTTTTCCTTGCCAGTTATATTTTGGATAACAATTTTGGATAGCCCCATTTGGCCCTCTGTAAATGGAAGAGGCTGGGCAGTCCTCTGTTCCTTGCCCAAGTACGATTTCCGTCATAGGAAGTAGAAAATGACTGTGACAGAACTGAAAGTAAAATATGTGTGTGAAAACTTCAGGACTCTCGAGCTTCATGAAAGGTAGTGCTTCAAACTGTATTCCTTTCATGTGGTGAGCTTTAGGAGGTTACTACGTTTTCTGTTTTATGAGAGCCTATTAGATAATAAACCTTGGCCTGCAACTAACCAGTGCAATTACAGACCAGCAGTATCCTACCAGCTCCAGTCAGGCACATTTCAGACATTATTAAGTGAAGATTAAAGACTAACAGCAACCCAAGAGCCCACGTTAGGGGAAAGGTTTGTAATAACTGTTGATGGCTGAGTGCCATTTAGGTATGCTGTACCTGACAGATTTTTTTCTTTTCCTCCCCCAATGTCTCTCTCTCTTTTTTTTCTTTTCACCTCTCAGACTGTGGCAGTGATGACAGCCACACACTCAGTCCAGCCCTGAGCAGACCTATCTATGTATTCTAGAACTGCTCAGTTGATCTGCATTTATTAAAGGATGCCAAAATATGTTGTACACAAAGAGCTACTGTGAATCTGAACCAAGCTTTCTCATTTACAGGCAGACTCCTGCTGCTAGGCTTCTGAATGTTCAGGCTACTTACAGTTCTCACGTGTTTTGTACAAGGTCTAAGCTACACACACAGCTCATCTTTTTAAGGCCATTCTTTCAGAAGTGCAATCGTAGACACACATTCAAATAAACAACATCAACAACAAAAAAGGCAAAAAAGCAGATGTCTCTAGGGAAAAATATAGATCGTTCTTGTTTCCGTTTAGACCTTTTTAGCTGAAGTACCTTTTTTAAGCACCCTTTCTATTGTCCTTTTTTAGTGCTGGCAGTGTCAGAAGTAGTAAATCTGTAAGCTTGGAACTTGTGTACACAGCTGCTGGCTCTCGAAAATCATGTGTGCTCAAAAGGAAGCTGAGTGCAAGTCACTTCTGTGCAAGTAGGGGAATATTTGTATTGATGTATCAAGGGGTCATTTGAAATGTTTTAAAGAGAAGTAATGACTGAATATAAAGTGACAGCTGCTGCATGTATTTTGTACCATACATCGTAATTTTGGTTTAAAAGCAACAGCAATAACAACAAAAACCCAACAGCAACAACGTTGAAAATCTCCCTCTCTTCTCCTAAAACCTTATGCAGTTTGAGATCTTTTTTTTTTTAATATATGCATTACAAATTAATAAAAAATAAAATAATAGGAAAAAAAAATATTCCAGGAGGATTTTTTGGTATGCAGGTTTCCAAGTTCATTGTATCCGCTTTAGAAGTGTTATATGTAACAAGTGCACACTCTTAGGGATGGAGGGTGAATACTCACCAGGCTATGTGGTTTTTCTGTTGCCTCAAAATTAAGCTAGAAGGTACAAATTTGTATGTGTTTTTAAGCCAGGATTATAGAAAAAGAAGGCTCAGCTGTTCTAGGAGTAGCTGATGTGTATATGTATATCCTTGGTACTTCTGTTTAATATGACAGCTTGAACTGACAAAATTACAAAATTGGGCTCTTGTTTCATATGTTGTAAGTTACTAGCACCAGGTTGTTTGAATTTAACTGTTCTTCTTGACTTTCATCTTATTTTGAACGCTGAGAAATCTAAAACTAAATGCCTGGAGTTCTTAATATTTTAGATCCCCGTCATCGTGCCAAGTAAGAGTTTTGAATGACCTTCTGAAGAATGTATGAGAAAATTGCCTACTGTAGATAACGCAGTAACTGTGATCAAGGGCAGAAAGGACATACAATTCTTTATAGCGAACTTTTTACTGGCTAGTGGCAATCTATTACTGATGGTTTGAAGCTGAAATGAATATCAGACAGTTTCAGTGAAAACTCAATCTTTCAATGCACCTTTTGATTAATACTACATCAGGCTGGTCACCAGAGATTCAAACTCTTGCAAACAAATGCCTTTAGATAAGGATGAGTGAACTGGCATTTCTGACAGATCCGTTTAGCATGCAGTCCAACTAATTCATTTTAGTTTGGAGGTGTGGGGAGACACAGCAGTTTTCTAGAGGCTTTCAATGCAAGAGGGAATCCCATCTGTGCTCCTTTAATTACCTTTGTATTCTTTCACCTCAGCTAGCATAAGGTAATTGGACTGAAAATGGATACAAACTGGAACGCAGGAAGCTCCATCTGATCATGAGAAAAAACTTCTTTACTGTGAGGGTGACAGAGCACGGGAACAGGCTGCCCAGAGAGGTTGTGCAATCTCCTTCACTGGAGATACTCAAGACCCACCTGGATACTTTCCTGTGTAACCTACCCTAAGGAGCCTATTATAGCAGGGGGGTTGCACTGGATAGTCTCCAGAGGTCCCTTCCATCCCCTATGATTTTGTGATACTGTAAAATGCTTGTTTTACTTGTGTGAGCATTTTTATTTACTGTTCATCTTGCTCACATGCTTCTACTAACATTTATTAACAATATGTAACATAAAGAACAGAATGCGACATGACCAACACGAACCCAAATGAAGAGCTCTACGACAATATGACTGGTTAATTCAGCTAATTCCTATCCTTTTTGACAAAAACTTAAATATATGATTGATGTATTAAGCTTTTCAGCAGGATGACCCCTTAAGCAAGGAGTTTAGTGAAAGATATTCTGCTTTTCAACCCTGCTGTCACCTTTCAGCTGGCACTTTTTTCTACCAGTAGCTTTCAGGCTTGGTGGGAAACAGAGCATTTTGGAAAGAATCCCACAAAATTCACTAAACAATAGTTCAAGTCTCCTTGAAAACCCTTGTGTCAGAGATAAGTCTTGAAGTCTGTCCAACCTGAGTATTCTAAACAACAGGTTTTGAAAGATTTCGTTACTATATACAAACAGATAAGACTTCATGTGCAGTATAATCCAGGATATAGAAATACAGTCAAGAAGCATTATAATAGACAGTCACATATTAACATGGTCAATATTTGTGGTAGTTAAAATTCACAAGAGAAGTGAGACAGTCTGTCTCAGCAAGGTCCATAGTATTGCTACACCTATTCATCTCTTTTTGTGTTAGAAAACAAAGTTATGATTCCTTGAAAACACTGTTTTTGTGTGAATAGGTTGGGCTAATGGAGTTCTCTGTAGTTGTTTGAATTTTCATCATCATTTTTCTACTATTTCTTCTCCTGGGGGACAATCAGGAAAAAGAAAAGTCTCCCTATGTTGGTCTGTCTCTCTCTGGAATTAATCATCTGAGTGTGATCATCTATAGCATGGCATCCTAGCACTTCTATTTTCACTGCACATCATTGTCATTCATTAAATAGTATTTTCCTTTTTCCAATCTAAGGACAATACTGACAAGTAAGTTTAGTTTCCTTCTTCCATGCTTGGTCACCAAAAGTTCAAAAAGTCATAGGTTTTTATGGGCAATTGCCATAGGAAAGGTCTTAAAGCAAGTGTAAGCTCTTACCTTTATCTGTGGCCTTTCTGTGTCAATATGACCTTCAAAGAACACCTTGTAGTTGCTCATAGGTAACAGCAACCTACAGGGGGACTGGCGTGCCCAGTAGTCTTTGAATTCTGCTTTTGCTGTAGCATTGCACACTGTTGGCAAAAGAGGTTTTCAAGAACGTTTGTAATGTGGGTCCCATCTTAGTAGAAAGATTGTCTTAGGCACCAGCTGGGATCACTCCCTAGGCAGTTATAATCGAGTACTAAGAAATACATAAAATGATTTATAGCTTTTTAGTAGCCAGGGCTAACAGCAGAGATGAAGAGACTTCTCATCTCTTACTGGTACAAAGTAATTGGTTTGCTACAAAGACTACTCGGGACAACACAACTGTGTTGACATTCTGCTGTTTTCTTCATGTTCCAATGTACTTGGGTGAATGTACATCACCTGCAGTGCATTTCTCCTGCCAGTAATGCATAAAGCACAATAATGTGAGTGCATATTTCTTCTTCCAGCCTGTAATGTAAATCACTGCAGCCTGTTCTTTAAGGTCCATTTATATTTGATAAAGAAGTTTTAGAATGTACATAGGTTGCTCCAAAAGTAATGCCTCCTGCTTATTTCCATGGAAATTACAACAGCTACAAAGAACACAATAGCACTATTTGGACTGGATAACACCTTGCCTCATTAATCATCAGACAAATTTTTCCTATTTCTCTTGCTGTGCCACTGCCAGAGCATGGCTGGAGGGGTGAATTTTCAATTTTAACTGGGCATGTGTTTCAAATACTCAAGAAAATGCAGAAGTAATCTCTAAGATGCATACTGTGAAGACAGGTAGCTGAGTGTATGCAAGAAATACAAATGGTTGTCTTTGGTGAATCAAAGTTAAAGCACAGTCTCGTTGTGTCTCATTTAGAGAGAGAGATGGTGAAGTATTGTTACAACTGACTCAGAAAGGTCTCCTGAAACAATTACAGTGAAGCAAACAATAATAAAACCTATCTAAAATGCAGGATTTTCTTGTGAGTGAGAAACTGTCTGTGTCCTTTTGGAGCAATGTTTGATTGTGTGGGCTTCATGATCCATCCCGTTTTGGAATTCTGTAATTAAAAGGTTTTTTTTTTTTTTTTTTTTTTTTTTTTTTTTAATATATATTTAAAAGAAATACTTCTGTAATTCCATCGGACTTGTCCCTAAAAATGGACGAGATGCATCTCTCATCTCTAACCTTGTTCCTGTCCTATTCCTGTGCTTTAGTATGTATCTGTGTGTGCATGTGAGAGAAGGAGAGACAATCTTATAATGGGAATAATGTTTGAAGTCCTTTTCAGATAACAAGGTATAGATAATTGCATAGAAGTGTGTGGGATAAAAGAATCAAAGTTAGATGATAGAAAAATGGTAACAGGAACTATGACTTCTAATAAAAATAGGAAATGTTAACAAAATGTTCTCCAAGAGAAATAAGACAGGATAAGAGACTTTGTCATCTTTTAGCAAAAGGTGACATTTATGGGGTATTAGGGAAAAAAAAATACAAGGTTAACAGATTAAGCATGAATTGAATCCTAATTAAAAATGATATGTCTGGGATGTGATTGACAGTATCAGGGTGACTGACTGTTCCTGCTGGTATGGAGTTACTATGATTCCCTGCTTAGTGCAAAGTCACATTGTTGGCCTGAGCTAGGAACTTTGTCTGCATTTCTAGCCAGTGAGACTTTTATGACAGTGAGGTATTAGCTGCCTTAAACTGACACAGTAATGTTGGTCTGTGGTTGAGGGCAGTTATGAGCATGAGAGGCAAGAAGGTGTGATAGCTTCTGATTTGAAAGATAGGCATTACAAACTTAAATCTGAAGTAGAAAAAGGAAATGGATAAGGAGCGGAAGACGAAAAATTATGCATATCTATATTAAATTTATATTATTTTTTTTATCTGTATGCGACTTGATCTAAATAAAAAGAAAAAATAATAATTTGAAGGCAGCTCGCTGCTTAAGGGCTCAATGGAATTGTACAATCATGAAGTCAGAAATGTTCACACTTTTGTTTTCAGTCTTCTGTTTTAGAATCCTGAACTCTTGAGACACGCATTTGTAAATATCTTCAAAATGCCTTAGACATTGATAGAAGGATGCAAATATTAATTGAATTAGAACACCTAAGGCTGTTTCAATATCTACAAGCTTTATTCACCCTATCACATCCTGTTCATCTTATATAATCTATCCTTAGTTTTTCTCGTTTTGAGGAATCTATATCCGTGAAGGAAAGTACGCAGCACAGAAGCTGACAATCTAATAGACGTGTCAAATATATGTTATTCACAGAAGAGACTGAAAGCTGAAATTCAGATCCTGAGTCAGGAGCAGATTATGCCCACTGAGAATTACATTTTGCCCCTTGTGTCTGTCTCTTTCTCAGTGTCCTTACTAGCTTCACTAATCCTTTGATTCATAAAGACAGAAGTTTCCTGTGGGGTTAAAGTGACGTATGATTGACTAGTGTATTCTGTATTCTGCCCTGCAGGGTATCATGCAAGGCAAGGTAGTCCAGTAGACTACAACTGCTGCTTTACAAGAGAAGCAGCTTTGCTCTTCCTCTAAAAGACCAATAGTATAATCAGAGAGAAAAATCATATTGGAGTTCTGACATTTAATATCACATAGAGCTCTTGCAGCTTTTAAAAACATATTCGTGTTCTCAAGACAATTGTTCCTTTTCGTTGTTGTTTGTTTTGTAGTTTTTTTAATGATACTACTGTAGAAAAAGCAAATTTAATAATAATAAAAAAAAAGCAGAAAAGACATCTGCACAGGCTGCAATCTCCTTTGTCAAAATTCAAGCTCTATGGCTGCTATTTCAAACATTGTACTTTGCTTTTATTTTCCATTGTATTCATGATTACACATCATTCTCTTCAGTCAGGTCGGTCTTTTTCACCTCAACTACCTTCTGTCTCTCTTGTCTGGAGATAATTTCATTTTTTTTTATTCATTTCCTTTAGAAGAATTAAATATATTGTTCATTACCTTGGAATGTGAGGTTTTATTTCCAGGACCCTGAAGTACATAATGAATTTCCTACTGAAATTGTCAGATGGGTTATTTGACGGTACCCTCTCTTCTAGCAATACTGTGGATCTATAAATATATAACTTCAGCTAAAGGAAAAGAGGTAATTAATCTGTAAATCAAAAGACACTGGCACATTGCTAAAACAATTAAAGGTGTTTTACTGTAACCTGTGCTGAAGGTAACAGTTTACTTCCGTAAGTGAGGTTTTTTGACTCTTCTTGCCTTGTTTTCAGCTTCCCATTAGTTTACTTATTTTGGGACAAACCTTTTGGCCTTTCTTAAAGGCTTCGGTGAAATGTCCTTAAAATTCTTCTTTTGCACTGAAACTACGATGTAGACAGTGGCAGTAATTGTGTGCTCTTAGGCCAGGCCCATCAGGGTAGGTACCAGCCACCCAGCCCCAGTGTGAGCCCTGCTGGCTGCGTGGGGACAAGAGGAATTGGAGCCATGGACCAGGAGAGCATCCAGGAATATGTTCAGTGAATTACCCCGGAGCTTTGGGGGTAGTGTCTTGTTCTTGGAAAATATTTGCCTAGTCTCACTATTTATTCAGTCAAGCTTTGCTGTTTCTTTGAAATAGTGTGACAGATTTGACAGCAGCATGAAGGGTACTGACCTGAGAACGTTCCTTTCTTGTTTTTAGAACTCATAGACAGCCAGTCATGTAAAGGAAAATAAATACTCTGATTTTAAGTGTCCATGGTTTATAAATCAGAGAGTTTAAAATATTGAACACTCATTACAACAAAAAAATTGATCTATAAACTGAAAAAGAAGTAATTATTACTATGATTTATTTGCTTATTGCTTTTCAAACATGGTCACATTTTTTTCGGATTTTTGAGAAGAATCACGGGTTCAGTTGTGCATGAATCAAAGCAGATGGATACTGGTGCTTATGGTACTGCATAAAACTTAAATGTTGCTCCACCTTTTTTCTCAGTAACATATAGATGTACTGTCATTACCATGTTGACAGGAATGTGTGCAATTAAGTTCAAAAGATTACATGAAATTCTTTTCTGTGTATTTTCAGTGCTGTAACCTGTTTGACAAGTGTTCTGTCCTATCCTTGCGGGTATTTTTTTCCCAGTATTGTTTTTCCTCTTCAATTTATCATTTGCTTCTGCTGATAGCTCACAGGTGTCTGTCCTTCCTAGGCTGTTTGCTGTTCAGGTATATTCTGCTATTTACTACTGCTCTGTATCTACATGCAAGTATATGTTGAGCACGCAAAAAAGAAATGTTAACGCAAAGGGAGCAATAGCAGTCATTGTCATGGGAAGTATTAAGAGTATTAGCAACAAAGCCTAAAAACGTATTGTATAGTATGATTTTTTGGTATTTCAGAAAAGAAACAATGCAAAGGTACAAAAGAATTTTATAAGCTCTTCCTGTCCAAGAATTTGTCTCTAGAAACACTTAATACACTGGCCAAGTTAAAACAGATGCTTACACTGATAACTGCATGTGTAAAGTGAGAAACTACTGCTAGCTTGATTTCTTTATCACTTGTTCTGTTCTTGGCTTTGTACTAATAGTCAGTTGAATAGTCACATATGCTGCAGGATCACTCTGATTGAGACCATATGAGTAATTAGCCTGGCACCTTATTCATGTGTCTGCCAGGTTAAATAGTAGATGCAACGTTCAATTGCATTCTATCACTGTCATAATTTTTGGTCATTCTCTTGGCAAGGCTTGTAAAGTATGGTTTCTCTCTACTGACTTATCCTGCTTACTTGTCATGTGAAAAGGCAACAATTATGAGCATCTTCTCCCTGAAATCTCAGCATGATAAATCTTGAGCCTACAGCTAATTTTTGCTTGAAAACATTGTAATGGTAACTTCCTATATAGTGCTGTTGATAAAGTAGTCATCCTTTGAGGTCCTCCAGATGTTACATGTTTATTGGGGAAAAGGTAAGAAAACTTTAGTTAAGTATATTAACTTTAAAAATCATGAGATAAGGATAACTTCCTACAAGCAGGGTGTCAAATATACACTCTGAAGTCATTGAAATTGCACTGGCAGTTGATTTTGGCTTGGCATTTCCACATTGAAAGAAATGATGAGTGTGCTCACTGCCTTATGCTCCCAGTGAATTCTGAGCTCCATAAGATTGCTATTAGTCAGTTAAACTTTGAAGCACTTTAAGATAAGATTACAGCCCAAACAGTGTGCTCTGCAAGTGTGCATGCTGCAGATTATTGCTATGCTTTAAACTCTGTGAAGGTAGGAAACTGTCAGAAAGCAGTTGCGTATCTATTCAGTTCACTATCTAATATAGTACTTTAAAATTTCAAGATTAATAATCTTCACCTACCAACTGCTGAAGGACAGCAAAGTTTTAACAGATTTCATTTCTAGGGTGTGTGACAGCATCAATGGATTTGTCACTCTCAGCAGTTGTTTTTTACTGAAACATTTTGACAGAAGTGAGAAGCATTCAACTATTTCAGCATTAGCATTAAGAAAAGTCTACCTGAAACTTGCTGCTTTCCACTTGTATTCTGAGATGAGTGAAAACATCAACAGTAAATTTCAAGGTCAGTTGTGCACTGTGAGTCAAAAAGACAACAGTGGTATTCTGAGGATGTCCTGAAAATGATGTACAGAGTTCAGCACTGTAGGTCAAAGTGCCTTCGGATGTGCAAAAGTAGTTGCCACTGAAGCGATTAGAGATTTCTGGGATAATAGTATTTTACTTCAGAGCTTGCTGAGGTGAAATAGAAGGGGATTTCAACCTCATGAATTTCTCTTCTTTGAGATTAGGCTCATGCACCCTTTTCAAGTAAAACCTAATTGACAGTTGTTTGCTGTTGTTGTTAGAGCAAGGCTATTCACTTAGATACAATCATCTAGAGATCTCAGTGTGTCAGGAATACTTGAATGTGGATGCATTCCCCCTATCACCTCCCTGTTTCCTTTCTTCCTTTTCATTTTGCAATTCCTTATGGTTTACTGAAGAAAGTGCAGGGATCAGTGTAGCCCCACTGTGCTTGCCCAGTAGACTGCTGCATTGGTTGGTCTTCAATAATAAGCTATATAGAACTATACTGTGCAACTATACATGTTTTAATATATAAGCTGAAAAAAAAAGTCATTGAAAGAAACATCCCGAATGGAAGAACAGCAAGTAATACTCAGTAAATAAATAAACAAATAAATAACTCTATATTGAAAAGGGAAACATGAGGTCACAGCCTGAATTAGTGATTGAGCACCTGGTGAAGGGTGGTGGCTGGCCTAAGGAACACCTGTACCCCCCTCCATGTGACCAGGAGGGGTGGACCCAGCGTGGGACTACCCTGGGCTCATTTAAGAGCCAGCCACCGAGGGGAAAGGATCTCCTGTGTGGGATCTGGCTGTTCCTCATCTTGGTGTGAGATTGCTATTGTGTAAGCTGAAATCTTTTGCTTACAACCATTAAACCATTTAATACTCTACCTGGGATCACTAGAAATCTATCTGAAGTGATCTCGCTTCCGTGATTGCACCACAGAGAGGTAGTTCAACAGGGTAATATTCGCATACCTGTGGAAATGAAGTGTGGGGGGCAAACATACAACCAAACTGCTTCAAAATGCGCCTTTCGTTATAAGGAGGAGAGTGGCTGTGATCTCTGCGGTTAGTAAGAGTGCAAGATAAAAGATACTGTCTAAATTGTTGACTGATGTCCTGAGCTCAGAAGAGGGTAGATTTCTCAGACTGAAGTTCTCATGTAAATCTTAGCATATTAAAATGAAAGAGAAGATGCACATTGAGTTGGTTGCTCCTGGAATCAGCAGGTCACAGATAAATTACTTAGGAGGCTCTGATCGTTGCTTTTTGGAGAAGTTTGTGGCAATCTAACATACGCAGCAACTGCTGAACATCGTGCAAAGATTATTTAAAGTCTCGGATTCACCTGTAAGAGAGAAGAATTTCAATTGCATTTTTTGGACAGTTCTGGTCTGTGCTTAATGTTTTTTAATGATAAATTGCAGCAGGTGGCAACAGAGGGAAGAATTTAAAGTGAGTTTGTGTGTTGTTGCTTTTGCACGCAGAAATGTGTACCTCTTGAGTATATAGAGAACAGATTTAGGGTGACCACTTTACTTTGAGATCCATTCATCAGGTTGAAAATGGCAGAACTTACCTGAGTAAATTTACCTTGAGTAAATTGCAGACTTGAGGTTATTTTAATTTTTAATAAACCAAAGAAGTGCAAGTTTGAAAAGTTTGATAACTGGACAAATAAGAATAGAAAATATTAAAGAAATGTGTAGTTCTTCAAATGAAAAGTATGAGTCAGAGGAAATACAAATTTCAGGGAATATTTCCACAGTTGCAGTTTGTAGTTGAAAAAAGTGCTGTAAAATAAAGCTTACACAACTAAATAAATAGTGAACGTTTGATAAAATTAAACTGAAAGGACAGTACTTTTTTTAGGCTTATTGCAAGTTACTTTCATAGTAGAAGGGAGAATGGCAAATAAGGTAGGAGGTAAACACAGTCTTACGTCAACGTGAGTAAAGTTAAAGATGAGATGCTGGCTTTAGCATTCTGCAGTGCTGGAAGCTCCAGAAACACAATCCACTTTTTTCTTGTTTTCATTGTAAGCAGCAATCTAAAACTTAAAAAAGCCCTAGTCTCTTATGCTCAATCTGTTTGTTTTTCATCTGTTCTTTTACATTTAAGCCAGTTTATAAACTTTTAGTGCCATATTCCCTTGTTTGTAAGATCTTGATTTCCAAAAATATTAAGAAGTGGCAAAAAGCAAATCTGGAAAGATGATAGATGTTTGCAGTTTTCTGTTAAGTCAATACATATTGCAAATTAGCAGCTGTGCTTTTCGTGATGTGGCCCCATAAGTAGACAAGATTTAATATGCACTACCTTGTAGAACAAAATTTGAAATTGGCAAACAACACACAATTTCCTGTTCTTCCTATATCACCAGTTTTTTTTTTTTACGTAGTTTCCACTGTGACCCTTCTTTAAGGTAAAACACTTAAGGAGCTGAGGGTTTTTACTTAACTGGCAGGAAAGGAAGTGTTCCCTGCAGCAGGCTGGGTGCCAGAAGCAGCATGGCTGCGCTAGCGCTTTACTCCACGTAGGTTAAGTAAGCTGGCACTGTCTCTTGTCTACCACCACCACCCTAGTTTAGATCAACAGCACTCTCTAGCAGAAAGCTCTTTGGTGACTGTACTCCTGCAACTGGCTAGTAGAATCAAGACCTGAGTTACTGCTGTCATAAAAACCATCCAAAGAATTGAGAAACAGACCGATGCTGCCATGCTGATTGCTGTTCTTCTCCCTTCTGAAGCTTTTAAGCCATCAGGATTTAAAGTCTAGAGGTCAACAAAGCATAACAGCATGGTTTATTGTATAGTATCATCATTTTTCTTTCGATGTGCTGGCCTTAGTACAAATAGTGATCATTGGTTCTAGTGCCTCAAATGTATGGAGATCATTCCAGACCTGATAGTTTTCAGGATAAGACTTCTTGTGATAATTATCTTTGCTCAGGGCTATTTTTGGAACCATGTCCTCACCTGTGAGATGAACACAACTGAGGATATTTGAGCATGGCCCTTTCCTTCTACATGAAGGACAAACAGACAATGTGTGTTTTAATAAGCAATATGTTTTAGGACATATCCTCTGAAGGAATAATTTTGCTTTATAGGATTAAAAATACTTACTTGTCATCACAGTATTCCCTAAATAAAATAGATTTTCTTCTTAATGTTTAACGGATTGGATTTACATATCCTCACTGTATTCCCTAAATAAAATAGATTTTCTTCTTATTAAGAATTCATTATCATTGAGGTAAATGTAGCATATAAAATTACCTTCCGCCACCCAAGATTGTTGGTAGATGGAGCGGGGTGAAGCTTGTTACCTGAAAACCTGAAATCCTCCTGAAGTATCTGGGAGCGTTACGTAACAATATTGAAAAGAGCAATAACAAACATACCTATTGAGTCTTCCACATAAATAAATGCTTGGATAGAAGAGTTTATTGTAGCAAGATTCAAATGTTTTCTCTTTTTTATTAATCAGCAAAACTAATGATTGCAGCATAAAGCTGCATTCTTTGTCTATAGATTTCAGTGGCAGTTTTCCCTGGGGTATAATTAGGTGTGTTGTGAGATGTTGTTGGCAAAATTTCAAGTACATGAGGCCTGGTTCTACTTCTAGTCGAGTCAATGACAAGTTTTTCATTATCTCTTTCTTGTGACAAACCAGCCAAGCTCAGAATGAAGGGAATGCAAACCTGGGTGCTTTGTCAGTCACTGAAAACTGAGATTAGATATAAGACAATTTGAGATTAGTTCACAGAAGCTAATCGCTTACTTTTGTGCTCCAAATCTCCCACTGCATCAGTGCATGGAGCACAGAGTTATATCAGTGTAGCAGCTGGGAAAGGTATATATCCAGCCCTGTAATAGTACAGGGCTAGATGATGAGAAGAGGAAGAAAATGAAGGTATACCTTTAAAAAATAAAAATCCTATAAATTACAAAAGCTTGTAAAGATTTATGTAAATACCAATGTATATGCAAATAGCTGTGTATGAAAGGGAAAACTTTCCCTTTGGAATTAACGAAGTATTTAAATGTTTTTTGAGAATCACAGAAGGCATAAATGAAATATACAACACACCAGAACACAAATACTATAAGAAAATTTAGTGTTAACAGGAATTACTTGAAAGAAAATCTTTGGACTATTATTTTGATTGATTAACACATTACATCACTTAATTATTTTTAGTGTAAATAGTTGTTGGAGCAAAAGAAGCATTTTATTTATTAGTAAGTCTTGTCAACAGAGCTCTAGGCTTCAGGCAGATTTATCTGTAGTTTATTTAGATCTGAACTTGAGTTTTATGTTGTGTTCTATAGAGAAAGGGTGATCTTTTTCTTAGAATTTAAGGTTCATTCAATGTACTTTTAACAGATGTTTTTCTTCTATCTGGAGGGATTAAATCACCATTTGCCAGACTCCCTTAAATGTTACCCGTCTGATCTCTTAATATTTTTGTCCTCCAGCTCCTTTTTTGAAGTAGTCTTAAATATTCTTGTTCTGACAACAGCCTTGGTCATATGTTGAAAGATGCTCAGCTTCCAAGAGAAAGTTTAATGTCAGAGGAAGTGAGTACTCTGAACAAGTCTCAATCTTCTGATAATGTGACAGAACCTTCAAGGTGTTTATAAAGTAACATAAAGCAGTGCTGTCCTATTAACTACCGTACAAACAGTGGAAAGTCATTAGAAATACATACCACCTAAAGGCTGGCTAAATATTTTTTGGAAGCAGCTGTAGAGCTCAATATATAGAAAGCATACATTTAAAAGAAACAAAACAGAAAAACAAAGACAATCAAAAAACCTCCAGACCTAAACCTGTAATTTTTAATTCTTTGCAAATCCAATCCACTGGAGCTTGAGCTTGGCCTACAACAGCCACCTGGACTCAACATATGTGAAAGTAACTTGGGGAGACTGTGTGTGTGCATTGCATGGCTGAGATTGCATTCTTTTAGAGTCTGACAGCATGCGTCCCAGAAGAATGAATGCACTAGGGCTTAGATTGGAGGGGTTTGGGAAGCCAATTCTTATGTATAAATCACAGGTTGAATGAGCTAATTAGAAGTAGATCTATGTTATATAAAAATGGAAATGTTTCAAACTCATTTTCTGTCATAATACACCTTTGATAGTTTAAATAAGATTGTAATGATTTTCACAACTGTTGACTTTTGATTGTTACTTTTGGGAGGTGATCAGAACTTATGTTACAGAAGCTACCAGTAGGCATAGCCTTATTTAGAAAGGTTGGCCATACTGTAAAGCATATACTTACAGCACCAGATCCTTGAGTGCATTGAATAAACCTCTTTAGAGTTCACTACTCTATCTTATCCTACAAATTTGATATGTAACACTGGATTTTATTTTCTTTATTTTTCTTGTTATTGTTACTTATTGTTACTACTGTACTATATACTAATCTAGGTATATACTATAGTATATACTTTAGTATGTAGTATTATAGTATATACTTTAGTATGTACTAAAGGAAATAAAGTCTTAAGATCTGATGTAGAAGCTTTTGGCGTGTAAAATCAAATTCCATTCAATCAACTTTCCTTAAAGTCAATACACGTGAGCTTGGATGCCAATAGCCAAACCTATGACAGACAAGTAAGTGTCATCAATTTGCAAGAAGGATGGTGAATTAGCATAATTTCACTAAATAATACATTTCAAAATGAACAATTTGCTATACTTTCATTTTTTTCTTCTTCTTTTTTTTTTTTTTTTTTTAAGGAATGAAATTACATTTAGATTTCTTAGCTGAGATGAAGATTTTTATTTTGATTTGCTGTTATTATGGCATCACTAAGTGTTCTTTCACTGAAGCTGCTTTCTTTTAAAAGTAAGGATGTGGATTTTTTTTTTACAATAAGATTTAATATAGTCTCGATAGTAGAAGTTAAAATGTTAATATCTGATTAGCAGTAATGATGATATTAGAATGAATAGGTGACACATACTTTGTGAAAGCTGCATCTTAAAGAGATTCATTTTAGTTGTAGTTGACCCATATAACATAGTCCTATTCCTGAATAGACTGGATTATGAAGTTTGAGAGGTGGGGAAGAGTTATTTTTATAACAGGATCCGCTGTTACATGCTAAAGGGAAGTGCCCTACATCTGTCTCTGCCAGCAAAATTCAGGCTCAGCAGTTTGATATGACACTAATTTACTTGCCGGGAGATTTAGAAAGCTTCATAAATAGCAGAACAATATGATTAGATAGTACTTCTGTTGATTCAATTACAACTGAGGTTTAAAGATACTAAGAAAAAAATGAAACAGCTTAAGCTGGAATTAAGCTTTCTTAATGGAATAGGAAAAAGTCAGCAGTGATGAGAGAGAAATAAATAATTTCCACTTTGATCAACAGGGAAACCATTTCTTAAGCTGTATTGGGTGTACTGCCTCAAAATATGAAATTCTGGGCACGTCATTCCTGTTTGGAATCTAGATTTCAGTTACAATTTTAGTGAAATGTTTTGAAATTATTTATTTTGTTTTCCACTGAATTTACATCCTTTCAGACAGAATGGGCTATGAACTGGATCACCACTTCATAAACGTAGCAGAATACTATGCAGGCTTTTTTGGTAGCAGTGTATTGTCTTTTTTCTCTTTACTGTTGACTGTCAGCAGTTCTGTGAAGTCTGTTTTTAATCCAGGCAAGTAAGGAGTTTCAACCTAATGCCCAGCATATCAATATTACAAATAGATTTGTAATTCAGTCATACACTACAGATATATGCCGCACCTCTTGCTGCTTGTTTGCGGTAGACATTTCCACCTCCTGCCCCCTTGAAAAAAAGTTAGATTTCCTGTACGGCCAGAAGTCTTTTCTCCAAAAGCTTTGGCGGTATGATATAGCAAAGATCGCTTTCAGTATTCTGTCAGTTCAGAGTCTGCTCACTTCGGAACTTGTTTTTAAATTCAGATCTCAAGATTGTCACCTTGCAAGTGATTTATGACATCCAGTATGTTTTGCCCTTTTCTTCCCCTGGGCCTTCTCCACTCTGTAAAAAATACTGTAATGCTCACCAGATGGGAGAGATCATGAAGAAAAGTAGTACTGAGTGGGTAAAGAAGTTTATTTGGAAAGCTGAACACCAGTGTTCCAGCCCTAGCACAAAAAAATACTCAAATACTGAATGACTTTTGGTCTTGACGTTCCAAGAAGTGTAAGCTTTGCTCAATACAAGAAGTGTTGAGCTATTGCTCAACCAAGTCAGGTTGCTATTTCCTGTTTCCAACCAATAAAAATTTCCCGTTTGACCAGTGATGGTGCTTTACAATGCTAATTATAACATGCTCCTACCTATACCTTTGTGTATAAAGCAAAAAGGAAGGGAAATTGCTGAGGCTGTTGCTTTGAAAAGGCCCATGTTTGATGCCTGAGTTTAAGCTGATAGCTTCCCAGTGAATCTCAAGCTAGGTTAAAAGCAGTCTGCCAATTTGCAAACTTTTGTTGTGTCCTACTTAAGATTATTTTCTGGGTTTTGATTCTTCTGATGTTTTTTGTTTGGTTGGTTTGCTTTGTGATTTATTATTATTTTTTTTCCGAGAGAGAGAGAGGGAGAGGGAACTGAAATGAGAGAAAGATGGGCTGTTTACTGGTGTTTTTTTTTTTTTTTTTTAACTTCAATTTCTGTATTTTCTACAATTTGAGACATTATGGAATTTCTTGGATAAGAATGATTCAGTGAGATGATACAAAAGGCTTTTGTAGACTTCTTTTATTGTGAGGTTCCATAAAGGGCAGAAGTGCTTGTTGTTTTGCAGTGTGTCTAACTGATAAATACCGAGTAACTATCTCTGGAAAGAAAACCATCCTTTATGAATACAGATGAAGGAATACAGATTTAAGAAAAGAAGAATAGAGGTATTCTGTTTAAAAGTAGGTCTTAAAGGATGAAGTGAACTTTTATTTATATATTTGTTTAGCAGAGTTTGTGCTGTTAACTTATTGACACTCACGCATAAATGTATCTTCACATTACTGAGATAATAGAAGAATAAAATCAGCATTTTTACAAGGGGCAAGGAGTTCTTTCTGGGAAACTTTTGATAGCATTTGTAGGAAAGCAGGGAGAAAAAACTCTTATTTTCAAATATGTTCTTCTGTGGTTTGAAGAGATTTGAAGTTGAGCTGGACCTAATATTTGCTAGAAATTGTATTGACAAACTGTTATCTGCCATTCCTATTGTAAGGATTATTCTTAGCAGTCCCTTCCTGCGGAATGAGCCTCGGAGTGAGGTGCTGGAATGGGAGAAACTCCTTTTGGAGTTGCAGGTTTGGGATCTTGTGTGCCACTGTTTCCTCTGAGGGCTTACTGCAAGTGGCAAGCAGCCAAAGTGATGAAGTAGCACAGGTTGTTTTGCTGAGGCTATTGAAGCTGAGCAGCTCTTGCTTCCTGGCAGGGGACAACTTAGCTGGCAATAAAGCTGTGATCATTTGTGCTGGAAAAGCTCTCTTGAAATCTCCAACACATGGAGGCCTTCAAGCCTGCATGCTGAGCTATGATTGCCATTAGATAACCATTACAATGTTTATCATTAGTTATGACAACCATTAGAAAGATGTCTGATCACCCTGACAGCTGCTGAAAATGGCAGGAGGGTTGCTATTATGGAAGTCCTTTGAGAGACGATTTGCAGTATCACTATTGTTGATTGTGTTCATTTCCAAAAGCTGCTGTTTTTACTGCCCTTTCCTTTTTTCTGTCAGAAGTAGAATCAATGTTTAAATGTGAATAGATTTAGCATTTGAAAACATGGAATTATCTCTCCTGAGGGGTAATCTAGATGGTGTAAGTTTTCTGGCTGGATCACTCATGGTCAGGACCATCTAATGCTGAACTTTTATGCAGGCTATGGAGAAGGTTAGTGTGTAGGAATTAATGCAGTTGATACGCAGTATACAAGAAAGGAGTTGTGCTGGGGAAGGGTAGGTAGGCTGAAGACCTCATCTTCCTGGTAAAGCACTCTGAGCCCATCTGAATTTCAGCCAATGAAGTTGTTACTAAATTATTTCTGGTTAGAAACTCCAGTGATTTTCTGATTTTTGTTTATTATTTTTCTGACTTCACTAAGTGTGAAGGAAGCGCACTTCCTTCTCAGTGCAAGGAAGGGAAGTACAGTGAACGGTACTGTGAATTTCTGATTTTTTTACTGTAATCTTTTCCACTAATTATAATTTACTTCAGTGTTACCTTAGAGTATTAAAAAAAACAAAACAAAACTTTCAATGTATGCAGGAAGAACAAAGTTAGCAAAGCAAGGCACCCCAAAGCTAGCTTGTGTCATAATTACTACACCTTAAGTGTAATACGCCATTTAAAGCCAGTGATATTGTCACGTACTTTTATTTTTTCTTCCAGAATCTCTGGTTTCCTCAGGGTATCAACTGAACAGGACTCTAAATGAAAAGGAGAAAGCCAGACACTATTTTAATTTGATTTCATCTTGAAATGGGTGGCTTGAGGTTTGACTTATAAATCACCCATATCTTGCGCTAAATACAAAGTATTATTTTTTTCATAACCTGTTCTGGGTTTAGTATAGCACATCAGTGCTTCCCAAGCAACCTTTGATCAATTTGTTGTTAAACTCCTCTGGGTGAGGAATGTGATTTACGCTTTGCAAAGGGAGAAGGAAACTACAGCTCCCACTGGTTTCAGCTGCAACTGTGAACTCTGTGTTTTAACAGCTCAGAACTTCAGATTTCAAGTAAGATTCCCACAAATCCTGACTACCTGTCAAGAACATGCTTTGAAATTACTGGATTGCTGGAGAGGAGAAACCAGGTGAGAATTCAGTTTTACAGCACAGCACCCAGCCATCCTCACACTTGAAAGGTGCTGCCTGGCCATTATTGCTGCAGGGAGGTTACAGACAAATACACCTCTACAGACTTGGTCATCATTCATCTTATGCTCTGACAGGAGAAGGTTCTTGTAGACCAGTATGTGATCACATAATTAATGCTTCTGCGTAGCTGATGTAAGGCGCTAAGGTGCGAAGATAACTGTGAGTCTGACTTCTCTCCAATGTTAAACTCCCAGCTTCAGAATGCATGTGCCTTGTTGCAACCTGCGTATCATCTCTTCAGTTTATGACAAAGAAAACTAGGTTTTGCAAAAATCATGTCTAACCTGCCCAAATGGTTTAACAACCAAAGTGGAAACTATATTTACTGCACAAACATGTTGATGCTTGTATCAGTGGAGATGTTATGTGGTCATTCTTATATAAAATAATCACACTGAGCATGAAGTAGACATGCACCTTGTCTTTGGGATTCACAGCTTTTTGCTAGTAGAAGATATTTCTGTTAACTTACATTTTAAAGAGTTCTATTTTATGAACTTTTTCCCTAGAGCTAGCATAATGTATAATATTTTTGATAAAGTAATTAATCTACTAGAAATAAAATTCAGAACTGAGCAAAACTTTCCGTAGGACTGGCTTGATTTTAGAATATATTTTTGGACCCATAAATTGGAAAAAAATATTTTTGGAAAGGTTTGTTTGTTTATTTTTATTTTTTTTTTGTAAAGTAAAATAGATATTTTTCACTTAAAATGAAAATAATATTAAAACCTATTATTTCTTAATGTGAGGCTTTAGGCTAAGCCCATCTCAAGTGTCCTGTATTTAGTCTAACAAAATCCTTATTTGGATTTTGTCACTTGTTTCTATTTTCCCCAGTTCAATAGGAAAAAGAATAATCCCCTAGTCATTTTTTTGGCTCTTGCGCCCACCTTTTTTTTCTTGCAAGTTCTCCTGAACTGCTTGATTCTACAGTTGCTTCTGTCCCGTTGTGACCATCTGCTCTTCTCTCTGCTGCTTTGTGCTCTGACTCCTGCCTTAGTTCTTCCTCTCTAGGCATGTTATCATTGTGGGTACTCATCCGATTATTTTCTGCTCCTGCATGCAGCAGAGTCCAGAAGCGACCTGCAGAATCTAAGGTTGAGAAACCATCTCCGTTCTCTTAGTGCAAGTGATAACACAGCCCAGTCTTTGACAGCTTCATGGAGTACAGTGAATACAGTTAATTACTGTGCAGCTGTAGCATATGCCCTGCACAGTGCAAGAATATAGTCAGGGAAGGCAAAACTTGCAGAATTGAGCCACTAAATTCTGACCTGTGTTACTCCATTAAGTGCAAACTTAATTTTCTTAGCTTTAAAGTGTAGCCAGCTGTTTAGGAGATAAGGAAAAAGCAGATCTCTGGCTCTGTGGACAGCCCTTTTTGAGTTTCATAGTCTACTGCAGACATTGGGAATTCTGTGTGAAATGGCTCTTGGAGGTTAACAGAACATAAAGAAATATTTCTTTTTGACTTTTTTCTTAGAAATTGTTGAGCCATTTTTGCATGAAAGTTGTCTAATAAGTTTAAAATAAAATATATGGCTTGCAAGGTTTTGATACTGTTAGTTTAAGTTTTGCCAAAATTAGTTGTAGCTAAATGAAAAAAATTAAAATGGGAATATTATAAAACTTGAGGTAACAGTCTAAATCTATTCACTGAAGTCCATGAGCTTTCACTAGTGTGACTGTAAGCAGAATTTGACCAATAAAACAGCCTTCTGTGCTGTATTGCACCAGCGTGCTGGTGAGTTGCTTGTTTTATCTCAGTGCGTTCATCTGTTCTGCTCTCCAGTAAGATCCTTCTTCCAAATGGCTCCATCCTTCCAAGGCATATTTTAATCATTCATCATAAAAAGCTAGAGTAAGCAAGATAAGTAACACAGGAAGATATATGGTTGCACCCCAAAGGCAGGAAGCATAAATTGTATTTAGCCAAATAAATCAAGCTCTCATCTCACTTCACAAACAGGGAGTGGTACACTAGATGACAACAACATCAACAAAAACAAAAAATCCCCATCCAATTTATAAACACCTGACTTTTCTACTAAAAAGATAAGTGAGCAGCAAAGTTCACAAAACAGATGATTATTTAAATGGAACATAATTTAAAGATGTAAAGATGTGTTCATGTGCATAATAATTTCTCAAATGTTTTGCTATAAAAATAGATAAGTAATTCAGTGACAAATGTCATCTGTTTCCCTAATATTGTCTCTTTTTGAATTTCTTTGAAGAAAAAACTCAATCTTTCAAGCTCATTCTTAAAACTAACATTTTTGCATGTTAATTGATGTTTTAGAACTGGCTGATTTAAAAATTTGTGTATATAAAGATATGTACATAGTTGACTGTATGGCTGTTTGATAGTTGACTTTTCTTCTTGTCCTCCCTTCCTCACTCTCTATTTGTTCCCACTTCTCCCACTTTCCCACCTCACCAAATCCTGAACTAATTCTTACCTGTACCTGTCCCCACATCTAACCCTTCCTCTAAAGACCCCTTGCTGATATAGGGAGTCTATCCCTATCCTCATCGTATTTCTGAATGCTTCTCTAAGTAGTTGAGAAACCTTTCAGTGTTCACTGTATGCTCCCTGGATTTTGTGATCCAAGGGACAGCAAAGAAGAGCTGAATGTCCCCAACTGCAGGGCAGCGAAGCTATAGAATGCCGATGCCTGAAGAGACAGAGGGCAGGTTTAACAGGAGGCCCAGGGGAGAAAAAGAGTGGAAGCTTATAAAGTTCATAATAGCATTAGCTTCTGCTCTGCGCTTCCTGTTCCAGCTTTTGGATAAGAGAAAAGGATTAGACATCAATGGGGAGAGCAGAGAGATAAGGTTCGCTGTGCAGATGCCAGGGAACAAGCTCTGGCTGTGATAGGGATGCTCTAGGAGATGTGTCAGCATCATCCAATGGCCTCAGGGGATCTTTGAGCTTTCTGGCTTTTCTGGCACTTTTCCCCTGTCCTAGAACGTTGCAGAAACTATTCCATACTCTACAATTCATCACAAATCTAATGCAGTGAAGCCACCCTTTTAACTTAGATATTTGTGTACAGCAAATGTGCATTCTGATTATAATTTGGAAACCAAAAGTTTCTTTTCCTTTGGCCCAAGTGCATTATTTGATCAGATGATGCCACCTTTCTCTTCACACCTGTTTGTTTGTTTGTTTTTTCCTTAATCCTTTTACTGTTGTCGCACTTACCTGTGTTGCAGATCACAGTCTAAATCATTGGCTCAAGACACAGGGATGATCATATGGTTGGATTTATGCATTTTAGATACATAAATTTCTCTTATTCACCAGGGTTCTTGGTCACCAACTAATTCATTGACTCTGAATTCTGCAGAAAAATCTGTGATACACATGGGCTCTCACACTAATCATTGAGATAGTTTCATAATCTTTGGCATGTTAGTTAAACAGAATGAATTTGGACAGCACCCAGGGGGTTAATGGAGTGTGAATGCTTCCAACACTTTTTTTTTTTTTTTTTACACTTTAGTGTTCTGACTTGAGAGCCAAGTATTAATTGGTTACCATATAATGTACAATATTAATAATGTAACTAGCAAATAAAATTACCACTGAAGGAAGTAATTAAAAATCCATTGTATTTGACAGTGGTTTATGTATCTGTCTCTCTCATCTTTTCTGTGCTCTTCTTACGATAAAAAGTTAGTTATTGCCGAATTAGAGTTCTCATCTTCCTGTTTCCTTCCCAGCCTGCAAAATGAAATGTGCAAACTTGCAAAAGGACATATTACAGAGAAGCAGGACATTGCATTTCTGGCAAATAGTGCTTGGAGTGGGAAGAAATCTCATACTTTATCAGTAGCAAAATTATTTCCTTGATCTGTCTTGGGTACGTAAATGTTGCCTACAATGTATGCTACTGGGATTAGTCAGCAGGTGCTTACTTTATGTAGCTGTAAATTCTTTCAAAAGACTTAAAAATGTCAGTATCACTTAAAAACTCTGTGGAAAGTTAGCTGTTGAGGAGGTGTGATGGAGGTTTTCAATAGAATGCTTTTTTTCAAGAAATTATATCAAATTTTCATTCATCTATGATGAAAGATGTTCAACTGGATGCCTCCAAGAAGACGACTCTTCTGAGGCCCATGTGTGCAGGGATTATGCTGTTGCTTCCTGTACTATTTTTAGGCCATCTTTGAATTTGTCAGACTTGTGCTCTTGCGTGCCTTACATAACTGCCAAGAATTCTGCTAGAAGCAAAACCAACCTGTAGTTGTTTTTTTCTAAACTTTTCCTAAATTTCCTATTATGATTTCCATTGGCGCTGCTCTGATTATGTTATTTTTTTCTCCCTTGCTCCTAAGGAAAGATCTGAGCTTTTCAGTCGTTTGGATAATCATGGAGAGAATTAATATATTATTATGTATGCAAATATTCTAGATAAAACTAGAGTTACGAACAGACATTGGAAAGTGGTAAAGGCCTAAAATTTGTTGAATGATTTAATTTACAGGTAAATAAAAATATAAAAATTTATAAAAATATAAAATAAGAAATCAGCTAACATAAATGGAATGCACCAAACATGCTAAATCCTTTGTGTTTTTTTTTCCCAGAATATGATGTATTTAAGTCATGACAAGAATTTTAAAGCAATATTTAACAAATTGCTATTTTTTAGCTGTATGAGGAAATATAAATATATGAATTTATTCCTACAGCTAGGAAATATTTAGAATAATTTACATGAACAATTGTTACATTTTTATCTATGATGCTCTCAGAAAAAGTTATCTTTCACTCTGGTCTAATCTTCCTGCTGACTTAGCTGCAAGAAAATCTTGGTAGAATAACTGATCAATACTAATGCGCGCTTTAGCTACAACAGCATCAGCAGAAAGGAACTAGAGGTAGTCCCTAATGTTACAAAATGGTATATTTGATAGAGTTATCTGATACTCCAAGTTTATGATAGAATTTCTGAGGTTTCTTATGTTTTAGTAGCATGTTGCTTTTTGCAACACTGTTTTCACCTCGAAGGGATATAAGAGTGAAGATGCTTTAGACTTTTCTGCAAAGTATGTATAAGACATGCACATGCTGGAACTCCTGGAAATTTGGTAAGAGGTTTTCTACGTGCTTATATCTTTCATCTGCTGGAGAAAAGGGAAGGTGACCAACCTGAGCTGCACATTTCATTTTCGGTCATCTAAAGTTCAGTGAAATGGCTCCCAGGTACTTGTGATCTTGTGGCCTTTGAGACCACTGATTTCTAAGTTGGTCTGTGTGGTGTTAAGTAATTTGGGCTAATGAGAGGAGATTTATTTGAAAGTTTGAGTTCTCCCTTTTTGCAAGTGTTCAGTCCAGTGAACTGGAGCAAGGAGTGTAGGTGAAGCAAGGATAGGGGCGCACAGCCCACGTGACCGGTCTTCTGGCTAGGTTATTTTAGAATCTGTCTCATAGAGACATTATTCGTGATAGGTAGCAATGTGCACGCAATTTAATTGAAATGCAGTTTTTTTTTTCCCCTGATTTTACCTCTACTAAGCATTTGCTTTTGGCCAATTGTAAGTATTTGGTTTTGACATAGTTATATCAATGAGGTGACTTTATCTGTTTCAAATATTATGGTGACTTTTTCAAGGAGTCTGACTTACAGTATTTAACAAATATTTCTTCAAAGCTCTTAGATAAGGGAGAAAATTGATATTTTTAGGCAGAAAAATCAAGTAAAAATCATGAAGCCTGCTTTAAAAAAAAAAGACAACTTTAAAAAGTTATGAAATTGGCACTACAGCTAAGCATTAACTTGTAGGACAATTGTAAGCAAAAATACTTATGTCCACATTTTTTCTAGTTCTTTCTTGTCAATTCATTTCACATTACAACTTAGTTTTATTTTATGTAGGTAGTGCCAAAGATGTGGAAAATGTTCCTCAATTTAGTACCTTCTAAGAAATTGATTTGGTTGTGTCTATGCATTTAAATTTTGTTAAAGGGAATGGTAACAATGTTTATGATGCTGAAATTAGTTTTGGAACAATTTTCAAGCACTTTTTAAAACGTCTTATTATCATCTCTCTAATTGTGCTACTCCATTGCTTGGATGAAATGTCAAGTAAGGTTTCTTTATATGCATTTGTTCATGCATATACCATTGTAAATCTTTTAGTTTGTGTTTATTTGATGGTCCAGCCATTGAAAAAAGTAAAAAGATCTGGATTCTGTTTTACTTCCTTTTTTTAATATATATAACATTATCATACCAATTACAAAGAGATAAATCTGGTTTATAGCTTTCAGAAGTTTAATGTGACCATTAATCTCTCTGAATTTATGTGGCGCAGTATCTGCTTTATTGTGTATCCATTGCAGAACCAAAACTTTGCAAATTTTTCCAAAACCAAATAACTTTTTTTCTCCTGTCCTCCCCAGCCCCCTTCTCTCCACAATGTAACTTTTGTTTTGTTATAATCCTCTTCAGCCCTGTACCTGGCAGGTGCAGTGTGGGTGTCTAGATGACAGGGTAAATAGATATGTATATTTCTTTATTATTCATAGTGAAGTTTAGGACCTGTGAAATGACTTCAGTAAAGTACTCTTTAGTCTGTAGAATTGACGATATTTCTTTGGATGCAGAAACAGGACTTGCATTTTCCTCCATTGATAATAGTGTCTTGATGAACGACTTTGCTCTGTGGAACTGGAGCAGGTGTCGAGTCCCAGAGACCAGAAAACCTCAGAGGATGCTCTTTCTGGAGTGTGGTCCATTGAACCTGTAGGAAGCCAGCTCTCCTGCTGAGATATGAAAAAGGCTGAGAGTCATTTGAAGTTATCTTTCACCAACATAGTAAAGCTGATGTGGTAGGTGGTGAGAAGATCTGGAGCTGCTGTGCAGCAGTGTAATGGGTGCTGCTGTTGCTGTTTGCTGTATGTGCATTTTTGGTGTGGCTTAGCTATTCTCGTGGAAAATCTCTCCCTGAGTGCTTAAGATTTGGCAAGAGGCAATGTCAGAGAAGCAAAGAGATTCCCTGTGGAACATCAAGGAACTACAGTGACTTTAGAAGGGAGAGCAGTCTCCAAAGAGGCAGGTGATGGTGCAGGGGCCTGCGAGGTGTGTGCTTACTCACGCGATGCTGCGCTGTGCTGCATGGATGTGACGGCTCTAGGGCAGAGCGCCGCTTAATCGTGACTGTATGCAGTAGCCCCCAGTTTATGAACTCTGCTGGGAGGACTTTACCAGCATATCTGCTGTTTTGTTTGTGTACAGCTGTAATCCTCTGGACCCCAGCTGGATCGTTGTCAAGCCAGCACAGACGCTTTCTTATCTTACTTCCCAGCAGTAGTGTTGTGCTTAAATCATCTACTCCGTAGACATGTCTTGCAACACTGACAGAAAAAATCCTTATCTAGTCTTGCTTAGGTAACCACTGGGAATGGCAAGACAGATATGTATGTTGCTTGTTTTACAGTCCTTTCTTCCCCCCAAGCATTCTGTTTTTATCAAAGCATAAATAATACTTTGTTTTACCTTCTCACTGGCTACACACTTTTGGAAAGAAGAATCACAAATGCTTAAACCTGGTCAAATATGTTTTCTTCTACTTCAGGCTTGTTAAAGGAGCGGGAGAATTGCAAAATTTACAAGAATGCTTAGCCCAGCAAGGGCCCAGTAACGTAGCCAGATCTATTGTTGACAGATGGTAGCAGGCAAAAAATTCTGTTCGGGTTCTGCTATTAGAAAGCTCAGCTGGCAAAGCAAACTGAAGAACCAGAGATGAGGTTAAATACAGTGTCTGCCACTGTTTTGGAAGGCACGTCAGTAGTTGGTCTGGGCTGTTGAACTTGGTCGTCTGTTTGCAAAAGAAACCCCAACAGGCTACTGCTATATATCTTATTGTAGTTGTAACTGGAAAGGTTCAGGCATTCAAAATTGTCTTCTTACCAGAAGCCACGTGTATGACATTGAACAAAAGATTCAAAACTTCAGGCTCCTTTCCAAATTAAGCTTGTTATATATTTTTTCCTTTCTAAGTTAAAAATTACTGTGCTCATTCCTGTGCTTTTCTGCATTTTATTTCCTTTTCAAGCATGGTAAGCATAATATGTCTGCTTATCTGCAAACAAAAAACGGGAGGGCATGCTGTCAGCATTTTCAGCCTTATTTATTCCGAAGGATGTCACAGGGATTAGAGAACTAAGTACATGTATGCTGTTATGAGTAAATGTTTCGGAGCCTGTAAGGAAATAATCATTTTTCTTTAACTTGTTTCTCTTCTTGTTGGTCCTCCATAAAGGATTCAGCTGTGATTAATTAGTCATCCCAGCTACCTATTAATTGGCCTCTGTATTTCATTCAGTGTCTGTTTGCTTGGAAAGACTAGAGACGGAGTTATTTAAGATTCACCTTAGAAATTAAAGAAGCAGAAAACATATATACCCTCCACAATGTTTTGTTCTCTGAAGGAGTCACTTTCTGATCCAGGTGTTGTTTTTTTTTTTTTTCCCTCTTCTCTCAGAGGGTGGTGAAGCACAGGCTGCCCAGAGGAGCTGTGGATGCCCCATCCCTGGAATTGTTCAAGACCGGGTTGGGTGAGGCTCTGGGCAAGCTGATCTAGTAGTTGGCAACCCTGTCTGTGGCAGGGGGGTTGGAGCTGGATGATCTTTGAGGTCCAATCTAAGCCATTCTATGATTCTTATACCCAAAATGTATCTTTAATGCCATTATGCAGTGTTGAATGCTTCTGCAAATTGCAAGCAGCCTCAAGATGCAACACAAATTATGAAAAAGAACCACTAGGAAATTGTGATAAACTTCAGACGGAATAGTTAACCTTTCAATAACTTCTCAGTTTTATAAAGAAATGAGAAAAATAATATGATTTATGGCAATACAAAATCTCAATTTGAAAGAATACTAACTCTGTTGGAGTAAAAAAAAACAAAAATACTAAAAAAAATCCAAACAAAAGCCCTGACATTTTCTCTCATAAGGACATGTTTCCTCTGGAAGGAATGTAGTGATGCTTGATGTGAGCATTCCTGAATTCTTAGAGGTCTCCTTCACAAAAGGATGAAATTGGCAAGTAAGTTGTAGCGTCTTCCAGTTAACTCAAGATAGCTGAAACTAAAGACAAGCTTTCTGAAGAATTGCCTATGAAATTTTGAGCATTAGGAAAGCTGAACCAAAAAATCTTCTTGTTCATTCTTTATTATTAGTCTTTTTGGTGGTTTTCTTTAATTTTATTTTCCTATGTAAATAAATAACTTTGAAGAAGCATGAAGGGAGGAACTTGAAGATACTTTGCCTGATGGTATAGCAAACAAATTATATAATAAATGTCTTTAATAAACAGCTTTAATAAAGAAACAGCTAGCTGAATGCACTGAAAATCTATGAACCATATGGCAAAAATACTTGGAAGATGTATAGTGCTGCACTGAAAACAAAACAATTGGGAACTAATTAAATAAGCTGCTATAGAAGGAAGGTGAAAATTTTAGATCAATGTCTTCTGCAAAAGACATAATGCCGTTCTTTTTTAATGTGAATCATTAAGACCAATATACGCTCTTTTTTAAGACCAGCCAACTAATCCTGACATTGCCTTTTTACTTTGCTTAAACTATACTGTGTGTACTGACCAATTCTATTGGTCTAAATTTGAAACTGACTTTACAATTCAGTAATGGACAATGCTTTATTCACTTATTTTTTTTAATTAAACAATAGAAGCTCTCAGTACAGGAAAAATGTTTCCAGCCCTGCTCTATACATAGTGCTTTTGGATTGCTTCTGGAGATGGTATTTAGATGAAAGCTCCTGTCAGACTTGATAAAATGACTGACAAGACCAAATTGACATGCATTGAGGGAAATGACAGGAGAAAAGCTTAATCACGCCTGTACCAATAGATTCACGCTATTTTGGTGATCACACTGCCATCCTGTGTGTGTCAGTAAGGCTTCACTTTCATCTCTCTTTGTAGGAAAGGCTACAAGGCAAAAAGGCAATTGGCATTGATTGCATGCCTAAGAGAGGCCAAATAAAAAAGTAAAGCTTTCTTGGCACTGACAGAGTAACCGGTCATGCTAACATGCTCTGTCGAGTCCCACAAAGCAAACAGGGATATAGTGGTGAAATGGAAGAATGGATTTTTTTCTGTCTTTCTTTTTTGAAAGTACATGCCTTAACACCATCAGTCCCTACCTTTGACCTGTTTGGTGAGAAAAAAATGTGTGAAGTGTGGCATATGTCAGATGAGCAAAAACCACCTGAGTAACCACCAAATTAATTTAACTATGACTGGTATTAAATATAAGCTACTAACTAAAAGAAGTTAGTTAAGCTATTTTTCATTGTCTCAAGTGCTTCCACTGAATGTCCACCTGGGAGAATTTGGTTTTCTCCATAGCCACAGCTTTTGCTGGAGGCTGCAGAACCTCACTGCTGAGAATTTTGGAGTGACACGGCTGGCAAGCTTCTAGCTTTGTGGGGCAAAATTGGAAATACAAGTGATAAAAGTCTGGCTTGCAGATAGAAGTCTTGTGCGTCTCTCTCTGTAATACTCACTTTGTAAAATCCTCGTGTGCCTGATAGCCATGCTAGCAGCAGTGTAAGTAGGTGCACTCTAGGAATGTTATCTCCTTGAATAGTGCTTACCTATTTTCCTTTAATGCTGCTTCAGATTGTTACTAGAAAGAGAAAAATCATCTCCACAGGTTCTCCACTTTCCACCAATCCTTTGCTAAACTCATGAGAGGAGTGAAAATACTAATACTTGAAAGAGAAACAGATGCAGTTGTCACGCAGGAGTTTATCTGAAGTTCTAAGCTTAGCTTCAGTCCTCCAGATGAGCTCAGAGGTGCTAGGGAGAGACAGAATTATAGACAGCATTTAATTACTCTTCTCAGTTTTGATTTCTGTGCCTCATTATTTCAAATGAGGGATGACTGAGTTAGGTGGGCCCTTCTGGCAGGGGTCAGCAGCTGAGCACACCTGTAAAGGAAGTTCTGTGTCTGGAGCTGGGGGCAAGCAGGAGAGCGAGCGGTCATGGGCAGGAGCTGGTGAGGCTGGGAGACTGTTGGGTGCACAGTGCAGATGTCCCTTGGGGTTCCTCACTGATACAGGCGCTTGTCAGAGACCAGCTGAGGTTTTGACGTTGAGTAAACTGATACCTCATAGGCCTCGTTTGCAAGAAGGGGTGAAAGGAGATTTGGTTTTCTACATGTGTATACGTTATATATATTTGAATATAAGATAATATATATTGTTATGATGCTGTGTCCCTGTTTTGAAAAAAACACACACAAAATAACAAAAACCACCACCAACAAAAAACAACCCAGGAGCCTTTGCCTTCTACCAAGAAAAAACGGAGACACATCTGCTTCAAAGTTTTGGGGTCCTTTTGCAAGCAGAAATGTAAAAGCCTGGGAAAGCAAGCCAGCTATTATGCTTTCACAAATAAACGTGAAACGTGGCTTTTTCTTTCATTTATACATCTTTTTCTACCTAAGTATAAATCTAGCAAGAACAGCATTTTGGCCAACATGTTGCAAAAACATTTTCGTAATGGTGTTTAGCTGGAATGACACTGAAAACTCCTGTAGCTACAGATAAATCCTCCTCAATGAGAAATACAAGAGTTAAGATTCTGGCCAGAAGATAAGATTATTGTATGTCTCACACTATAATTCTTAGTTTGTAATATTCTAATGCCCAACACAGCTGTGATAGTCGGCAATTGCAGAGGTTACATTTATTTTAAGATGTGAGTCAGGATATCACCGCATGGTACACAGGCCATACAAAGACTTTTTTTTATATCCCTCTAAATCACACGAAGAATAGTGATGGGTTCTGTCTCTTGTTCTTTTCAGTCCATTATTATATTTCCTACTAGATTTGCTTGTCTTTTAGTACATTTGTTTGCTTTCAAACCTGATTAAAATGTGATTCCCAGTCTTGTTCATTCCTTAGTTCATTCCTACAGTCAAAAGAACTTCATGCATTCCAAGTCATGATCTCTCTCTCTTTTTTTTTTGTTACATTGCCACTACTTCAGTTCCAAACTCTTGTTTTACCACATATTCACCTTCTCTTTCTATTTAATTAATTCCCTCTCATTAGCTGTTTTTGAACATTGTCACAATTTGGTTTCTCAGCATGTTGCTTTCACTTTATTTACTTATTTTACTTCATGTATTCTTTGATCTCATGTCATTCCTTAAGTAGACTCCCTCTTAGAACATGGCTGTATCTTCATCTCTTACTGTAAAATTGAAGAAATTTTCTGCTTGATGCTTGCTATTTACAGCCTTCCTCTTCATCATTCTATTTTAGTTTCTATCCTAACTAGTAGTCCTCGTTTTCCATTTTAAGACCAGTTCTACTATGGCTGTACTATGTTTACTTGCTGCTCATCCTTAATACTATTAAGCTCCTCAGCAAATTTCTTAAGCCTCTTTTGTACCATGGAAGTGTCCAATGTATTTATGAATCACAGCGTTGCCCTTCAAAGAGTCCAGAGCTATTATTATAAATGTATTTGCCAGCTACTATTAGAAAAGCCATGTGGAATTATTAAAATCTTACGTTCTCTAATGACAAAAAGAATAAACTACAAATTCCCTTCACGTGTCATAAAAATGTGATGCTCTTTAATAGTGTGAGCTCAGGTGTCATTAAGGCAGAACCAGCTATCAAAGATGACAGTCCCTAAAATACCCATGTATTAGACAGTAATGTGCATGAGTTGGTTATTGCTGATAACCTGAACTGAAGCAGGAGTACAGGAACACAAGGCTTTACAACTAATGCTCCCTAGTACTAGACTATTAATGGTCTAGATGATATTTCCTTTATGATGAGGATTTCCAGCAGAACTTGGGAATTTCAGATGATGTGTCCCACCAAAAGTCAAGTCTAGAGGGATTTGTCAGAGTTAGATTCTGCCACTTTTACCAACATGAACTGAAATCCCAGTTCCCAGAGTCAGTGTTAGTGTTAACAATGACTTAAGTGAAGTTCAAGTATCACTCATGAGTCCTTTGCCTCCATTAACCTTAATGGGCTGTGAATCAGAGCTATTGAGCAATGGCACTGAGCAAATCAATTGGTTGTATAACAAGGTATTGTGCACGACAGGGACAGAGGCAGACTCTATCTTTTAATTTTATGCTTTCCTACATCTCTGAGGCTTATTTTTTATTTATAAAACCACAGTAAAATGAAGTTTTGTGTCTTCACAAAAATGCAAAGCAGACTGAAAGAGTTACTTTAAAGTGGTAGCCAAATCTACCTAACACATATCATGTTCAATGAATTAGCTAATAATGTAACCTAGTAGGTGGTAAATGAGCTAATAAAATATGTAATATAGTTCTATGCTGGAGTCCAAAACAAGTGTTAAAATAACATTTACCGTTATGTTTGTAGTAATTTGTTTAAGCTGCCTGGTGGGAGGTGAGTGTGCTGCACTATTACAGAAATTACAACAGGAACAGTCTCATTATTTGTGTCTGGGACAAAAGGAAGGCTGAATTTATCCCACAAAATGTGTTATATGAAAGAACAGATTAAGCACAGAGGTCAGAATTAGATACTATGTTTTAAAGCCTAAGAAATTGAGACATCATTACCGAGGAAGTCAACAGGGACCAGAGTAATTGATTATATTAGACAAAATATATATATATAAATACACATTTTGTGCTATGGAAAAGTCATAAAATAACTTGCGTAATGTGGATTTGGGAAACTTACATGGATTCCACAGAAATGTAAAACAAATGAGAATTGAAAGCAAATCCCGACTGAAAAACCTAAAGCACAGGGCTATATTCTGTGACTGCAAATTCTACAGGAATTCTACAGGAATATATAAATAAATAATATACAAATTCTACAGGAATATATACATAAAATTGTGTAGTGAAATAATCTTGCTGGGCTTCATTCTGCATCACTGACTTTAATGGGATTTTCCAAAGCTGTGAATGTTGGATTCAGCTCTTGTTAATGGCAGCATAGGTGAACTCCACTTGACACAGCCAGTCAGACAGCCATGGGAGCAGAAAGCAAGCGTTGAATTGTATCACCTACCTAAAGAAGGGAGAAATGCTTGCAATTTTTTTTCCACTATAATGTCTGGAAATATGTTCAATTCCTTTGTGCAAAATTTCTTTTATTTAATTGAACTTGCCCAGAAGGCAATGGAATCTCAATTTTTGAAGATATTCAGAATTTCACAGGACAGCACTCTTTCAGAGTATTAAAATAGACTTTTAACAAAATGACTAATATTTATTGTGAAATTAGATCATTGCAATATTTCTGAGTGTTTTTGACATCAAAAAAGATGCAAAATTGTATACTCTTACTACTTGAAGTTACATACAATGCTATATATTTTTGTGTTTCAGGTGTTTATTTTCTTGCAATACTTTGCTAATTTAGAGAAGGCCAGCAGGCTTCTTGAGTCCCACTCTATGGCTAAGGCTGTGGGTCAGTCATAGGTGTAATTCAAGATGATAAAATACCAGAATTTGTGCAGATTGTGAAATGCAGATTTTCTTAATTTAGGTACCACTTTAATTCTCAATTTATTTTATGTGCTGTTGAAGAATAAATATTGATTACTGGGGTTTTTCTCTAATTGCAAGTCATAAGTATGCAAAGCCACAGAAGCCATCTAATTGAATGTTTTCTCGGAGACTGGACTGTTGGGGAGAATTGGATGGAATACTGTAGCTGAAGAAAAGTTGTTGACATTTCATTTTAAAATATCCTTAGTGCAGAACAACATAAGGATACCCCACTGAGGAACAAAGAAGCATAATGATACTGAAATCCTACTTAGAATTGTGAATGCTGCTACAAAAAGAACTTGCTTCTATTCCTTTCACAAGTAAAAACCTGATTTAGGAAAAGTGTTTTCATTAAAGGAACACAGTAAAACCATTTTTATTTGACTCATATTTCCTCTCAGTGTAGTAAATCATGGTGGTTCTTTATGGCTAAGATGACAAGAGCCTTTTAAGATGTGTTGTAAATGTTGTGTATCTTTATATAACCTTCATGTAATAATTTCTTAATACTCTTCTAGATGAATAATTACAAGATTTATGAAAAATATATTGAGGTCATTTGATAATACAAGACGTTATTACTGTAAGAATATTGATATCAACTGGAGAAAGTAATTACCTGGCAGTGCTTAAACAAACTTCTTCCAAGCACAGTAAACCCAGAGTACTCTTTCCAGAGGCTACTAACACTGGTTGAGAAGTTGAGAGGCTTTTTAGAAGGATCCAACAATTTACATTTCTTAAAACAGAAGAAAAATAAGCACTTATTAAAGTTAAATGTAAGTATTGCCCCAAATGTGTAATGAGTAAATGAAAAATAAATAGAGCTATTATTTAAAAGGTATCTGAAGAATTTTTTTTTAAAAAAAGTTTAAATCATTCCATAGGACTAATTCTAAAGCATCTAAATCTGACATGGATTACTGAGGTTGCAACGTAATACAGAAACTAATTCCAACGAAATGCCAAATTGTTCAGTGATCATATGTGCTCAGAGGGGAGGCATGAGCCAACATTTGGTGAAATGGAAGAAGTAGTACAATTTCATTCAGGACAGTTTCTGTTCAGTGAAATTTGCTTCTTTTAAGGTAACTTCTCACGTGCCTTAGACTTTGCCTTAGTTGAGTGGACAGAATAGCTATTAAATGAGGAGTAAGTCTCTACCAATAGGACTGGAATGAAAGTAATTTCTGACAATGAGGAAAAAGGAACTGTTCTTTGTTGTTTCAGTCTATTAAAATCACACTGGAAAAAGCAATTTGGGATATTGGGTAGGAAATAGTTATGCATTAGCAGGGCGTGAGTGGCAGAAGATAGACGAAAGGACATACAAGGTCTTAATTGTAATTAAATAAAATTAAAGTTGAAAAGCAGAGTTTTTTTCAGCTACAGTAAATATTTTAGACTTCTGGTGAATGAACTAAAATATAACCTTTAATGACAAGGAAAGATCATGGTATAAAAAATTTGCCTCTGCTAACTGACACAGATAGATCAATGTATGATTAGTTCACAGATGGTAATTGAATTAAAGTTTGGAAGTGCAATGTATGGAGTATTGATTTTTCCTGTTGACTAATCAAGAAGCAACAATTTAGATGCTGAGAGAGGAAAAAAAAGGTTGCCAGCAAATATAATTGCCATTAAAACACGCATTGCAAGGCAATGAAAAAATCAATAGGAGACTGATACTGGGTACTTCTAATTACTCAAAATTATACAGTCTAAATTCTGTTTTGGCTTTATACCACATAAAACTTCATTGATTTCAGCATAAAATTTGGTCCAGTATCTACAGAGCACTCTACTCCTTTTAGTTTTCTTTTCTCACCATGGGTCTGCCCCTGCTGAAATCAATAGCAAAACTCACATTTAAACTCAATAATGCCTGATCATGCAATATTACTACTCAAGGAGATGTTTGTATGAAAAAAAGGGAAAAATTGTTTCTCCGTTGATAATAATGGCAGTTAAATGGATGAGGCTGTTGCTTTGCTACATTAGTTGCTTGTTTTAAACCCAATTAAAAAAATTGGCAGTTATGTACCGGGGTTTATGATAAGGAAGAGGACTTTAATAAACAATCCAGCAAAGCAAATCTGTGTATTCTTTACTTCAACTACATAAGTGAAGTCAATAGGAGTCAATCGGTGGTTTATTCAAGTGGAAAGCTAAGTATGTGCTTAAAGAATTTTGCTTGATCACAGTTGAAGCATACAGAATAGTTAACTACAGTTTCTGCAAATGTCCTTCTAAAGTGTTATCTTCTTCTCCAACTGTCAGTGGGTTTGGAAAGATGTGTGCCTTTCTGGAGGAATAGCCTACCATCTACCCTTTTTTGTTCCCATCAGTGTTTGAACAAATGCACTATTCTATATTGCATTACTGTCCAGAGAGCTCTCTGGTTACTACATGCTGAGTGAGATAATGGTTACGTTGTGGTTTTGTGGACCCAGCTGCCTGTCAAAGTAAGTCTGATACGAGGATTTTGTATTGCTCCCTATGTTGCTTTTGGGGTGAGTTTGTGCAGTCATCAAGCTTGGTAGTTGAGTAACATTTAGAGATGAATACTTTTAATATTTCCACATAGTGTACTTCATGTCCATATTGGAACTATAAAGACACTCCTTTATTATGCTTTAACATATAATCATTACCAAAGAGGGCTGCATTTAAAGAAAAGTACTTTAAAAACCCAGAGCTTCAGATGTAATTTGCTGAGGCCTCAGTGACTGTGTGTAAGTATGCCTGCCTGTCTGTTGTACCAGATGTCCCATCAGGGATAGGATAGCTGTTTGCAGTCTCAGTGATTAATATGCTGTGACATTTATAGATGAGTACTGAAGCTGCTTTTATGCTAGAGGATATTATCTGGTAATTTAGGATATGCATATATATACAACTTTCACAGTGACTATATGCAGATGTAAATGGAATTTTATCAATTTGGCAAACTTGTGATAAATATTTTTTAAAAAATCTTTGATTTTAATATAGTAATTTTTCTCTACACAGTATACTGTTCCACATACCCTCTTAATAGCCTTGTGAATGGCATCCACCTTCCTTCACACACCTCTGGTTTTATCCTTAAATGGCAGCAATGCATGCTGGAAGCCTCCAAATCCTGTATGAGGACTTGGAGATTGGAAGGCAAATATTTTTTTCTGTGTCAGAAGAAATTAGCATTTCTATTGTGGCTGTACTAAGTGGTAGATATGGAATCTAGCTACTGTGGGGAAAATGAATTATCTTTGAGAATAAAACTTAATATTAGTCAAATAATTGTATTAATCAACAAAGAAATTCAGTAAGCTCAGAAAAAGCTGCAGATCTTCTCCAACCAAATGATTTCACATGCCCAGCCTAGTGGCAAGGTGATCTTCTCATGTAAGAGATTCGAAAAGAGTAAGTGAGATGATTGGTGGTAGCAGAAAGTAGATTTCAGAAGTGAGAGCTGCAGGCAGCTGAGTGAATGTATCCCTTTCTCTTTGAAGAGAATCCTGCAGAGAGGAGAAGATAACTATTGGACTTGGGAAGTTTGGGGTGACTTGCTTTGGGAAAGATGAATTCAGAGAGCAGGGTTTGGTTTAACTGGGAAAACCCCTCTTCAGACTGATTGTCTTAGTTTCTAACTGAAACTTTCTCTCAGTGTCTGCTACAAAGCTGTGTTTTGGTTCTAGAAAGAAAACATGGCTGATAACACCCGGCAGCGCTGAACAGAACCAAGGACATTTGTATGTCTCTGCCAGGAGAGTGAAGAGGCTGGGGGGGCCGCAGGGAGCTAGGAGGGGACAAGAACAGGGCAGCTGACCCAAACTGACCAAAAGGATATTCCATACCATATGACATCATGTAATGTAAGGAAGGGAAGTGAGCGGGGAGGGCCCGTTTGCTTGGGGATTGGCTGAGCATCGGTCGCGGTTGGTGAGCGATTGCTTTGTACAATCACTTGTTTTGTATATAATTATCATTACTGTTATTTTACTCTATTTTCCTCTTTCTGTTAGTAAATAGTTTTTATCTCAACCCCTGAGTTCTACCTTATTTCTCGATTCTCTCCCCCATCCCAGCTGGGAGGAGGGGGGGGGTGAGCGAAAGGCTGTGTGGGGTTTCCAGGCCTGCCTGCTGAAACCAGAACACTGATCTTAGAGAAATTTAGATTTGTGAGGCATATGGTTACTGTTACCTACTGATATTTTAAGACAGTTCTGTAATGTTAAGATCTTTTTAACTGATATACAGAAGAAATAACATTCACTTTTTGGTTGTTCCTAGCTATGTCATGGTATTTTTCTCTTGTTATCGGGTTAAAATATTGTAACTTTAAAGTAAAAATATATCAAAGGCCAGTTACATGTAAAAGTACTTAGACTACCTCTCACAAACAATTCTCTTATAAAAATGATTTGCTGACAATATTTGGTGAATATATGCATTGAAAAAGGAGCAGCTTTCAGCAAAACTATTATTTTAAACTCACCAGTTTTTAACACAATACAGCATACATATTGTAGGGAAACAGCTGATCACAGCATGAACTGATGATTGAGCACATGGTGGAGGGGCACGGCTGGCCTGGGGAATACCGGTAGACCACTTGCACCTGTGACCAGAAGGGGTGGACCTGGGGCGGGGTTGCCCCAGGCTTAGATAAAGGCCAGCCAGGCAGAGAAGGAAGTAGCTTGAGAGAGAAGATTGGGAAGGAGCTTGGGAGAGAGAAGATTGGGAAGTGGTTGGAGGAGCGGCAGCATGTGGAGCAGCAGACACCCTAGCTCCAGATGAAATGAATGGTGTAGTTGTAAGAATTTTGGGACTTTTTCCGTTGCACATATATAACTTTTATTGAGCATGCTATGTACAGTGTATATACACATATATGCATAATAAAACCAACCTGCTGGTATAGAACACTGATGGCCAGGTATGTTTAAGAGCAGTTTGAGTTGATATGCAAGAAACACAAAGCAACGTTGCATAATAATAGGATAGTTTTCTGTTTTCTTTGCTCACAGTCACCTCTAAAAAGCTGCTGTGAGTTGATTTGAAGTGTAGGCATGTTGATTCCTCCAAATTTGCACTGAACTTCTTCACTGTAAAATCTGGATCTTTTCTGAAAATACTGGGGGATATAATTTTTTGTGTGTTTTGTCTTCAATGAGTTGAGAAGTAGGCATCTGAGTTCATTTGAATGGAAACTGCTATGTGTTTTTCATTCTTGAAATTAAATCTCTTGCTCTTGGATTTCTGACTTTGTATTTAGACCAAATTGTTGTCACCCGTCTTTAAGGATCATCGCACCTGGGGGCTGATTTAGGATCCTGTCTCTGAGGGATAACTAATGTGTGATGTGAATGGAGCTTCATTAACTAAATCACGTTTATATTTTGATTTATATCGTGCACTTTTAGCTTCATCTGAGCATCTCATTTGTATTTCTCAGTTTAGCCACCTAATGGGCTACAAAGTTCAAGAATTTGTCTATAATCACTCCCAAATCTCTTTTTAGGTCAATGCCCTGATGTTTGTTTTCCACTTAGCAGCTATACACTGTCTCTCTTTTTTGATCCAAACTCATTAGTCTACATTTATCTGCATTTGTCATCCACCAGCCAGGTACATTTATTATTTACATCACTGTGTATTACTTTGCTTTTCTGTTTGCTGTTCTTCCTAAGCACAGCTCACAGAGTAGTAGAAAATAATCCACAGACTCTCCAGATCACTGTCTTTTTCTGCTTTCAATAAAGGAAACACTGAATTCAGTACAGTTTATGAGACTATTTATGACAATTTGGACAGTTATTGGCAAATCACAAAATATTCATTAATTACTGTATGTTTGTGAATTATCAGCCATAAATCATTGCTCACCAGAAATCTGTAGAGAATGCATTGTCCTCTCCAGCATTTGCTATTCTTTAATTGCTTTTTTTTTTGTTCCTAAAATGATTGTCATCCTGTCACAGAGAAGAGCTCAGCATGATGTGACTGAGGCAAGTGAGCAGACATGCGAAATGTCAATGACCCTGCTTCGAGTAACTTCTTCACTGCAGTTATTTGATGAGGAATGGGATTCTCTCTATAATAAGGCTGCATCCCTGTGCATTTAAATATACACTACTACTCAGGTGAATGGACAGAAACGTGAACACTCTCTGAATGGCTACATGTGTACATTTATTTATTTTACCATATGCCTGCTCACACGTTACCTCATCAATCATTTCATACTCAGTCTTCTAATACGTAATTCCATCAAATTGTATTTTACTGCTTGACAAGGCACAGCACTCTGATTATAAATCAGATGCACCCTTTATGTATACACCCTATATAAAGTTTTTTGTGTTTAGGTTTCTATCCTTGTTTTTCTTTTGTCACTGCACTCTGTCTGACAAAAATGACATTATGAAAACCACAGGTGACTTTTAAATACATTTTTTATCACTTTCCTACTGTATTATACTGCTTAAACAGCGTTGTAATCTTCACTGCGTTGTGGGGTTTTGTTTGTTCTTTATTATCCTCATTATTATTTCTGCTTTCTTCTTTTCTCACTAGGAGGAAAGGCTTGGCTCTCAGTTGACTGTGGTCAACTTAGTGCTTTTGGAAAAACAGTTTAGAGTGGTGTTTTTCTGCTCTTAGTGAGTATCCTGGTTTCAGCTGAGTCAGTGTTATTAGCGCACTCGTTTTAGTTGCTGCTGTGTGATGAGAGCACAGCTAGGGCCAGACTGAGCCTCTCAGTGGGAAAGATCTGCTGCTTTTATGGCATGGGAGCATGGGGATGGGGTGGAGCCAGGACAGCTGGCCTGAATTAGGCATGGGGTTATTGTATACCACCTGACATCATGCAGAATGCCTTTAAGCTGTGAGGAGCTGGCCACTGCTTGGGGGGTTGGCTGGGCATTGGTCAGTGGGCAGTGAGTAATCACATTGCTTGCAGGGCATTGGTTGGTGGGCAGTTGTGTTGTGATCTTGGTGTCAGTCAGCAAATAGTGAGTTGTTGAGACAGTTGTGAGTTGTCTCACATTGTGAGACAATGCGTTGTTATCATTGTATTTTATTTTCCATTTTCCTTTTATGTCTTAGTTTTTATTGCATTCCAAATGCTCTATTTGGTTTCTGGTTCTCTCCCTCATCCCACTTGGGGTTGGAGTGAGTGAATGGCTGCATAGGGCTGATCTGTGAGGAAGCCCTAGAGACAGCGAAATTCACTTCTCACTAAACTAAGGTGGACAATGTTAAAAAGAATGTATGAAAATTATCTAAAACTTGAAACTTTTTTTGTTTACATGTTGAAGTCAGATGTTTTCTAAACCAGTCTTACTAAAGCCACTCATGAGATTTGAGCACTAAGTTTTTAAAAAAAAAAAAAAAAAGGTGTAGGTGAGTGCATTGGAAAGAGGATAAGAATGCCAGTTCTCAGCCATTTCGGGGAAACTTTTCCTGCTAAATGACAAAGAGAATAAACACGGTAGGTCTAAAAATCATGTACTACATAGTTAAGACTCTTGTTACACAGACCAGGTCTACACAGACTGAGGTTTCAAGAATAAATGAGCTACAATTTCTACCAAAAATCCAGACCACTCAAGTAAAAACAAAAAACAAAAACTCCTAGTGAGCAGTGTCAGAACAACTTACTGTGTTATCCTTGTGCAAAGCCTTCATTACAAGCTGAGTGATGGGTTCACTTTCTCTACTCATATATTTAGAAGGCATTGATTTTTCTTTAAAAAACAAAACAAAAAAAAAACCTCCTCTGTCAGCCTAGACTCTTAAGTCTTTTTCTGTTTCTTTGTTCACATGAAATACCTTCTGATTCTGCAATATGCATTTTTCTTGCATACTGAAACTGCATAAATAATTTCTTAGGGAAAAAGCTGAAGTATAATTTTAAGAGTTTATTTAAGCAAGCATTTTAATATTTATAATACATTTAATGTAGGAAGCAGTTAAATCAAAGCATCTTTGATAAAGTGATATTGATTTGTTTAACTGCCCTAAGCAAAATGGATAGTATAATTTCTCGTGTTGATTAGTAAATGCTCTGGCTCTGCTGGCTTTATTTTTTAAATAGTTGACAGAATGTTTTGGGGAAACAGACAGTCTTTTGAGAATAGCAGCATTAATTTAAATTTGTTTAAATTTATTTTGGTTACATTTAGAACTATAATCACTGCAAAGATTTATACTTTGACAGAATGTAGTGATGAAAGTTCCTAAAAATTTATTTGATAGTTCCTTTTACAGAATAAGAAAATTATTTTAGAAAGAAGTAACAACTGTGAATTATGCACAGTGGCATCTATAATATTCAAGTGAAAAAATGTAAAAGCAAATGTGAAATTTATGGAAAAAAAAACCCAGTCATTCATTGTTCCTCAAAACTGAATGAAACCATTAAATTGCTGCTGGAACATTCCCAGCAGGCTTCAAATGTACTTTTCAATTATACGAGCGTCATTCACCATCTGTCAACCCCCATATCTGGTCGTTTATCTACATGACGACTCACTGCAGGGTGCTATCAGTATCACCATTACTTTATTTAATGAGTACCCTGTCTATTTGCACCCCTCTTGACAGCTTGTGTCCATATCATTCATTCATTGTCAGCCTACCATCAACATAGCAGGAAAGGTATCTCTGGCTGCTGCCTCGTGACAGCCTGGTGCTATGGGGAACATCTCTGCTGCTTTGCCCCATCACTGCTGCTTCTATGCTCATTGCAGTGCCAGTACCTGGAAAGCTACTTCAGCTGACACTGGCACAATATCTCTCCCACAGAAAGTGACGTTGCTTTGGAACTTGCATGAGGACAATCGTTTGATCTGAGGGGAGGAACAAAAGAGGTAATGATTCTCATAGACCTCTATGGAAAACATCAGTAAAGTTCTGGCACAAGGAAAAATGCATGGAACCCCCTCGTTCCTCTCGTAGTTCAGATTGTCCCATGTGGGAGAGGATTTCTCTTCTTGCTCCTCCAGTGTAGGAGATCTGGGCTTTGTGTACACTCTATGGGGCAGAATTAGGGTTTCTAATACTCAGCAGTACTGTGTAATACTGAAACAGAGAGAATAAATTGCTATGATGAACGCAGGCAGGATGTCTGTAGAGAGGGTAGAAACTGAACTTCATGAGCAGAAGTGCAAGAGTTGCATGCAGTTTTTGAAAAGCAACTTCTGCTATTATTCATCATAATCTCAAATTTCATCAGCTCAGGTAATCAGCGTATATCGGAACAAAGTCATTTGACAGGAATTCCATATATCGTTCCTTGTAATCTACTTGTAGAGTGCCACGTCTTTCCCTGCTCACCCAAACCCAGGAGAAAAGTCAGTTTGAAGTCAGTTCTACTTTTTTTCCATACCGTATGCAAGTATTCATTCTGGATGCACTTACAGAACAGCTCTTTATTCTGTGTGATGGGAATCTCTTGGTAATAGTCCCATATGGAATTCTTAATTGTGGAACAATGTTTCCTAGCTCCTATAACCTCAGCGTATTCATTTTAGTGATATACTAGGGCAGAGAAGGAAGGCAGTTTGGTATTTCTTAGAGAAAAGTAAAGAAAAAAACATACTCATTTGAAACAAACTTGCGTTTGGTTGCTTACATTTTGCAGTGGCATAAAGTAATGTTTCCAGATATGTTATTCATTGAATGTATAGTTAAAGAATGTATCAAAAATACCACTGGTAGAATGACGTAGGCCTTTCTCATTAAGTTTTAAATTCTATCTGAAGTGGGAATAAGAGAAAAATTATTACAACCTGCAGTGGTGTAGGTGCATAGGTGGTAAGATTTAATCATGCTGATGGGAGAGGTTAATATAATTCTCATTAATAATGAAGAAGAATAAAGATAATAGTATGACATATGTAGATTCCCCTTCTTTTTGCTCTTAGATTATAATAAATTATGACTCTGGCATTGGGTTAATCAAAGTCCACGGACCCTGGGAGAAGTCCTTCCATGCCTTTTCCTGTCCTGGCTTGCTTCCTACCTCCATGGCAGGAAGAGTCACCTTGGAGTGTGAATGATCTCACTGTGTTGCCTCAGCTTAACATAGACCATCTTCCTGTAAATGAAGAAGAAGCAAGCAAACAAATCCCTTTCTTCTCAGTTATTTTAAGCTAGATACTCAAAAACATAAGAACCTAAAATATAGGAAGCAATCAGTATTCTGGGAGGGGATGCCATGAACACAATATTTCACCTTATACAAATAAATTAGTTAATAAATATAAATGAGGAGATATGGCTAGGCTATGCAGGAGCCATGTAAGAAATTAATATATGATGGTAAATTTCTCTTAAGTAAAGAACCATAGCCAAGGAAGGAAGAGTTGTCTCAGACAAATATAGATCACAATTACTGGCAAAAAGTCTAAATGTGGAAACTCCTATCCATCTTTAAGTGGTCTTGTCTCCAATATTTGGACAGTTTTAATGATTGACACATGTGAATTGTCAAAATGGAAGCTGCCCTACCAAACTTCAAACTTGAACCGCAGTGGAAGAGCACGTTCGGTCAGAAAATCCTGAGAGAAGACATTTTAAGAAATCCAGTTCAGCCCAAGATTGGTCATCATAAGTCTTCTCCCTTCTGTTTAAAAAAAACAAAACAACAACAAAAAACTTTGCCCAGATGTAACCTAGGCAACTTGAGAAATGTATGAGGAAACATACGCAGAATATACCTCCTGTGGGTGTATGTTCTTGTAAATACATGAAACGGAACAACCATTTTTGAAGCATCTGTTACATTTTATTTTACAAAACTGGCAAATAAAGCAGCATTTTTAATGCTTCCATAATTTAAACAAATATAAATGTAATTGCCTTGAATGAGCTGAGATTTCCTTGGAGTACTCTAAACAAATACATTCATTCTTCTAGCTAAGATGCAAATGAAGATAGCTCTTTCTCAGTAATGAATAAATCAGACTAGTTAATCAATCTCTTGCTAGTTTCTTAGGTTTTGTATTTCTTTTAGTTTCCTAAAAGAGTAAAATAAATCAAAACCGAAGACATGGTAAAATATTATTGGTTTTTCATTATTGTTGTGTAATTAAAAAATATTTTGGAACAAAAATTCCTTAAGCTCTTGAAAACATTTATAGCTAATGGCATAGCCGTATGAATTGGTGATATCTAAGTCTTAACGTTTGATGTGGTGGCACAGACAGCTGCAAGCCAAATTATCCATTTTGCAGGCTATTGCTGGTACAGCCAACCAGCCTGCAACATTAGAAAGATGTTCTTCAAAATTGTAAATATTTTAAATATGTAAATAATCTTTCTTTGAGTAATCTGGCCTATCTCTGATAATTTAGTGTTCTGCTAGCCAAGACAAAAGTTCAACTGATGAAATGAAAATCAAACTCTATTCCCTGAAGTAGGGTATTCCCTTAAAATCACCTGTATTAACACTCTGGTTTTCCTGTGTATGTAAGACAGAAATGGGATGTTGTGCTTTACAGGGCAGCTTCCCTTCTATAGCACACACAACCAGTCATAGCAAAATCAAATTGAAGTGTGGGAACCATGGGAGAGAACAGAAAGTATTAATAAAGTTCCTTGTAGCTAATACAAGAGCATACCTGAGATCTCCTTCTGTCTTTCTGTTCAAACAGTGAGACTAATAATGGGCACAATTTAGTTCTTTAGATCTTACCCATCAACATAGCCAGCGTTTGGTGTAGAAGTTTTGTTTAAAGCTGCATATCACCGAGAAGTTAATTGCTAATGTTTTATAGGAGCTCCATCTCGGTTTGTTTTTAAGTAGCTGGCTGATTTAGTCAAGAATTTAAGCTTTCTCTGTTGTTAGACTATTTACAGTGAAGTAATAACATTGTTTAGTACCAGGGTGATCTAGACATGTCACTCATGTCTGGCGTTTTAGAACCATTCTCTTAATTTATCAAAAATAGATATGTTGGTTAGACAAGCACAGGGTTGCCGCAGGGTAAGGGTTAGATGTTAAAAGAGCCAGTGCAAAGTCAGCCAGCAGCACACTTGACATCTGGTGAAATTTCTTGGCATTTATAAAATATCAAATCATGACATTTAGGGAGGCAAAAGCACTTAACCCTCTTCTAATAAGCTCTCATGATACTATTGCCTATATGAGCAAAACTAAAATAGCAGCAAATGTGTATATGCAAACACACAGGAAGCTACAAAATCACTAAGCTGTAGACAGATTTGTGTATTATTTAGCATCTTACTACTTGCTTATCATCTTTTTTCTTCAAAAGGTCATAACATGTATAAGCGCTCATCAAATTTGCCTGTCTGCACCACTTGGTTCTGGGCTGCCTGCTGACACCTGATACGCATAGTGGCTTTTCATTTGTTTGTTTTGTTTTTGTGCCTGAGTTTAGTTGTACTCCCTTTTAAAAATTGTTAGTGGACAAGCTGAAAACAATCTGAAATAGTTCAGAATATGAAAAAAAAAACAACAACCAAAACAAAACACCAACAACCGCTTTTTCATGTCACTTTATGGCTAGGCTTTCCTTTTCAGGATTTATGCTGTCGGTGTCTTCTGAAACCCATTTGTTGGTGTTATTGCTCTGTAAATGTAAGCGTAACATTCACATTAGAATATCAGCAATTGGTGCTCGAGATTTTGATATTGAAATGGATATGGAAAATTCACTGAAGAGTTCACTGAGGACAGTTGTGGAGAGAATATTTGTTTGTAACTGTCAAGACAGGAATGATTTGGTGATAAGGGACCCTGAGAAATGCCAAATTCCTTGTTTTGTAGGTTTTTTTTTCCTTTCCCTTCTTTTCAAGTTTAATACAACTCAGGTTTTAAAATCGTTTCTAGTTTAGAAGTGTGGTATATCAACCAAAGTGTTGTTATACCTGAACAAAACATTGTGTAATGCAAAGAAAATGCATCACAAATAATGCATTCTGCATACGTAAAGTATTATTCTTGGACTATTTTCCAGTTGTGTTGTTGCTTGTGAATTTTCGCTTATAATTCCCAATGATGTATATTCTTTGCAGATATGTAGCTATTGCTTGAAAATATTGATGGAATACAAAAATTTATGAATAGAAAAAAGGTGCAAAATGAGGAAATGGGCAGAGACTATTTTTTTGCTTTTTTTTCTTAGGTGAAGAAAGCAGTCTTGAGAGCTCTGTCAGAATTTGACCTTCCAGTGACAGCTTTTGCAGATCTGGAGAGATTTGCATATGTGTTATAACAATGGGAAAAACAAAACCAGGCTTCATTGTAGCTTTTTTCAATATTTATAAGCAAATAAGAAACAGGCATTTTAACCAAAACAATAGTGAAATGCAGGCTTGAAAAAGATAGCTTCTAAAATGCGCTTCTCAATATGTAAAGTGCCAATTAAAAGTTTTATATTCAGGTCTTTGAGCAGGGAACTGCTACAATGTCCTTTAATTAGCTGTTGAATGAGGTTAGCGTTGGTACGGGCTGGAGAACCTCACTGTTGGTTTGGACTGTAGGAGGGGACAAGACTGCATGAGCCTAGTCTCTGGAAGAGATGAGAAACATCCTCAGGAGTTGATGTGGCCACAGTGTGGCCAGTATGGAGGATCCGCTCTCCCTGATTTATTGGCTGTTGGTTATTATTACTTGGATGCTGGTGATTGCTAGAGATCAGTGTTCTGGAGTTTAAGAAGTCTCTGCCATGGCAAACGACGTTAAAAGCAATATGTAATTATACTTTTTTTTTTTGGCTGTGCTGCAACATTACCTATTCACTACCATCACCCCAAATTTAAAAGCTGATCATGTGAAGCAAATGAGATAGAGCACACATGAAATAAAGTCACAAGATTCATTTAGTCCAATCTTAATTGCAGTGATTTATCATTGTCCACAGGGCATTGCAAAAATATTAACAAATCTTATAGAAAGATTAATAGATAGCCTGTAATAAACTTAGTCTTCACATCATACATAAAATTAAACATGAAGTTTTCTCACGAGACTCAGATTATTTTTCAAGTACTTGAATTATTGCTGCTTTAGGGTTTCCATTTTGCAAAACTTGTGTTTCTGCTTTGGCTTTAAGTGAGATCAAAATTGTCAAGAATTGTCTTGACAACCTCAAGGCTCATAAGGCATGCAATGTTCAGTATTGCTTTGCCGTGCCATGATGGGTATGCACGCTTGCTCTCCAACGTCTGCATGTCTCACTCCTCACAGCAGGAGCAGCCAGAAACTCTGTGAGGTCCTTTATGAGTCCTCCTGCTCCATTTCACCCAGCTGTTTTCTGAGAGGCTCACCATCCCAATCACTAATGAGTGCAGTCTTGCTGCCTTGGGCAACCACTAAATGTTCCCAGAGTCAAATGATGAAGCTGCAATATTTAGATGGGAAGTGTTCAGAGCTCTGCCTCCCAGTGTGCATCCCAGAAATGAGTCAGGCATCCTATGCAATGTGTAAGAAAGGCTCTTCATCCAGTTTCCCATCCTGAGGAAACAAGGAAGTCTGAGAGATTTCCTAGGAAGGCTGGAGGTGAGCAAAGGGGAGGCTAATCTACATGCTTTAGGGAGATGTTAAACTGTCCTCTTCTAATTTAGAGGGGCTTCTGATCTTGTGTCACCATAGGTGTAACAGTGTCATGACTGCAAGAAATGGAGAAATATTTATCTTTCCCATAGATTGAACTGGCAAATAATGAATGTTACTATGACTTGATGGTATCAATGGATACATTTAATCCCATTGCTGAAACACATATCATAACTTCTGACAAGAAACATCCATTAACTGCTCTTCCTACCCCCAGGTCACTTCATTCTGATGGCTTTAATTAGGCTTTTAAAAGTGGACTGATCTTATTGCATGACACTTTTTCTAAAATTTGTATGTGATCAGAATTTTATGAAATGTTTAAAGGTAATTTGTCTTCTTTGAAACTTTATGAGTAAAACAAACAATTAGAGATATCAAGGAAATGAAAATAAACTACACAAAAATCATTTAAGTAACTACTTCATAATCAACACTTTTCTTCCAAGAAAAGTGATAGATAGAATGGTATTTTCCAAAGGATAAGTTCTGGCATGGAAAGAGCCTTACATGATGTGTCAAGCATCTACAGCAGTCATTAATTTCAGCGTGTTGAGATCTTACAGTTGACTAATATGTTCCTTATTTATATGTGTAGGTGCTCCTACAAGTATTATCTATAGTAGTAACTCCCCCGAAGTTATAGTGTATAGCTATGAGTAATGAAGTAACTGAGAACTTATATGCAGATAAACATAGCAGAGTTGATGGGTATCTGCCTGTTGACTTCATAATTGTTTCTTATTTTTACTTTCCTCCCCTATTTCTGTGGTAGTGAGTTGTCCAAATGATGGTATATTTGTGTGAGGAGTTAAAAAATAAAATGATACATGAAATAATTAGCAAAAGTACAACAGCAGGCAACAAAATACTCAACTACAAAACAGCACACGGCAATGAAGTAATAAAATACGGTACTGATTTTTCATGCGAGGTTTCATGGATGTGCAGGCATTTTATAGTGCCTACTGTTGTTAGCAGCTCTCGTGCTAATTAGCAGACTTTTAAAATCTCCAAAGATTTGGACCACAATGACTAATTACCCAATATATTTTCTGCTCTGAAGAAAAGCTGTAAATAGATGATTTGTGCTATGCATCTGTCAGATGTTTATGCCTTATAACAGAAAGCACATAAGGTTTTCTGAAACAGCGGTCTTTGACTGTTTAAGGTGCTGTTTGTGTAAGAGTTCAGGATCTGGTCACATTCCCTTTGATCCTTCACATTTCAGCATCTGTTGAAATTGATAATATTTTGATACAAGCCTTTAACTGAATAAAATCTGAAAAATGCTGGAGAGAAGTTGAAGCAGCAGCCACGCTTGTAAAGAGCAAAGCTGTTCACTGTGTTAAATAATGTCTATATAATTTTTATGTGCTGTTTGACACCAACGCATAATGGCTATCTTACCTAAAACCACAACCAAACAACTCTCTTAAGATGGAAACTTCCGTAGGTGCCTTTGTTGGATGGTTGACTGATGCTCTTTCTGGAAATAACTGGTTTTCTATATGGCCACCTTTCTGTCTTTTAAAAAGCATATCCTGATTCACTGTCAATTAGTTGATCTTTGGGAGAAAATCTTTCTTCACTATCTACATTTCAGCAATGTTTCAGTGTATCTGCAAATGAGAACGTCCATGTAAACATTCATACAGTACAGGAGAAGCGCTGTCACAGTCTGAAGTTCCTATTTTTTTTTTCTTGAATAACGAACAGAAGTAGAAACAGCTATCATGCTGTGATATAGCTTATTTCCAGTGCTTTTATAGAATAGGTCATTCCTGTTAGCCCAACTTAGCACAGCTACTGTCAAAACTGGGCCCCTGTTGTTTAGAGCTGCATTAATCATGATTAAAACACTTCTGTCTAGTCTGACTTCAGTCCTACATCTTCTAACATCTTTAGTTCAAAAAACCCTTAAGAGTATAGGGTGAATCTACATGCCAGAGGTAATTACTCCAAGGGCCCTTTGAAGGCAAGGATCATATCAGATCTTCTAGAGGCAAATTGATTAAATCTTGCTGAAAGCACTTGGAAGTTCAGCTATTCAGTTTTTCCTCTCACAAGATCTCCCCATCTGTTAGTGCTGTTTGTGGTAGTAATATCCAGATTGTGGCTGGATTTAGTGCACTGTTAAAAACAAGACATGTCAGCCTTTGCTTGTGGTGTATGTTTTTTTGTTTCCCTACAGTTGCTCACATGCTTGCATTTTATTAGCCAGTAGCTGACTATTAAAGTCTTCATCAGACTGTAGAGATCTGGACTAGTACTAAACATTTCACTTTAAAGGGCTGTCTTTATATTTTTAACGTCTAATCATCCTAATGAATCTTGAAGATACTCCACATAACTTTCCCGATTTATTTCTTAATGAATTTTTATGGTTGTCTTGTCAGTAAGCTGGAACCACTCTTGATTGAGTTAGTCTGATGTACTTAAAAACATACCAGAAATAATGAGTAAGCAGTACATAAAATCACAAACCTTAACATAACAAAACTTAGGTGGCATTCTGTAATATATTTTATGTCTGATTTTTATGGTGGCTCAAGTTTTCTACTACACTCTATCTTGATGAAAAAGGACATTGCTCATACCTAATGACATTGCTGCCTGTTTAGCTTCACTGCTGCATTAAAAGCAAATGCTTTTTGCCTGGATTCAGAGGCTATATTTCTTCAGAGAAAGAAGCAGACCATTCAGATGTACGGGGATGGATGCAAAATCTACAACAGTTAAAGGGATCTTTCACTTAGAGGACAAGATCTGGGATTTTGCCAGAAGAGAGGAATGAAAGCTCTTGTGGTGTTAGGTGTCATGTTTAACACACAATTGCATGCTTAGTGACAAAAAAACAAAACAACACCCTAGTTTGATAAGAGAAATAAAACTTAAAATAATTCATTTTTTTTATATCTATTAATTTGTATCTTCTGTATTGACAGATCATATATAGACATGGTGTAAGACATGCATATATAGCCATCTTTTAAGAAGTTGTACTTAATAGGTAGGTTCAATACTGGGTTCAATAGTGGCGGTAAATGATATAAATGTGAGCATCATTTTAACTCGAGAGATACTGGTTTAATATCTAAGAAATGTTAAACCACTTGTCATTTAGAATGAAAAATTGAATAAAGTTCTGGCTCAGGAACAGCTGTTGCTTGTCCCTGGAGTTGCTTTCTTGTTAGTTGGGTTTATTAATGGTATTTGGTTTGTGCTTAAATTTTCAATATTTACAGAATATAAAGGTTAGTTTGACTTTTTGGAGCAGATATATAAAATATTAAATGGCCAGAAAGATGGAAACAGTCATCAGCATAGGTGTTTGAAATAAGCAGTCTGAATCTGTCAGTGTTTAAACCTCTGCCTGCTCAGAATCTTTCTTTATGCAGATTTCAAAGTCGAGGAAGCTGAATTGTGACAAAAGGAAGCTGTCATTCACTGTCTTTCAGCTTTCTTGCTGTGTTGTTGCTTCCACAGTCAGTCATCGATGGAAAGTCTGTGAAAACGCAAATATTTTATGATTGCTAGTTTTTCAGCTACCAGGCAGATTTATTTCCATTTTGTTAAAGAGGTTTGTGTGTGATCTGTTACACAATTCAGTGCATCAATCAATATATGGTGAAGAGTATTGGCAATGCAGAATGGGTCATAAGCAGTAGCAGAGACCTGAAATTACAATTAGTAGTGCAGCAGATACCCGTATGTTCCAAGTTCCATGTTTTGATGCAGAAATAAAACTTCTTTGCTGCTTGTAACTTACATGTATAAACAAAGTCCTTGAGAAATGGTGAACCTGAAAGAGACTCAAATGTTAGAATTGAAGGCAATTATGGAAATAGTTACCTCCTTCTATAAAAGGCCACTCCCATTTTCAGAAAACCATGCTTTCCTGGAAATGCTTTCCGTTAACTTTTCTTATTTTTCTCAGTCCTTTTTCTCTGCATGCTTTATTACTTAATGCATTTCTAATTCCAACAAACAGATGGCATCAAAACTCGTGTTTCTTCAGAAATACATACGTGACATCACAAAATCTTTATATGAATTAAAAATCTGTGAAGCGAGAATGAGGTGTAGAAGGAGTAAGACTAACATACAAGCAAAGTGAGAAATTTGAGGAAATGTAAAGAGGTGCTATTCATAAATATCTTATGAAAAGTTTTGAATCCTCTTTTCAAATTTTCACACTGTTAAAGAAGGGACACTTCTCTAGTTGTGATCTAGCTACACTGGAATAATGAATTGAACCATAGAAAGCACAAGGTGCATTGAGTTTCTTGTCAAGCTAGCATACAGCTTCTATTTTTTCTTTTAAGAGGAAGTGACTATAAGCCTTATTACATGTGAGTTCCTGTCTCTTCTCAATATAAGAATAAAAAATGAGTAAACAGCTGTTACAGTCGTAAGAATCTAGCAGTATTACACCCTAACAGGTGGTGTGAAAGTCTGGGGATGTTTATGAAAGCTGGAGCATATCAGGGTATCAGCAGCAGATTATAAATCAGTAGCAGAAGCAGACAAGAAGGGCATGATAATCAGCATGCCTTTGCCATGTGTAGTGGAAAGTCATGTCTGCTTCCCACCATCTTGACTGGCATCTAAAATTGCTTCATGTAGTGGATTTAACTTAGATGTTTTAAAAGAATATCTGGTACCAATAGAAATCCAAAGCTCACTGTGTAATTAGTGCATCAGATCAAGTCAGCAGGAGTGAAATGTTTTAATTGCTGTTAACTGGAGATTTTTAGGAATGTCACGTGATGCACAGAACATCTGCTTTTAATACAGCAATCACTAATGTAATGGAGGATTAGCCTAAGCATGCATGTATGGGCTCCAGCAAGGATTGCTGCTTCAAAGGCAGCCTTGTGCCTCAGGGTAGGCTCAGCTTCTTCTGTTATCATAAGGAAACCAGAAGCATATCAAAATGATTGTCATTGAGGCTAGCAGGTGGCACGGGGGCAGCTAAAAGAAGCTTCTTACTGATTGGAAGCCGCATCACTTTAAAAATGTTTTATTCAACTTATGTACAGACAGGTAAAGCAATGACACATCACCATTATTACTGCCTTATTTCTGATAAGGCTGATGGGGAAAAAAATAACAAAAACAACACCTCCCCAAAAAAGACATTTAAAATAAAATGCTTCAACCAAAGACTATATTGTCTATTTTTCAATAGATACCTATTTGTCGATAATATTGTTGCACACAGGGTGTTGAGGCAGCTTCACATGAGAGAAAGATGTTGTGGTGGGATCTGTAGCTGATGGCACGCATTAGAATGGCTTTCCTGGTTTTCACTGGGACATGCTCAGTCTCCCTGAAGGTTGTTCTTGCTTATGAGGTTTGGTGCTGATTGGAGTATCCTACCCTGGTGCAAGCGTATCCTGCTTATCTGTTAAGTTCCTGTGTGCATGTATTAATGGATAATATTTATGAGATATTTCATAACTACCATGTTTTGCACTGTTTTTCAGATAAACAAGTATGGAAAATGGGAGATCAGGGAAAGCAGAGATGCAAATAGTGGGGCCTGTGCACTCCTAAGGCTATGGCACCAAGGCACTGAGCAACAGCATCAGTCTCCATTCTGAGTTTTGGATTTGATACATTTTAGAGGTGATTTGTTTTTCTTCTACTTTGTCCTGTAGAAGTGATACCACAGTGAATGGCAGGACATAAGTAGCTTTGTAAAAGAGAATAAATCCATTTGCAAAGGGAAAAGACAATGTTTATGAGGAAGTCACGAAGAGAAAGTTTTAAAACATTTTTAAAAGTAATTTGATGTTTGGACAAATTACAAACTTGTTTTTGGATTTTAACATTTTAATTTTATATTGGAATATTTTTGAAATTATTAAACACATTTCATTGTGAAAAAGATCCACGTATTGAATTTTCTCATTATTATTTAAAAATATTATTCTGTTATTTATCAAAGGGATAGTGTCACAAAATGACGTGCCATCAACCTATTTTTTTTTTTTTAATGCAAAACACTTAACTATTTTACCACACAGTCTTGAAAAGACGTTATAGAAAAGAGCAAGCATCCTCTGTACCCACCAATCCAGTTTACTGGATTACCCAGCCCTAAGCATTACAGCCTCTGCTGCTTCTGTGCATTTATGAAGTAACAATTGAACCATCAATATGCATGGATACCTCCTACCTGGGTAACCTTATATATACATGTATGTGTATATATGTAAATACACATATATGTGCACATATGTAAATACACACACAGTGCATTTGTTTACTTTTATCTGAAGCATTGGTCTGGTTATACTGACTTCTCCTACTTGAGAAGGCTCTGAATGAGTGCAGAAATTTCTCTGTGCAGTCTAAAGCACAGTGCTTTACAGACACTGCTGCTCAGTACTGTTTGATGGTTACTGCTGCCTCCTTGCATAGAGCAAAGATAAGGTCTAAAATTAGAAACTTCATTTTTGTCCAGTTTTAAATGCATACTATAGATATTGTAGCACATGGTAATGACAACATTCCAGATAATTTACCATGAATAAAGACATCTACTCTGAGATGCTTCTGGACTGAAGGGCAGACAAAATTGCTTAGAAAGATGCAGGGGATGTCAGCAGCTTTCTGTACGTACAGACAAAAGTCAGTGTCAAGCTACAGAGCAAACACATTGTTCTTCAGGAGAGTGGCTGTTTGGAGCAATTTTTAAAGAAGGAAGCCTAGGGGTCTTTTTAATGGGGAACAGGAGCCTAAGCCACCCTAAGAGCAGGGCAGAGGAAGCGAATGAAGACTGAATGTGAAAAGGAAACACAGATTGACAAAGCAGAAAGTGATAGAACAGCACAAGAAATAGAGATGAACCTTTGACGTTCTTGCAGGCTGAAGTGGGGAATCTCAGCTTGATTTAGTAGGGACTGATTGAATGCCGTTCTTTTTCCCTCACAATGATTTTTCAAAGAATCGCAGTAAAAGTATCTGAAAGCAACTTGCATTTAGTGGCAAGAAGTTTAGAGGGAGAAGCTGGGGGATGGGAGAAGAACAGAAAAAGGAACTAAATGGGACCTTTTCTCCCCAGACATAACTGCAAACATTTAAGTTAATAGAAATCACAAGCATCCTTCACTCTTTTTGTGTTGCTATGACAAGAAGAAAATATTTACCTGAAAGAAACATTTTTCTCTCAACTTGATTTCATGTGTTGTTCTGAAGTGGCAGTTTGCCAGTTAAAGTAAGCTTGATTATATATTTTTTGATAAATATAAGGATCTGTACACAGCACAAATTTGGTCAAAACCACCTTGTTTGTGTTTGCACTTGAATTTTTAGATTGTGTGCCCTCTTTCACGCATATATTTCTTCGTACCTAGTGCTTTTTCAATAACAGAGTGTCTTGAGGTCTTCTTCTCCAGAACTGAATTTAATAAATCCCTTAAGATCAGATTTGGAAGGTGGGGTGAGCTTTAATTCCTTCAAATTTATGTTATTTCTGCAGTGATAAAGGACATTTCTCAGGAGGTTGGTTCTGAATGTTTTGCTTATGTTGAGTAATACATTACTATGCAAACAGTACCATTAAATTTCTAGTGCTGTGTCTTTTCTGTCGCCTTACTTTGGGTCTCAATGAAATGTGAACATGAATTGCTTCCATCTGAGTCTGGACCATTAATTCTATTTATATGATGTGTTATGCTCTGGCTCATCTTTGGCATGTAATGTTGCTACTTCTCCCAGGAACACATGGACTTGGGGGTAGTGCCTGGTTTGTATTTAAACTTTGCCCCCAAACTGTATTTCAGTCACATGTGAATGCTTTTCTGTAGTTGTCCCAACAGTTATGGTGCCTTACATGACTCTTTCTGCCACACTCCAAAACAGTTCTCCTTTCCTTAGAGTCACACCATTATTAAAATCAAATAAAAACAAAATAATAAAATTGCTGCAAGATGGTTCTTTTATTTGTAGGGCATCTCTTCCACTACAATGATCAAGGAAAAATAGCTTATATAGAAGCTAGTGGAAGCAAGAACTCTCAAAAATCCATTGCAAGATGGTGAGTTCATTAAGCAATGTACGGGAAGCATGGCAGATATAATTTGTCCTGATTAAAAACCAGATTTTTCTAAAATTTGTCTCAACAGACTATAGACATGAGTTGAAGAAACAGGAAAGTCTGTCAAAAGAAATCTGGAGAGTAAAGCTGCTAATTTCAAATCTTATGCTTTGGTGATAGATGAAAGGAATGATGCAGACATGGCTCAACTTGCCATTTTTATTAGAGGTATTGATAACAAATTTAATATCACTGAAGAAATGGCTTCTTTGGTGCCATTAAAAAGACACAACTAAATCTCTTGATTTGTATGAAGCAGTAAAAACTACATTAAAGTGGTTTTCTTTTACCCTTTTCAACATACCCGGTGTAGGTACTGATTGTGCCCTGGCAATGGTTGGTAGAAAAGAGGGATACACATGGTGTATAAGTAGCAGTTTATTCAGCAATTGGAAAAGCTGTTGTACCTTTATCCCTTTTTTTTTTTTTTTAATTTGTTTTAAACAGACTTTGCTTTTTTTCTCCTGAGAAACGCTGTCAATTTATGTCAAAATGGAACAATGCTGGAAATATTTCTCCAGCTTCTTAACCTTAGCTTTCCTCTGAAATCCTATAATCTGTTATTCCCTTCTCTTTTATCTGGACTGGTATTGCGTACCCTGCTAGCTTCCTTTCTGTTCCTGGAATCAAAGAAGCACTTCTTAGCTTCTGCCTGCTTTCAATTTCCATTAGAGCACTGAGACTCCTTCTGTTTCCTATGGACTGTCCTCAGGCCACCTCATCTCGTCCCATTTACAGATAGTATAGCTAAATACCAGCCCTGAACTGACACCTTCTAGATCTACTCATCACATTTGACCTTTTTCTGTCAGCCTGCTTTCTGCTGTGACTGTGCTGCTACCAACTCAAATTCAAGCTGGTAAGCTCGTGTTTATGCTCCAGAGCCCTGCACAGCTCCAGTGAAAGGTGGTTTGAATAGCACATTACCTCTCCTGCATCAGCCCCTTTTAGCGCTAAATGTGCGGACAGAAGTGCCCTGAGCAATGACAGTTTTTCTTTTTGCTATGGAGGGACCTGAAAATGGTGTAGGCAAAGCTCAGCTGTGCTGTTCATGACACCAGTTTGGTGACTGGGAGTTAACAGAATCAAGATAGAAAGACCCTTTGCTCATGTGGCTGTGGAAAACTTTGCTGATGGTGGAGTCTGTGTGTGGAAATCAATGTCCTGTGCTAATGAGGAAATTATTTCAGTGCAGACACAATTTTTGAAGTCTATTGACACTTTTAGACAGCTTATGGTTTTATTTCTTGGTCATTGTATTTGGCTAGTTCTTGCAAAGGAACAACGGCAAGGCTTGCCATTATCACTAGGTACATAGCATGAGTGTTAATATCATGGGTTAAACTATATTGCAAGTAGTGGTGAGGAAGATTGCTGTGTGCTGCATTTTTATTACAGATAATGTATCATTGTAATGTATAAATCAGTGCTTCCTGTGCCCTCTGATTGATCAAGCTATGACATATGGAACTGTTGAAATCATTATGAATGGAGGCTACAAGTACAAAGATCCAAAATTGACTACATTTCTGTAATGCATAATTAAAATGTTCATGTCAGCAAATACCATTGATTGCACTTGGTGTATTATGCTAGTGTTCCATCGAACTGGCAGAGATATTTGCAAAAAAAAGGTTAGGTTTTTAACAGAAAGGGTCTGGAAATCTGTTTCCTTTTCTCACTTTGTCACCTTACAGGGATGTGACCTTATACTAAGTATTGACACTGGGGACAGTTCTGAAGAATATAAAATACATAGAAATAAAATGCTTAAAATTTCCCTGACTTTTTAAATGCAGTCATTCAAAAGAAAAGTCAGTTCACTGTACCTTGAATAGTGAATAACGTTCCTTGCAATAATGCTTACGGTTGGACTGGGAATCCCTGACTACATGATAAACCAAAACACAGATTTTTTGTTTCCATAGAAGATGTGTCCTAGAAGATACAATGCTTAGGACACTATTTTGCATTAAGCAAATTTGATGCTGACTTTAATAAAGCCATTCTTGATTCATTGCAGGCTGTGGTCATAACCAGATTTAGTTCTTTAAAAATGTTTGAAAAAATTCTAGTATATTCCTTTCCTTCTTTATCCTTCCCCATACGGCTTATTGGTTGCTTCTTTGATTCTCTCAATTGGAATTTGTATGATTGTCTGCCTTGCTCTGCTGCTGCTTCTGCTGAAATCAGCAATGACCTTGTAGTCATATTTTCAATATTCAGAATTCTGTTAGTTCTTTTCTTCTTGGTTGGAACTGATATTAACATGCTGTGTATCCAGTAGGCAGGCTTTCCTCCTGGGGCAGTGTAATTAACATATAAGTTTAATTCCACATTTATTTCCTTGAAATGGATTTATTAGCTATGGAGGATACAGTAAAACAAAATAGCACCTAAAATAACTGAATGTTATCCAAATTCATTTATCCAAATGAGGAAGAGAAACTGCTGCTGAGTTTGATTAAAACTTTTTTACTTAAATAAAATCATTCTAAATGAGAGGGAAACTTCAAAAGTAATGACTCCAGTTTTATTATGTTAGCCCATGATGTAGTTTCCATGGAAATAAATAGGAGGTATTAGTTTTGTAACAACAGACTTTTTTCCTAAGCATGAAGAAATGAAGCAAAAGCCATTATCTTCTCATGATTTCATGCTATCTTCAGTACAGACTGAGGTGAAAAGGTCTGTCTTCAAGTTTTATTCAAGAGAGAGAAGGCAAGGGAGCAGGAATGAGTGCTTTCAGTGGTTGCACCAAAATCACCTTTTTGCCTATTTTCTTTGTTACTGAAATAAACACCTGCTAATCCCAATGTTTAGCCTTCTGCCTTTGCTGTTTAGCTCTGGGAAAACTCTTACCTGCAAAGCATGATATTGCCCTTCCTGTCTGCTGCTGGAATCGTGGGCAATTAACTGCCACTATTCAATTGGTCTTGAGTGGCAAACTGGGAATGACATATGCCAGTTTCAATACTATATAACTCAATGTTATTTTGCCCAAACAATGGCTTTCAAAACATTAAAGACTTACTTGGAAAAGAATAAAGGAAATCTTTTTTCCTTAATTAGCTCTTTTTGATTGCTGAGATTATTCCTTTCTCTGACTCATGATCTTTTTATTTGCTTTAGGGACTATGCGTCATTTTCTGTATAGCACAAGTATAGTGACTCTCAAAATAATAGACTGTTAGGCCTAACAAATCTATTCTTTTAATTCTATCTGGATATCAAAATTGAATAGGAAAGACCATAATAAAACCTTTTCACAAGAAATTCATCCACCATCAGTAAATTTGATGGGATTTAGTAAAAGATCGAGGAGAGTTTCCATTCCTGGATGAAAAGTTACTGCTTACACAGTTGTTCCTCCACATATCCTAAGTGGATTAAGCAAGCATGAGTGGTAGGACTCATTAGCACAGAATGAAAAGATAATTGGTCCAGTTAGAGGAAAATACGAGGTTGATGTTTTACATTCCTGTTGTAATAGAAGTAGACCGTTAGTAGTACATACATATCACACTTGATTTACATCTCAACTATAGCTGTTGTATGAGAAAAATGGTGTCCACCAGAAATTCTGATAGCAGCAGCCACCAGTGCCAGGCTGGTGCTGAGGAAGCATGGGAAAGATCTGAGTATGTCAAGGGTAGAAAACTAGTTTGGGTTAGGAAGAAAATAATCAGTGTAGAGATTCTCCCCACAGAGAACAGACGTGTATTTTAATGGGAGAAAGCACAGCCAGGAAGACAGGACCCATCACACCATGTCTTAAACCTGTGAGAATACAAGGGAAGCTTTCAGGGAATTTTTCAGAGCATTCTTGACTTACTTGATAGAAATTCATAGTCACAAGTATCCCAGAATAACATATTTTTATATAAACATATGCTAAATAGTATAAATCTGATAGCACACAACTAGATGTTTTCTATTCCTCTGAGTATGCTCATTGTGCTGTGATGAGAACAGAGTTAATAAATGGTTTGTTTTACCCTCTTCCCAATTGCAAATGAATGCAAGATCAATGGTACCATTACTGGTCTTTTTTCTGCATCAGTGTATTTCTGACAATGTGTACTATGAGCATAAGAGGATGATTTGACCTCTTTATTGTAGTAGGATGTGGCAATTATTTTTTTTTATTGAAATTTCAATTAGCTTTTCTGTTCTTATAATGTTTTACCTAAATCCTCTTATAAAGTTCCTACCGAGGTTACCAGAAAAGATCATCTAAGCGTGACTGTGCTAAAAGGTAGAGGTAAAGAAAACAAATTATTTCTATTGTGTACAAAATTGAGGTCACTTTAGGTTAACTGAATCAGATTCCTTGAAGGGATGAAGACTTTCCACATCATGAAGAATCATTCAGAGAATTCTAATTGAGAAAAGAAGGACACCAGCCTCTTAGAAAAGAAAAAGATACCAAGATTAGTACAACTGAGCAGGAAAATCTGAAATAGATTTTACAGACCGTTGCCTTTATGACCCTTATAAAAGAAAAATTGTCAGATGGAAAACAATGAAGAAAACCATGTAGATTACAACTATATATTCAACTGTCTGGCAATCTGAGTTCACAGTTTGGACCAACTGAAAAACAAAGGAATTTAGGATTTACAATTAGAATTTTTTAGTATCTGAAATAATTAAATGCTAATATAAATTTTTAATAAAGAAAAACTCACCCTTGCACTTGACACCAAATTTAAAAACACCAAGAGACGATTAAAAATTGCAACAATTAAAACTTTCACTTGGCATTGACTATTATTGGTGAGATTAACATGATTTTATTTTCTTTGGAAAACTTATTTGTTTTTAAAAAAGAGTATTAAAACATTTTTTCCAGTCCTTAGCTTGCATCATATGGAAGAATTTTTGAGTAGTGAAGTTACTTTCAGGGTATGTATATATACAAAATATAGGAAATCTGAAGTTCACGAGCTCTTGTACAAGTGCTGAACCAGCTATATTCAAAACAATGTTCAAAAACATTGCGATTGCAGGGTCCTCTGTTTTCTGTGAAAATGCATGCCATTCGCCAAGCTTAGTCTCTTGGGTGTGAATGCATTCAAATAAGAGAAGTCCATAAATTACATGCTGCTCAGTTCTAATATAAAATAAGTAATTCCTGCTGATCCAGCTAAGAAGCCAATAAGCCCATTTTCACAATGATAATGCCAATATGACTCATTGGGCATTTAACTCTGTCCAAGAAAGGAAGAATAGATAGATGGGCTCTTGTGCATGTGTATGTTGCAGGAGAATGACTCAGTAGTGTTGAGTCCCTGTTATGAAGTGCAGAGGGGAAAGAAAAGAGGAGTAATGGCCTATTTCATACAACAAGGAGGCTTTTAAAAGACTTGACAGGGTGAAATTAATGTAGGCTTAGGGATTTGATATATCCTTTGATTTGCAATGACACCAGAGATGGGTATAAACAAATGTGAGTCCTCTGCATTCAGTGGCCTTATGCCAGCTGTTCATGGGGCTGTTCGGTACCTCTCGTATTTTCATTCATAGAATCATAGAGTCCTTAGAGTTGGAAGGGACCTTTAAAGGTCATCTAGTCCAACTCCCCTGCAATGTACAGGGACATCTACAACTAGATCAGGTTGCTCAGAGCTTGGTCCAGCCTGACCTTGAATGTCTCTAGGGACGGGGCTTACTGCCTCCTCTCCGAGCAACCTGTTCCAGTGCTTCACCACCCTTACTGTAAACAATTTTTTCTTTAAATCTAACCTGTATTTCCTCTCTTTTGTTTTGAAGCCATTCCTTGTCCTGTCTCCACAGACCCTGCTAAAGAGTCTGTCCCCCTCTTTCTTGTAGCTCCCCTTTAGATATTGATAGGCAGCTATCAGGGCATCTTGGAGCCTTCCATCTTGGAGAGGCCGGACAGCCCCAGCTCTCTCAGCCTATCCTCATAGGGGAGGTGTTGCATCCCCTAGATCATTTTTGTGGCTCTCCTCTGGACATGCTCCAACAGGTCCATGTCTCTCCTGTGCTGAGGACTCCACAGTCCTGTGCAATAGTGCTGCACAATGGATAAGATTCAACAATGCATTTTGAAACAAAAATCTGTACCTCCAGAAAAGATATGTTTTCCCAAATTCTTCTGTAGCCTATAGGGAGATTATACAGAGAAGGAAAAAAAAGATTAAAATGTCAACTTCCTCCACCTGTAATCAAAGAGGGTTGCCATAGTTACGGTGCCTCTTTTTTTGTGTTAACAGAGGTCAGAGTTCTGTGTATTCCTCAGTTGTCTCTTTCTTCTGTCTCACAGAACTATCCCTTTAGACTTTACAGGTGCATAGTTGGCAATTTTAGTCAATTTTTACCCTTTTTGTTTTTAAAGCGCTTCAGTGTTACAGTTGTAGATTCATACATGAACAGTTCAGGAAAACAAATAATGAGTCTTTCAAAATAACTCTGAATGCGTGTGTTTTTTCACCTATCTTTATGTGGCTGAAAGTAGTTAAAATCCATGTTTACCCAATGAAAAAAGACTGATGTGAAGACCAAAACAGTTTCCTCAGATCTTGTTGTTCTCCTTCAAGCACGTCTTAAACTTTGCTGTTTCAAACTTGTCTTTGAAGGGAAAGGAAGATAAAGGATGTTTCCTTTTGGGAGTGTGGTGGAGTAGTTTGCAGGCGAAGGGCCTAGACTGCTAATTGCTCACACTAAAATTGTGCTTATGTTTCGCGTACCTAAGAATTTTGCTCTCGAACTTTTAACCATTTAATTTCCTAAGATCTGATCATTGCATATCCTTAGCATTTTAGGAAAGTGAACATTGAGTTTGTTATTTGATGGTGGTAATTTTGTCTACCTTTCTGAGAACAAAGGTGAACATACTTTTTTCTTAAAAATGCAAGAATGCGTTTCTCTCACATGTTGCTCTCATAGTATTTCAGTACTACAAAACAGGCCATCACCTATCCACGGATTAGATAACAAGCAGTGGAATAATATATCGCTCAGGGTGTTGCCAGGTCTGCACATGAAGTGGTGGTACAGAAAAGCCCTAGGTATCAAAAATTTTTATATCTTGAAATATTTTCAAAATACGGCATAAAGTCCATTAAGTAAAACAATAGTAATAAGGTGTTAAAGTAGTGTATTCTTCACACCTTTCTTCTGATTGGATTCTCCCTCAGAGACACAGGGAAGTTAGAATATACACATTGGAAAAGTAGGATGCCTTTTAAGTAAATCGTAGGTTCACTGGAGAAGCCATAGGTCCTACTTATGTCTATCAAGTAAAGTGATAAGAAAAATATACCTGGCTGCTTTGAGATTGATTTGCCAAAATGTTTCCTGCTTATTTTTTTGTGAAACACCTAGTTAAATGTGAAGGTCATTCCTGTTTACAGGGATCAATGAACTCTGTAAATAAATGTAGCTGATTTTTTTTGCAGTTGAATGTTTCTAGCTAGAAATACTCCTGTATTTTTTCTCATTTGTTAGCTTGATGAATTAAGAGAATCAGGGCTAGTGAAAAGCCTGGAATGGAACTCACTGCAATGTACAGGAGTCTACCCGTTGACTTCAGTGATCTTTGAATGGATCTAAGGATACTTTTGAATGGAAAAACAGTTTCAGCATCTAGCATGGAGTGAAATTTGTGGACAAAAAATGAGACTATGACAATTTCATGATAAAGAGACTGTATAGTAATGAAAGAATATTGAAAGGTCCAAGTCAACATAGACAAATAAATACCTAGAATCTAAGCCCAAGAAAACCTGTGGGCGTTTGAGGGAAGAAGAAAGAGCTGCTGTGGATTACAGAGTGTAGTCAGAGTGTACGTCACTTGAACAAAATACACCACTTGTTTTAAAAAATATTCTGTAGAAGAAATTGACAATATTACAGTAGAAAAATGGACAAACAAGTACCCTAAATGTAAATGTAACTTCTATTTGTTCTAAAAAAAAAAACATACAAACCTCTGAGATACCGGAAAAGCAAGAGGGAAGAAAACCCTGCAGGCAATAAAGAGTAAGAAGCTTAAACTCAGGTCTTACTGAGATTAAACTACTAGTGCTTTTGTTATGAGGTTTTTTTTTCAAGCTTAAATGTATAATTCTCTCTGAATATTTTCTGCTGTTCTCTTATCAGAGTGAACACATAAATTTCATTTTGAATCTTTTTCTAAAGTGCTTCTATTCCCCTGGTTATGGATTGTTTTTTCCTCAGATTTCACATTTCCTGAGTATGAGAAAAGCAGCTATACTTGATTTAGCATTCTTGAAAAGACACAGTGAAACTGTGGTTTCCTGTGTTGTCCTTCAGCTATTTTCTGAGGTGAACACACGCTGCAGATATTTTCTTAAACGAAGGTCTGTGGTTGTTTTGTTAGCATAGGCTTAGCCATGGTCTTCAGCTAGTCCATTGGACTTCGGGAAGTATCTTATGGTTTGCACCTGTGTGCAGGTCAAGTAGGAGAAAATCCAGCCCTATACAAATTGATGAAATTATTCAGATGTATGTTGTTCTTCATTCCTTCAAGTTAGCTCATTTTGCTTTTCTCTCACATAGCCAGCATGTCTGTCAAGTGATGCTGTGGAGTGTTTCACTGTGGTTTTAGCTAACACATTGCCCACTGAGGAATTTTAGGAATGCTATGAAAAGGAGATAATGTTTGCTGAGGTTCGTTTTTGCATAGTGTATGCTAGGATGCATGTGTAATTTTTTTTTTTTTGAGATTTTCTGGGTAAATTTTCATTAGAAACAGTCACTTCATCTTCACAAAAATGTAATTCTTCCATTAGCTGTTGGTGATTTTGTTGTTTGTTTGTTAACCTCCTAAAGGTTTCCATTAGTCAATGGAAATTACTGTCTTGGTAAATTTAAAGATCATTGTCCTATATTTCTCTCACAACTTCTCTTATTTTTGGAAGCTCCCAAATGCTCCTGCATTATGTAACCTGTCTTCCAGTCTCCTTTCCTACCCCCAACAAATTGTGTGTGAAGATCTGGAATGAAACTGTTTTCTGTGTCTGCTTTTCACCTTATGTTGTATTTTTATTGCCTTAAGATTCTGTAATGAGGCATCTGCAGGAGAACTCTGTCAAAAGTTTTGTCAAAAATTTTCACCTGGATTTGTAATCTGATTAGGTTTGTGTGTGTGTATAGGGAGAAGGGGATCAAGAATAGAGAGAGAGGAAGTTTCTGACATCTATTGAAAAAGGCAATTCATTCTCACCTGAATAAAACTCATCCCAACAGGATAGGACAGCAGAGATGCTAGATTAGCGACATTTAATATTAAAGACACTGTTGGTTGTAAAAGTCACTGAACTCCTCAAATGTTTACAGATTAGAGTCTGAGACTAAATATAAGCCATCGTGTTTATACTGCCCACGATGCAAATAAAAGGCAGGACTTACATAGGTCATGCTATGGTTTTGAGATTGTTGCTGCTAAGGCAAAGAGACAACATCAAGAAAGAAGAGCAGCCTTTCTCACCCATCATTATCAGATTCTTACAGATTTTGATTATTATGCATTTGACATTGCCAAAGGTTAAAGTAAATATTACAGTAACATTATCAGATTCAAGTTTTCCCTTTTATCAGCAGCAGTTTTTTCTGTCCTCGATTATCAGCTACATTTAAAATGTTTCAATGATCATTGTGCTATTACTGCCGGAGAACTGCCCTTGTATTAATCTCCATTCCCCAAGAAAGCAGAAAACGGAGGAATATTTCATTAGCATGTGCCTGCTTTTAAGGAGAGGCGTGCTGTCCTTTCTAATTAATGTATCTATATCAGAAAAAGAGGATAAGAGATTTTAAAGCAACCTAAATAGTTTTATACCCCCAAAGCATGAAACAAAACCTCAGCTAGGCTGTTTTTACTCTTTGTATATAAGCAGGGTGTTAACAAAGATTTCAGATACATTGTATTGGGCTGAAAAAATCTTTGTTCTATGTACTGTTCTAGAAACATGAGTTTTTATGTCTGTATATTAATGTCTAAGTAGACCAACATGAACCTCCTGTTCAAAATATCCAGAGATTTGGCTTGCTTAAAAAAGAGATGGCAAATAACATTATCTGTTTAGTTAATTTTTGTATGTTGGTTAATAATGAATAAGCTGTGTAGCTGATATATTTCAAATATCTCACTGGATTTATAGGAACTGATAGAAGTCTGAAATAACAGTTATGTGAATAGGTAAGCAAGCACCAAAGAAAAACCATCATTCATCGTATGCATGTTTTATTACTCTTGAAGAACATAGATCTTATTGTTGATTCTCCATAGGCCATTTTATTTGGCTGTGGAAATTGCTTTTGTGCACAAAGGTGAGGACAGTCTTTATATATATGGACCAGAATCATAACATTTCAGGTGCATGCCTCTATTTTATTAAGGCAAATGTCCTAAATATAGTAATATAAAAAAATTATCCATTTCATGATCTATCCGTTTCTCTGGACGGCTGTTTATTTTTAATAAAGCTAATAGATGTAGTGCTCCTATGTTTCCAGCCATATTCGAAGAGAGCAACCATTGCAGTATCTAATAAGAACTGAACTCCATGTGCCATACTATTTAGTTTCTTTAAATGCATCCTTTTTCTCAGTGATGCTTTTAATCAATTCACTTCCCCAGTAAGATCCATGTGAATTTTGTTGCTGCTTAAAGAAAAGTTTGGCCATTCAAAAGAAGAAATATTTGGGAAAATCTTCCAGCGAAAAATGTGTAATGGTGGTGGTAGATTGTGGTCTTTTTATATGCAGCACTGAAGGAAATCATAGCCTTCAGCTAAGCTTCTTTGCAGTTATGTAGTTTGTATCAACTGTGCTTTTTATCTGCTGTAACTATTAGGTTTGACTGTTTCATATGCTATCACTTGTCACATGTCCATGAGTACAGCAGCACAGTGCTCCACTATTGTATCATCCTTTCAGGTGTAGACCTTGACTATATTCATGACCTGCTTCTAGAGAAGTGGAAACACTCTTGAATAAGCTATCAGCTCACTGGATCTGTGTAAGTGACTTGTTGAAAATCATCAGCCTTTGTTAGAATAAACCTGATGATTAAAAGTAATTCTTACTTTTACAAAATACATTTTCTTCTGACTCGCTCTTATTTCCAAAACCTTATTTTTCAGATTTTTTACGTATGTAAACTTTCATATTTTCTTTTTCATTGGTCTTGCTTGCTTACACGCTTGCAGGGAGAAAGGAAAAAATCATAAGCGTTTGTGTTCTCTTGTGCTGGTGGCTAGGTAGATATGTTCATACAGGAAGGCTGTTAGTGTCGCAGCTCTTCATACCATGGTGGATATTCTTCTTCTGATAATGACTGTTCTAGCCTTCAGTTTACTGAGTAAAACTGTGACTGGGCCAACAGAAATACAAAACCTTAAAAATATCCACTGAGCTACTTGGGAAACTCAGAGCAATATTATTTAGGGCATAATCAATGCTACTTTTAGTCTTCTGGTGTTCAAATACCATTATGCAAACTGGATTCAAAAAGCCCTGAAGAGATAATGCAGCCAATTTCCTCCCTGTTAAACTGAAACGCTTGGAGAAGAGCACCTGAAGCAGTTTAGCAATGTAATTTGTGGATGTAAGTTATGTTTGTTGCCTGTCCTCTTACTGAAGATCTCTGTTCTTTCTGGTGTTATTAGAAAGATAGGAATGAAGAGAAATTAGTGTAACTGGCAACAAATTCAAATTTTACTCAAGTATCCTAAAACAATTCAAAAATGCCAGTATAGGGCTGTTTTTGAGTCTTTGTTAAAAACAAACTTCCAGGACCATAATCTGCTAGATTGGTGGTGTTATAAAGCAATTATCTCCTGGCTATTAGCACCAGCCCTGTATCCTCCCTGCTGACCAGCTGCCCTGCTAACTTCTGATGGCCTCACATCAATTTCAGCCGTTAGGGGCCAGATATTCCTTAGCCCTCTTACAGCAGCCATAATGTGCTTGAGAATTTGCTTAGTATTTTTCACTTGTTTACTGCTTAAAGCGCTTTTTTTCTTACTGAAACCGTTTTGTGTGATTTTTTGAAGTACTTCTATTTGAACCAAATTAGATTCAGATGCTTGTGTAGGTATGGAGTGCTTCCTTTTTTTTTCTCTTTATTGGTAAAGGGCTGGTAGGCTTCTTAAGCTCTGTATGTCCCATCTAAGGAAGAAATATCTGGTTATGTGCTTTTTGGTGTGTTTTTTTTTCCTTTATTAATATGAAATTCAAAGTTTTGATAATTTAAAGAGTGTTTCAAACTTCTTATAGATCATTAAATAGCAATTTTTTTAATATTATTTTTAAAAAAGAAAAATAGATCAGGAATGAGAGTGGTTTACAACTAGTGAGAAGAACATATTTGCAGTTGAAAGAAGAAACCATGGAACAAAATTCTCAGGAAAACTTTGGACTATGCTCTCAAAATATCTAAGAATGTTAAGAAATGGAAATAAGACATCTACAGTTTTGTTTAGTATAAGTCTGTGTGTTTGACTTGAACAAAGATTATCTTTTTATTTTATTTATTTTGGAGTTCAGTTTTTACATTTTCTTAAACTAGTTTCATAAACGCTTGCATATTTATTTTCATAAAAACTGTTTTTTGGAATGCTTTTATAGGTCCTGTCAGCCATTTTCTTTTCCGTAGGTATTTGATGAAGTGTAGGGGCTATGTACATGAGCTCAAGTTGGTTGTGGGGTTCCTCACTTGTAGTCTGTGTTAGCATAATCACCAATTTCAACTTCAGTGTTTTTTCTTCCAAGGATGGAAGCATGAAGGCTGAAAATAGTTCTGGGAGGATGAGAAGTTTCGTGAATATTTCAGTGGGGAAGCTTCTGATGCAATTTTATTGATTTAAACTTTTAAGAGTACTGCTGTTGGCTATAGAACATAGCTACTGTTTTGAATGTATTTCTTCTGCTTTTGATAGCTGTATGTTGTTCTTAATACGTAGACATTTGTTTCTTGATAGGCTGTTCTTCCCCTGACTTTCTTTTTTGCCCCTTATGTTGCTCTGCCACCTATGTGTTGGCCTTGGCTCGTTTTATTTTCTTGCTAGATGTGTAATGAGGTAACATGCTCTTCAGGCAGCTTTCATGGATAGCATAGTTGTTATGCCCTCAGTTTAGGCTCTCATGACAGGTGATTTAGTTCAGATCTGGCATAGAAATGTTGTTGCTTGGTAGCTTACTTGAAAGGAAGTTGTACATTTGGATCCGTGAGAGAAATTAATCTGAACTAACATAGGACAAGCATACTGTTGAAGTGAGAACTTTTTAAAATTCAAAAATGTTGAATTGTAGTGTAATACACCTAATGAATACGATATCCAAATAAATTTACCATTTTAACTGGAGTTACCTTTTCTGAGTGATACTTGCAGAATAAACCTAGAAGAACTTGCTCTTCCATTGAGAAATGTGAAAACATTCTTAATTATTACTATTTGTTTTTAAACTTAATTTTGAACAACTAGAAAGTCAAATACCTGTAATATAAGGAGGTGTTTTGAAGTTATCAGTGACAAGTTTTTTAAGTCATTTGACATCAGTATGAGATCTTTAGTATTTGCATATTTCTAATTCTAATGTGATTAAATAATGCTGCGCTTGGAGAAGAGCCTGTCCTATAGCAGGTGATAGTTCCTGGATTTCACTGAAACACTACAATGAAAACATGGTAGTGGAAGTCGAACGAACTAATTTGCAATGGAAATTCTAAAGAACAGCTACTTTGGGCTTTGAGTACTAATATTGAGAGCACAGAGGCTTTGTTTGTTTTGGTTGTTTTCTTGATTGTTTGTTTATGTTGTGATAATGAGACGACTGGTTCTCTAAAGGGAAATAGCAATTCAGTAATAATTCAAAATATTGAATGTGCACTGACCGGCTTTGCTTTCTGTTTTGATCATGGGTTTTTTTTTTTTCTTTCTTTCTTTTTTTTTTTTAAGAGTTTAGTATCTGTACTCATGTGGATGAAAACTTACTGGAGAGTGTGCTGCAGGCTGAAGAATTACAGATGCAGATACAGTTTTTGCATCAAGTTCCTTCCCTGTGTCTCTGACATTCCTTATTGCTCATTTAGGTTAAGGTTGATGACCTCAAAAGAACCACTAGAGACCTGCTGTGAAATACAAATGCTAGGATAATAAACAAACAAACAACTAAATCATGTTTTCAGAATATTACTGAGCTCTGAATGGTCAAGAACATGGAAATGTGATACGCAAGATGCTTTTTGCTATGGTGTTTGAGAGCACAGAACATCCATAATGAAATAGGCAGTTACTCAAGAACTTAGTTGTGTTAAATTATCCACAACATGAAGTACACAGTTTAGAAATTTTGTAGCACTTAAACTGAAAGTGATCAAAAAGCAGTAGCTAACGCTGCTTTTTTTGTCTTTAAAAAACAACAACAAAAACAACATATTTTCCCGTGTCTTTGATTCTTCCTTCCTTTTTAAGCAAAAATAGACTCAAAGCAGTTCACGAAAATCTGCTACAACTGTCTTTCACTCATCTTGGTATAATATGTTGAGCAAGGGATTTTCCTTTATGCATCTAGCAGAAATGGTATCGTAGGAAAACATTTGAAACTCAGATTTCCCCTTCTACTTGCACACTAAACAATGGACATCATATAAAATAAGAACTTCACTCTCTTACAGTAGTGATCTTGGCAATTATTTTTCATGTGACGATCTCTCTTTGAATAACACGTATTTTAGTGAGACCATAGTACCTCAACCACAGCACCAAATTGATGGAGCTTTTTTATTTTAGAAAATGTACAAGTTCAGTAGTGAACATGGGTATGTATCTGTAACTTGTCAGGCAATCAATGTTCTTCTGTGTTTCTAAGAATAAAATACTTTAAGCTGCAGGAGAGCAGAGAAGTGGAGTTTATTTGTTCTGCCAAACAAATAATTGTAATGATGTCAGTGATACTAGGAATACTGTCAAAGAAACCTTTTTATTTTTCAGGTGGAAAAAAAAGTAAGTTGATTATTTTGTGTTGCTGAATTTTTTCTGGAGTGGTTATAGCTAATCCAGTGCCTTACATCAAGGAACTTTTCTAAAAACAAAACTAGACACCTTCTTGCCCCCAGACAGTCATGGGTTAAGTTTATAGTCCAGTAGCAGGCTTGTGTTCTATCAATGCGCTCTCAAAGTTTGTGGCAAGCAGTGTCTTCTGTGAATGAAGGCAGAGAAAATGGTGAATGGGAAGTGAACTTGAAATAGGGGATTTGAATGAAATTAGATCTTGAGATGATGCTCTGCAAAGGTTCTTGGGTCAGAGCTTTACTAGGAGTATGGAAAAAAGAACAGATGCAGCTAGACATAAAGGTGCTACAAATGTATGACTGAAATATGAGTAAAACTCATGGGCTTTAATGATCACTTGTCAGCTTTGCTGGTCTGTGTGTGAAAATACAGGAAGAGTCATTTAACTATCTACCCATCAGGAAACTAGATGAGTTCTAAAGAACGTGCCTTTCATTTTCATGGCTGGATTTCTAAGCATGTGTAAAAGAAGGATTTGGGGTTGTCTTGATGAGAAACTTAATGTGAGCCGGCAGTGTGCGCTTGCAGCGCAGAAGGCCAACCGCATCCTGGGCTGCGTCAAAAGAAGCGTGGCCAGCAGGTCGAGGGAGGTGATTCTGCCCCTCTACTCTGCTCTCGTGAGACCTCACCTGGAGTATTGTGTCCAGTTCTGGGGCCCCCAGCACAAGAAGGATGTGGAGCTGTTGGAGAGGGTCCAGAGGAGGGCCACGAGGATGATCAGAGGGCTGGAGCACCTCCCCTACGAGGACAGGCTGAGAGAGTTAGGACTCTTCAGCCTGGAGAAGAGAAGGCTGCGGGGGGACCTGATAGCAGCCTTCCAGGACCTGAAGGGGGCCTACAGGAAAGCTGGGGAGGGGCTTTTTACAAGGATAGATAGTGACAGGACAAGGGGTAATGGTTATAAACTGGAAGAGGGTAGATTTAGACTGGATATAAGGAGGAAATTCTTCACTGTGAGGGTGGGGAGACACTGGGACAGGTTGCCCAGAGAAGTCGTTGATGCCCCCTCCCTGGAATTATTCAAAGCCAGGCTGGATGGGGCTTTGAGCAACCTGGTCTAGTGAGCGGTGTCCTTGCCCATGGCAGGGGGGTTGGAACAAGATGATCTCTAAGGTCCCTTCCAACCTGAACCATTCTATGACTCTGTGAAGACAGTAGGTTTCTTAGACTGCCATGAAATTTATTTGGGGAGTTACAGAAGAGAAGAAAACAAGGAAAAGGTTGCATTACATGCATCTTATTTTTGCTTTTCTGTCATGAAATGTGCCTTTCTTGTCACATAAGCAGTAAATATTTTCTGGTGCCTCTATCTGGCAGTCCTATACATATATAGGGTATGGCAGTCCTATATATCAGTTCATGTAACTTATGTTGCCAGTTCTTCAGGTTGTGTAATGAAGTCTAAGCGATATAAAAGTGGGATGAGAACTCTCTGTTTAAAAAACAAACAAACAAAAAAACCCTTGGCCAACATTTCAAATACGAATAGCAAAGGTGTTAAAACAGAAACAGTAGTTCAAGGATTTTATCTCATGAGTAAACTGTCCAACAATTTCTACTGAAGGATAGGAAGAAACAATTAGTGTTGGCCAGGAGTCAGGGTTAAGGTATTTTTCTTTCGACTAATATTAACATCAATTTCAAATAGTAGGAAATGATTACATTTGGGACAGTTATATTTTTCTGAAGTAATTTTTCAGTCTCTGAAGTAAAAATCTTAATTAGCCAAGAATTTGCAGTGTGTGTAATTTGCATACTGAATTCCTTTTATTGGTGTCTTTGGCAAGTTCAAACCACTATGTAAAGTTAGAATAATTAGTTTATAACGTTCATGACTCATTCTGGGATCATTCACAAGGAAAGTGCTCTATAAACATTGAAGATGATCTGTGACTAGAGCAATTTATCTTATGCTGCCTGAATTCATCCTATGCTGCAGCATAGGAAATAGGATTTGGATCCCATTTAGCTCTTGCTTATTCACCTTTTGCAGTAAAGTAAGAAACACTAAGGTGGGCACCACCCTCCTTTATTAAACTGCTTAGTATATTTTTCCCCTCGTACACAGATGTAGCCCTGTATAAAAAATTATCATTAATTTTACTTTTAACAAGAATGCAAAAGAAATACATCTAGATGGTACAAAGACTCTTATCATTCATGGAAGAAGGCTAGATAGAGCACTCCTGTATTGGAGAAGGGGCTCAGAGGTATCTGATACTTTAAATGTGTTTTCATTTGGTTGGCTTTTTTTCTTGAGATACTTTTACTACAGAGGTAAGCCATTATGTTCTTAAATACATTGGATCTGGGGAACAGGAAAGGTTCACTCCCAAACTTGTAAATAAACTTGTCTGATGGCTTCTTTTTGTAAGAACTGGGAGAAGAAAAAAATAGCATGATTTTGGAAAACTGCAAAAAAAGCAGTATTCTTTTCCAGAACACATAATATATTCTTCTATTTATTCTGCATATTTTCATACAGGAATAATCTCCTTTGAATCTTCCAGTATCCTATGGATATAATGTTGTTCTGGGATTTTTTTTATACTAAAATACCTCCTTGATTAAAAAAAAATCAGTAGACTCTAAAATAGACTTAGTTCCAAATTTTTGATATGCCTAAACAACTGTTCTGTTTATTACTATCAAGACGCCTTTATAAGACTAGTCTTATGATGGTTGTGGTGTACGAACTGTAAAAGAGCATGACTTGGTCTCTAGATGTTGTTCGTAAATTGAACTTTTGTTCAGAACTTCATGATGCTACTTTTCTGGAAAGAAGTCCGGATTATAATTCAAACTTCAGTGATTCTATAAGGCCAACTTCAGATTTAAGTTTGCTTTCTTCTGTTGACACAGACCAAAAACTCCCCTATAAGGAGTCTGTGAGGCATGGTTCTTTCAGCCTTGATGGTTCTAAATCTACTTCATTTCAATTTTATTGATATAGTAGTTTTTGCAAGATTCTCTCTCCTTTATTTACTAGCTGTTATCCCAACCTTCTTAAATGTAGCTGTCGAGACTATTCTTGGCTGGTTTGGAGAGTTTAAAAAAAAAAAAAAATTGTGATGCCATCTGATTCTAATGGTCCTTTCATAAACAATAAACATGAGCATGTGAAACAAAATAAGTAATTTTAAAGCAATGGAATTTCAAAAATCCCCCCAAATTATTTTATTTTCCTTGTTTCTATGTGGTTTGCTATTATTACTGCTTTTCATAAATATTACAGTTAATTCTAAGTCTTTGGCCTAATTTATAAGTCAGTGATGGGTATGTTGCCCTCTTCTCACTACTCAGATGGCCTGGTTAACCTTGAATATATGGTCAATTGCTATTGCAGTCTGTGCTTCTCTTTACAGAAGGGTATTGAACTCATATATGAGAAGGGTACTTGCAGCACCATGGTTAAAAGGGAAGTGATATGCTTCACTGCCTGAAAAATAGGTAAGAGTTACAGAGGCTTTACAGTGGATAATTCTGTAGGTAAGGTGCGCGTATATATAGCAAGGGAAAGACACTTCTGGTATTTCAGGGAGAATAGAATATGTTTGAGAAGATGTCATGGTGTCCATAACTGCAACCAAACCAACATCCAATGAAGTAGCTTTGCTTTGTGATTGCTTCCTAGATGGCTGTGATTCAATATTGCCTGCTAGGTTGTTAAAATAGACTAAAAATTAAGGGTTTTTTTTGGTGTACCATATAAATGAGAAGAAAACCTTTGAGTAGGAACTGCCCATTAAACACACTGAGAGAAGGAAAATATGTTTAAATTGAAAAAGGAGCATTTTGGATGTCTTTCCAAGGTGTTGCTGCTTTGAAGCCCGCTAGCATGTGAGAAGCTCCATTCTGAACTAATCATTGGGATACTTGCAGTCCCTCATTATTAAAAGAACCCCTTAAGCATCAACAGCTTCTAAACAAAATATCCTTTTTTGATTTGTCTTTGACATCACAGCCGTTTTTCAGTCAAAATGTTATTGCTCCAGGTAAAGAACAAGCTTCTAAGGAAGAGAGCTGGTTTCCATGCAAATATCCAAGATAATGAAAATAAAAAAAGCTACAAAAGCTTCTTAAAGCAAATTTTGAGAACATCAGAACTCCTACTGAGGATCTTTAGGCAGATATTTCAAAAAGGATTCATATCCTTGATTAACATATAGGAATGTACTTACAGCCAGTTCTACAGAAATGCTTATGTTTGCACTTGCAGTGCTTAGTTATTTATTGTGCATTTTAGCATTTTGAAACACTACGCTTCCACAAATCTTACAGGCCTAAGCTTAAAGTTCAGTGTTTTTTAATAAAAGTAACACACGTTAGGTTATAACAAGGCCTGAAAATTTGTTCTGTTTGGTTAGGCTCTTTTAATTAGTCAGTGAAATACTGACACAGCCCAAGCTCTAAGTCCTCATCTTCTTTATTACCTTCTGTTATGTCTTTCTCTTTTTACCCCCACTTCCTTCCCACCCTCATCCTTTAGGGGAAATGAAAATGGATGAAATGGTGCATATCTTCTTCTGAAATTGGACCTGTAAGTAACCAGCGTTAATTTATTGCAGGGGATAGAAGCATAACTAATGCTAAAGCAAATGTGCTTCTGGAAGCCGTTTAAAACTCACTTAGCAATTACCCAGATTATGTTTAGGTGATCAGCATGTCTGTCCTTTCTGTCAACATCTTGCATGCACAGAAATAGTGAAAGCAGTCACAAACAACAGCAGTGAAGACTTAAAAAAAATAAAAAAAATCTAAACTTTTTTTTTGAGAGGTACAGATGTCAAGCACTGAATACTTTAAGTTTACGTTTGGGGTAGGATGTCTGAACTAGAAAATAGATCTAGATTTTTTTCCTTCTCTCAATCTGTCTGTATATGACATCAAGATAATAAAATTTAAGATTTGAGAAAAACAAATATGTCACTCAGAAGAAACAACCTAGAATTGTTCTCAGGCAGAGGGGAGGTGATGAAGCTTAAGTGCTTCAGACTTGTCCAAAGTCTAAGTGGAGGAACTGTCTTCTCCATGCCTCACCTCTCTGTAACCCAGCTTGAAAGACTGTGATGTGCTCCGTTAATTCCTGTGTTTTCAGCAACATCCAGAAATCCAGATGCCTTCATCAGACAGGAAGATGCCTTTAGGTACTCAACGATGTTGAAGTTTGTAAGTTTAGAGGAGTTGGATATACCTACGTAAGAGCAGACAGTAGCACAGGAACACTGCACGTTTTGCTCAGAGGTTGTCACATCCTTTTTTCCTCAGTAAACCTTTGGTGTTGCAAGGAACCGTAGTATCCAGAAAAATCTGTGAAATCTGTTATTCTTGCCACGCAGAGTAATTATGTAGGCCCTTTCTTTAATTTTTGTTGTTTTCTCCAGACTTCTAACCCCAGTTATTCCAGAGGAAAAGTGCAGGTCCTTTGCTGTGATTTCCATCTTAAGGCGTAGGCTCCTAATAACTGCTCTCTGCATCTGGTCATCAAATCTACCACATCAGCAGGAGGTTACAAGTGTCTTAGGATATTATTTGCATGCATCTCTCCACTACTGTGCTGCAGATAAACTGTTGTGACACTGTAATGAATATTTACTCAAATGTTTGGTATTCAGTTAATGTTCCCGTTTAGCACTCTGTGCATTATACCATATTTCAATTCACTTTCTCTTCAGTAAAAGGGGAAAAAAGAAAGCAACTAATAGATGCAATTGCTATGTGATGTATAGGTTTTACTCTTATCATAGTTACATTGGTGGAATCCAGTCTGTTCTAGAAGAAAAAGGTAGATTTCCATGCATGTTCTATATGTGCAATAAAAGGACCCTGATGTGCAGGGACAGAGAAGTGACCCGAAGCAAACCCATCTAACACTGAGTAAGCTGCTTTCCAATTAACCCATTTGTTTGTACACTCAGCTCTGTGTTGCACTCAGTGTCCTTTTGCTCAGGGCTTGCTGGAACACATCCTCAGCTGGGATACGTGGACATGGCTACCATTTTAGGTGAGAAACTGGCCATCCCTTCTCTCCGTTATTTGTGAACAAGATGAGAGTGGGAAGGGGAATCACACTTGAAGTTTTACCACTGTTTGCAGGCCGGTTTTGAATCTGATCCTCCTCCTACCTCTTGCTGACATAGCAGAGTATCTGATGGGATAAAACACGCTGCTATGACTGGTGCTGTCAGCTGAATGTCACTAAACACCCCACGGACCTTTTTGTAATCTTAGGAGAGACAGGGACTTGTAAGAGCAATTATTTCTGGAACCCATCAGATGTCTGCTCCTGTTAATGCTGCCTGAGGTAAAAACAGCTGCTGTAGTTTGCCCACTGTGTCTCCCCTGCTTGAAAGTGCTGCAATACCACCATGAAGGGAGATGTGTATGTTATCAGCCACCTAGAAGGGGTATGGGAGTGGGGGAGAAAGGGATCTCATTTAGATTAACTAAATGGAGTGAAAACCTAGGGCAAGCTTGCCTTTTCTGTCCTGTGTACTTATGGGGCTTATAATATTTTGTCCGTCACTTCAGCAATGACCTGCATGCATGCTGGGCCCATTACACAGCACCCAGGCTTGCTGACTGGTGGGAATAATGTGGAGAAATGCCTGGTTGAGCTCTCCTTCACTTTTGTGTGGGGCAGCACCTTGGTTCTTGCCAAAGTTCTCATCACTATACACAGCGATACGATGCTGATTTTGAATAAGATTACAAACATATATAGAGATCAGTTGTCATTAAATGTGATAATCAGGATGTGTCTGTGTGGCAAATGGTTGACTAAGGTTTTTCTTCACAGGTTACTGCATGTGTTGTTCTTATCTATTAGTTTTATAAGCAGTAACTGTACCTTTAGAAGAAGTGTGTCAGCTTTTGTTTTTCCGAGTGTCATTTGGGGTTTCTTAGAGGAAGGCCCTCAGCTGAAAGCACACCGATGGGAGAAACTCCCACAGCGTGGATTTCAAGAGGCCAAGAGGGATGGGGCCAGCAGGGAACTGCAGCTGCAGGCTGAGGAGCAGGCTCCTGGGCAGGCCAAAGTCTTAGCTACTCTCGGGCAGAAGGAACAAAGGTTTTCTATGGGTTCAAGAGGGGTCGCAGTTGAACCAAGACAGCCAATAGAAGTGTTTGTTCTAGAAAATAAAACAGGAGGAAAGGTCTTGTGTTGTGATAGCCAGAGAGAATGTCATTATCTGCTTCATCAATGAGATCTCACTTTTTTTCTGCATACAGATATCTTGTTTCAGGTCAGTATGTGTGTCGTAATGTGTGTCATCTTTAGAGACTGATTTTGCCTAAGCCAATTTAATAAGCTCACTTTAAGGAAAATAAGGGACAACTCTATCTCAAAGATCTGGGTGTAGCAATGCTTGGGAAGGAAGGATCAGAAATTACTGGAATAGGAAGAGTATAATCAGGAAAGACTAAGTTGGCAGAAGTTGTTACTGTTCACTGGATAAAATCTGTACAAAATTTCACATATCCAGTCTTGCAGTTACCATTAATACTTTCCTGAATTTTTTTTTTTAAAAAAACCTTTGAATTTTCAAGCAGTCAACTCTCTTGATTTAGTCAGAATTAATTAAAATCTTTATGAAGATATTCAGTGATGTTTCATACTCTCTTTTTCAGTATTAGTACTTACCTCTCTTCTATGTGTCGTGTACGAACTAAATAAAAAAACTTCTTGTTGTCCTGCTTATCTGCAGGTAAAAATACTCTTAACCCCCTTGCTTTTGTAGCTTATAGTCAGCCTAATAATATAAAAAAAATTAATTCAAATGCCAACTAAACAGTAACTTTGTCTTGTCCTTGCATTGTATTTTTCCAATGCTTTAAATTTGTTTACTAGGATATATCCAAACAAGGCTTCTTAGTCTTTTCTGATGACATGTGAATTATTGAAAGATTGCATCTTGACTGCAAAACTCACAGGATGTCTGAAAGAACCTAAATCTATTCCAGACAGTATAAATAATTCATGCTCAATTCTTCTCTCAGCTGCGGGGATGCTGCTGCATATTTACAGCACACTTCAAGGGAAAAAAAATCTCATTTTATTAACATCTCTGCTATTAGATAAAGCTGGTCATTCTTTCCTATTCCAGCTACTGTAATACATTTACTTTGAAGGGCAGTAATCATCTTTAGTTTGTTCCTTTAATAGCTACTTTGTTCTTCATTTATGAATTTAACAAGTTTGCATATATATGTATATTTTTAAAGCATGCTCCAAACATGAGGCGATAATATTATTGGTGTTATTCTCTGTTGTCCTTTCAGGACCACAGATGGGAGAACAATGTGGGAGAGAAGAGATCAAACTCCTCCAGATTTCATTTTTATTGTGCCTGGCTGAGGACAGTAAGTGCGTCCACAATAACTTCCAAAGTCTTGGCATATGTTTTCATTCTGAAATATTCTCTGCAAATCAAAATTTACCAAATGCTTTCCAGGTGAAAATCAGTTACTTATTTTTTTCTATGCAGGACTCTGTTCTTCAGAACTGACCAGGAAGTCCAAACTGTCATACCCAGTACCCTGTAATGAGTGTTCACACATATTACCTTCCATGAAGTATTTTGATACTTCTGCTAACAAGAGTAGCTTGCTGCCTACTACATGGAGAAACTAAAAAAAAAAGTGTATTTAAGAATAATTCTTGAATATAGAATCATCAAGGTTGGAAAAGACCTCTAAGATCATCTAGTTCAACTGTCAACCCACCACCATCATGGCCACTAAACCATGTCCCGCAGTACCACATCTACCCTTTTGTTGATCACTTCTGGGGACGGTGACTCTACCACTTCTCTGGGCAGCCTGTTCCAATGCTTGACCTTCCCTAGCACAACCTCACCGCAACCTCCTTTTTAGGCAGTTGTAAAGAGCAAGAAGGTCTCCCCTGAGCATCCTCTTCTCCAGACAAAACAATCCCAGTTCCCTCAGACACTCCCCATAAGACTTGTGCTCTAGACCCTTTGTCAGCCTCGTAGCCCTTCTCTGGACACGCTCCAGGGCCTCAATGGTTTTCTTGTAGTGAGGGGCCCAAAACTGAACACAGTACTTGAGATCTGGCCTCACTGCAGGGGGACAATCACCTCCCTGGTCCTGCTGGCTAAGCTATTTCTGATAAAAGCCAGGATGCCATTGGCCTTCTTGGCCACCTGGCGCACTGCTGGCTCATGTTCAGCTGGCTGTCAACTAATACCTGCAGATCCTTTTCCACTATGCAGCTTTCCAGCTGCTCTGCTCCAAGCCTGTATCCTTGCCTGGGGTTGTTGTGTCTGAAGTGCAGGACCTGGCACCTGGTGTTGTTGAAACAGTTGGCCTCAGCCCATTAATCCAGCCTGTTCAGTTGTCCAGATCCCTCTGTACAGCCTTCCTACCCTTAAGCAGATCAACTCTTCCTCCCAGCTTGGTGTCATCTGCAAACTTACTGAGGGTGCACTCAATCCGCTTATCCAGATCATCAATCAAGATACTAAACAGGATGTGCACCAGTACTGACCCCTAAGGAGCACCACTAGTGACTGGCTCCCAGCTAGATTTAAGTCCATTCACCACCGGTCTCTGGGCCTGGCCATACAGGCAATTTTTTACCCAGCAAAGAGTACACCTGTCCAAGCCATGGGCTGCCAGCTTCCACAGAATGCTGTGGGAGACAGTGTCAAAGGCTTTACTAAAGTCTAGGTAGACTATGTCCACTCTGTTGATGCTGTTTACATTTTGTTTTCTTTGCCACTAGAAGATATTTCTCATTTTGTGAAAAAATAAATATGAATTAATTTCAACTAAAATTTACTGTTACGTATATGAATTCAAAGCTTACCCTGAGCTTTACAGCGGAGTTCTTCCTGATTTACCACTGTGTAACTGCAAGGGTCATATACCTTATTGCCTACTTGCCAAAAAGCAAATATTAGAGAATTTCGATGGAAATTCCTCCCTTACCCATGCTGTTAATACTCATGTTATTCTTCTCAGTGCTGGGTGACTACCCATCTACTCTTTATTAACAGTGTTGGAAAGAACATTGAACAAAAGTCATAAAGCAGAGTTACTATTTTCATACATACTGTTTGCTAGGTGTAAAAGCAAGGTGTTGAATAGGGAATCCCGTGTTTGATCTTAAGGCCATATTCAAGCAGAACTCTTGATGACTTCTCAAAATAACTTTGAAATTCATGCCATTTCAGTGACGCTGTGAAAGCAGCAGTGTTCTGATATACCCTAGTGATTGAGTGCTTTTTCTTTCGGGAGTAATATTCTTTTGAGAGCAATTGCAAAGAGAAGCTGTAATAATTCCATTCAGATGCAAATATGCCTGGATTTCCACTGAACTTGATTTACCAATGCTTTTGATATGCTTCAGTAATCTATACCTGTGCAAGGTGTGTGTGTGTTTGGGGGGAGAGGGGAGAGAGCCTCTGCTCTATTTTAGTGAAAATCCCTGTGATTACAAAAGATGCAAGTCAGCGGAGAACTAATCTCACCTACGGTTGTTCTGTTGTAGCTCTCTGCCGTCTTTATGGGTCTACCTTGTTTGTTTCACCACTACAAAGTAGTGGAGTCCTGGGTTTTTTCTTCTGAATATTACATTTTAAGTAGTTATTATTTTGTTCTGAAATAAATTTTCTTCTGGCATTAATATTTCATGAATTACAGAAAAGAAAAAAAAAGTCTGACCTGATAAGAATTGCATATTTTGAGACTAAATTTGCACTGAGAAGATATCAAAACAGTTCACCAGCCTGTGTGTCAACAGCTTAACACAGTTCTTGATACATTTTTAGTTAATGGTTCAGTTAAGGGAGAAAAATAATTATTTTCTCAGACTATCTGGAATAAAAAAAAAATGGGTATCTTTCTTATAAATTTGTCTTTATAAAACACCCAAAACCAAGGGGAGGCCTCATGGAGGCCTACAGCTTCCTCATGAGAGGAGTGGAGGGGCAGTGCTGATCTCTGCTCTCTGATGACAGAGACAGGACCCAAGGCAATGGCATGGAGCTGCGTCAGGGGCTCAGGATGGGGATTAGGAAAAGGCTCTTCCCTGAGAAAAGTGATTGGGCACTGGCACATGCTTCCCATGGCAATGATAATGGCCCCAGTCTGCTGGAGCTTAAGAGTTTAGACTATACTCTCAGACACAGGGTTTGAATTTTGGGTGATCCTGTGTGGAGCCAGGAGCTGAACTCTGGCATCCCTGTGGGATCCCTGTGGGTCCCTTCCCACTCAGGAGATTCGATGATTCTATTCTTTGCTTCAAGATTTTGTTTTTGTATACCTACTGAAATCCTTACCAATTAAAACTACTAACATAGTTCAATATTACAATAAATTCTTATGTGTTGTATTATTTTACTTTACAAAAATAGTCTCTGTGCGTTTTCCTATTTCTAACTGGGAGGAAGGAAAAAGTTGATATGCCATGACTTGAAATTTGTGTTGTAGCAGTCTTTGTTTCAGTGACTCCATTCTCTTTGTGATTGCTTCCTTTTCTTCTGGAAAAGTGTTCTGGCCACCATGACGTCGTTACACTGATACATTTTTTCACCTTGTGAAATGGAAGGAAACTGTCCTCTGACTTCTCTATTTACCTGGATGCAGTCCAAATCTAATCTCTATCTTGAACGTCCATGGAGGGGAATCTTGTGGATATTTCCTTCAGTTTTCTTCAGCTTTCTTCCCTGGTCAGGCCAGAGAGAACAAAAACCTTCATCTTCTGAAGCCCTTGTTCCTTGGCTTGTCCTCTTCAGTGTGCTTCAAACCCTGCCTGAAATATCAACAAGGTTTTCTCAGTGTAGCTATTACTGATTTTACCAATAATTCTTCATATTTTCCCTCTATCAGTTACCTTCCCCCCGCCCAAGTTATATTCTGCTGACTTATGTATTCTAGGAATATAGATTTCTGCTTGATCACACATCTCAAGCTTTGAAAGTAATAGAAAAAAGGATTATAGGCCTTAATTTTTTTTGGCTAAAATTAACACTTAAGTTTGGAAGCCATAAGTCATAGCAAAGATATTTTACCACAAGAAAAAGTAATTCTTATCAACTTAATTACTTTCTCAGTAGGACTTCATTGTCTTATGCTTATGCTTCGAATTAGATTTTACCTACTCCACACTGGGTGCAATGCAAATGATGATATTTAAGTGATTTTATTAGCCAGGTGTTAGTCTGCTGTTTAGTACAAGCATGTTCAATTAGAAGTTAGAGAGGAGGTGCACTGCGAACCCACTCTAGATGACCCTGCTTTGAGCAGGAGGATATGTTAGTTCATCTTTAGAGATCCCCATCATTCTGTGAGTAGGTCTGAGGAAGGACATGAAGACCCACTACCTTGGTTCTACAGTCTTGAACTAATGAACTAATGAAGAATACATGAGGTCTTGGCACTGCCTCTGGTACTGTTTACTGGCTAGATTGGCTTGAGGTAGGATAGAGTGAATAGTAGATTACTGAGGGTCCTTTCGAAAACAAGTACACTCTCAGAAAAAGAAATCAGGAGGGAAGAACTGTGATTGAAATGTCGTTTTGAGCTGTACTGGCTCTTACTACTACCCAAGAATTATGAATCCTAGAAGTAGCTAACATGCTATCTATGTCTCACAACTGTGCCTAGAGTGACACTGTAGCCTACAGTGTGCCTGGTAGTGTCTGGACTTGCGTTTTTATGTGTCAGTAAGAAAGCTCCTGCTGAATCCACTGATGTGAAAATAGGTCCATAGCCCTTCAGGGGCTAAAGGAACATAGACTGTCTAACTAATTCTATTTCTGAGGTTGATAAATGTTCATACTCAGATAAACTGTGCAGCATATTCTACATTTCTTCAGCTGGTATAACTCTCATTTTTTACTCTTGTATAGAAAGCTTATATTAAAATTAAAAAGCTGAATCTCTTTTGATCACCTTCTCATAAGTGTTATAGAAGTGCCTATGTAATCAAGCTGATATGTTGTACGTATAGTTTACATGAGTTTGAAAGATTTTGTAGTTTTATCTTAATCCTTTTGCAGCATAGTGGTGTGGGATTTTTATTTTTTTATTTTTTGTTTTTAAGAATCTCATATATGGTAAAGAGCATACACACAGATCCTTCCTCTCAACTGTCAACACTACAGAATTGTTGGGGAGGGGACAGGGATGAAGTGGAGGGTGGATGGTTGTGTCTGTTTTGTACAGTAAAGAACAAGAAATCCGTTCATGTTGTATGGCGTGTTGGGAGATCTAGGTTCCTGGGATAATCACACTTTCTGTGACCTTAAGCAACTCTTTAGAGATGATTTCTGTGCATGTGATATGTATTTATCCAAACCCACCCAGTCAGATACTTCCCTTACTCTACCTTAGTGTGTTTGAATGAATGAATTCTCCACTTTTTGTGCCCTCCCTGTTTGTCTTCCTCATTCCCACTTCACTCATATGAATCTAGAAATGAATGAGAGTTATTGCAGAGAAGGACACTTGGGATTCAGTATCATATTGCTAATTCTAAATAGTATTATGATTTGAGGTAAAAGTGATTGCCTGTATGAATTGCTCTTTAGTCAGAAAATTTGCAATAATTTGACTATATCAGAATTGAAGTTTCTATTCTGTTGAGAGAATTGAAAATCTCTGAAAATATTTATGCTTAATTTTGTACTTGTACAGTAAATCTGATCTTGCTTCACTTCTGGAAACCTTCAGCTTTGTATTAAGATATTACCAATTTACATAGTATGATTTACAATATGAGGAATACCTGCTTTTATGGTCTCTCACTATTTTCATTATAAGTTCTTGTAACAAATGTGTTTAGAAAGAGGTATTTCTGTTTATACTGTTATTTGTTCTAAACTGTTATAAAGGACTGACTAATCTGGATTCTGTCTTACTCTGGCACGGACTTGTACTTCTTTAATCAGAAATGAACTTGAAACCTGTAGTACGTAACTTGTTCTGTTAATTCAGATTTGGTGGTTTTGTATTTTATTTTATTTTATTTATTTTTTTGTTTTGTTTTGTTTTTTAAATCTAGAGTAGCAAGTCTTTCAGGCTAGGCTCTGTCTGATAATTATGAGAGCTCAATAGTGCAGGAAGCTGCCTGTTGTTCAAACAGATCTTCCATGTTTTTTCCCCAGTCAGATATGGTGATACCTATTAAGCATGTACCCGTGTCCCTATTTAATTTTCTGTGAAACCACCTTGTCCCAAATTTATAAGCATTCCCAGTTAATAAAAATCTTGTAAAGAAGAAATCATTGCAGAGGAGACAGGTAATTTCTTGATTAAATCTTTTCTGCCACCGATATCCTTTGAGATGCTGAGTAAATCCCTTAAGTCAGTGCTCAGGGCAAAAAAAAAAAAAGTATCTGTTTCTTCTGTCCTTGTGTTGAGCCATATGACTGAGGTATTTGAAAGCTCTGGCACATAACAATGTGCTAAAAAAAAACCCCTTCTTTCCCTCCTGATTTTTTTTGACGTCCCATCTTTTTTTTTTTTTCCCCACCCAAATGTAAAATACTGACTATACTGGTAAATATAGCTTCTCTTCTTTTGAATATTATCATTCTGACAGTGATAAAGACTAAACACTGCACAGTTAATGAGAAAGCAAACCATCTTGGATGCTTAAAAGACCTGGTTGGTGTTATGAAAATAAGGTATGAAGTCAATGTTGAAGAATTTTATTTTTTTTTAAATGAGCAAAGCTACTGACCCAAGGGAACTTCTTATGGAGAAAAATAATTTGTGATCACACAAGATCAATACAGAAACATGTTATATGCATGCTTTAAGAAGTCAACATGTCTTGATGTCCAAGAGCTTTATTCTTTAGAAGTATTTAATTTGATATCTTTATTTTACCCTCCATTCAATTCAATACTATTTTGATGAATTTCCACTTTTCTTGCTCTGATAAGAGAAAGGATTAACAATAAACAAGTAAATATCAGGTTGTTCTTGTCAATTGTCACAGTGTATGCTAGATGATCTAAAGAAAGAAGAAAATGTATCTTATTCACACCAGTTTTGAGGGATGGTGCAGTAAGAATGCATTGAGGAATAGATGATCCCTTTAATCTTAGATCTCATATACTTCTGCCTCATAAAGTCACTTTTCTAGTCACAGTCTTCACAAAGTTGAATTTGTTTGACTCTTAAAATTGAAAGACTGAAAGTTGTAGAAAGGAACAAAGTAGATATCGGTACTAATCAGTATTCTGTGGAGGGAAATGGGCTCTGAAAAGGAGAAAGAAAATCAACCTGAAGCCATATTGTTGATGAGAGGCCACCTTGACTCTCTGACAAGTACAAAGGAATCTCTGTGTCGTGTGAAATCTCTACAGAGTAATTCTGAAGTAGTGAATTTGAGAAGAACCAGGGGACTAGGCAAACTACCACACTGAAAATGAATAATTCATTTATCTGCTTGTGGAAGTCTTATGATCAATCATGGGTACATGATCTTCAGTACTACTTGATTGGTGCACTGCAGGAAAACATCCCCTCTAATTCTTATTTTGAACTTTTGGGGTGTGGTTTCTATTTTCTTTTCTTTCTTTTTTTTTTTTTTAACTGAACTCTATCATTGAGGGGAGAAGGAAACAAAAGCATATTACAAGATTTCTGTATTTATGTGAAGATGTTTAGAACATTTTGTAAAAGCACTACTTTGCTCCTGTCCAGCTGACATGCCACAAACCAATACTTTTTCTATTGAAGTTGGCAGTGCACAGGGAGGGAGTTGGAAAAAAGAACAAACAATTTGAAACACACAAGCTTGTACCCTGTCAGATTGTCATGTTACGAAAGACTGTTAGGATCATGTTTAGGCTTTATTCGATCTGAAATTGGTCCCAGTATCCTGAATGTCTCATTCCCTTGACATTATGGATACTGGTTTTATTTTATTTTATTTTAAACTTCCAGTAGTGAAGGAATGACCTAAGAGATGCTCTCTCTCAAAATAAGTCTGCGTTTTTTTTTTCTAAATGCACAGCAGTGGAATTCAGAACCTACTTACATTTTTTTGTAACCTTCTCTGTGGCTTCATTAATCAGCTTTTAGTGTCGTTGCCTTCTAGCCCTATGGTGTAAGCAATAAATATCTACATAGGTATCTAATATAGATACATAATTATAAATGATGGCTTTTAACAAAAAGCATACAAATGGTTTTCAAAGGAGACATTAATATGTAAGATTTAACGATGAGAGTAAAGTCTTCCTATGCTCAACCCAGGATGACAGGGCCCTATACTCTTCAGAACGTTGGTTGGCAGTAGTTTGGAGGATCCCTGCATTTTGTTTAATTGTAAAACACCCTGATAATGAGTGGTAGAGTAGAGCTACTGCAAAGTGTGGATGGATGGATCCACATGGATCTTGCTAGCACATTTTAAGAAACGTTTTTGATATATCAGTTCTGTAGAAATTTGAACTCTGATAATAGAACTGCAATTCCCTCAAATTAACTATTTATGACTCTTTTTGTGGTTCCTTCACGTATCTTTTTCTTACGTGTCTGATTATTTCTTATTTAAAGACCTGCTTAGTACTACATGCTCCTAAGGAAGAGGAATGAATGGGTAGAAAGTAATGGGAAGGCTTTGAAAAAAGCTGTATACAGTGTTCATTTGAAAACGTTTATTCCTGCTCAGATTATGCAGAGCACCCAAGTCTCATTTGTGTGACAGTTTTCTAGCTCTGATGCCTTCTATTTTAGCCTAGAGACTTGCCCACAGGAAACAAGGAGCCTTTGCATATAATCAGTTTTGTTTGTTCATTTCTGTATTGCTTACATGTGTTTGTGTTACACATTAATAGCTGTCTTTTCCACGATAATTTGTTCCTTGATAGTTGATTACATTGATTTATTTCATGTTATTCCTGTTTTTTAGTTTTTTAGGCCTTCCCTAGGCTTTTGAGAAAGCTTGTCTATAAGAATCTAGGTCCTGAAGTTCTTTAAAAACAAAACAACAAAAATTCAACTTCATGGAATCGATAAAGTTGAGTGGTTAATCAATTAAAGTTCTTAATCAATAGGAGAGGAATATGTAAACTTGAGGAATCATTAAGTCAGCTCAATTGAAATACAGATAGAAAGGAATTACAAAATCATTTTCAAGAAAGAGAATGCAACAGACACATTTTAGAGCGTAGAAATGTTTTACAGCATCAGAGAATCTAAGATTTAAGCAATACTACAATCTTTGTAAGTTTGTAAGTTTAGGTGTCTAAACTTAGAAAGTTTAACTAAGACAATGTTTAGCCCCATTACTTGTGTATCTCTATTGTGAGATAATGAAATTGTTCTGGAAAAATTACAATTCAGTGCATGACTCTATTTTTACTATCTGTTTGCCATCTGTAGTTTTGTAATGAATGTAGTTTATTTCATATATTTTATATATGTTGATTTCAGTAAACAGTAATTTCATGTAGTTCACTGTGTTTAGAATGGGATTAGCTGTTTTCAAGATGAGACTGGTAGATTGATAATACATTTGGAATACAATTTAAGGAAGTGTAGCTGAGTTAGTACCTAGAAGAATCAAGCTCACCTTTGACTAGTGCCATGTTTCTTAAAACTTGCCAGCTGTTTTCTTTAGAAGAGATGCATGTCATGCTCCAAGATTGGCAACCTCCATCACTGTGTTTGGAAGATACAGCTTTAGATATAAAGTAGCTTGCTTTGAAAATGAACAAAACAAAACACAAAACCAACCAAAACTAACTATTCCCACAAAAAATAAAAATTAAGATTATTTAATGTGCAAGAAGACATGGTGGATGGAATAGGAAGGTATGGAAATACAGTGTAAAGTTTAAATCCATTTTAACTTTTGCAGTATTTAGCAGGATCTTTTGCTGACTCTGGTTTTCAGCAGTGCTCATCCATGAGTTACATTAGCCATAGAAGCCACAGTCACAGTAGAGGGTGTCTTCTACAATATAGATAATATATTACAGGAGGCTTTACATATGAATAATGCAAAAGGTTTGAGTGGCTCAATGAGGGGAAAAGAGGCAATCCAAATGGATTCTTCCACTGGCAGGTTTTAGGGGTCATTTCTAAAGATTTCACCCTAACAAATTGGTTGCATTTAAAAGCCTAATAAAACTTAAAGCTGTGTTATGAGGCTGCATCAGTTCTTGGTACAATAGTTTATTTTAAAGCATTTAAACTGTGCTTGTCAAGTAAATTACATACCCAAGAAATACAACTGACAAGTACATTGGATGGAATATAGTCTGAGCTGCTTTGAATTTTAAGCACTCTGATATGCAGTACATGAGAAACTTTATAATGAAAAACATTTATTTCTTCTCCGTGAAATGTTTGCATTACTTGGAACTCTGGTTCCAACTTGTCCTCTTACTCTGAAATCATTCAGGAGGAGGTGTTGATGAATCCTCATATTTTTTAAGCTTCTCTTTGCATTTTGCATGGCTTGTTAGTCTTTTTTTTTCTTTGAGGTGAGGGGAGGGTGCAGAGGGGTGAGGTGTGATTCCCAGACAGAAAAGTGGAATCTCACACAGGTAAATTAATGGAAAATACTTAGTTTACTAAGATTGTTTTTAAAGACTGTATTTAGATAGCAAAGCAGCACAGTGGATTTTTTAGATGTTTTTCACACTACTCATAAAGGAACTGATCTTTAGTATAGTGCACAGTTTAGTTCACAAAACATGGTCATTTGTCTTTTTAGAGGTTGGCAACAAGCTCAGCCGCTTTTTCATGATAGTTATCTAATCACTTCCAAATTTTTTAAGATTACTATTACTGAGGTATCATAGATTAATATTTTGTGTACTATATTAATTTCTGTCATGCTATAAAGTGGGAAACGGGTACACAGTGTGCAACTGTTCCTTCAAATGGTGGTCAAGTAGTAGGAAGACAAAAAAAAAAAAAAAGGGCAAAGCTTTTACATTCTTGGTATACATGGGACTTTTGGATATTCGCTGCATATACTGTTTTGAATGCAGAGAGATCAGAGTGATGTTCCTTGTTGGCATTGTAACAGAAGGCCAAAATTCACAAGGATAAAGGTATAATGTTACTCCAAGCTATTGTCTCTGAGGTCTGGCTGTAAACTAATACACTAAAAGCATGAGCCGGAACAAAACATATTACTTCCAGAGTTTAAAGGCCAAGTGAAAAGGAATTCTCCTAGCTATTTAAAGGCTGCAGAGCAATTGGTACCAGAACAGCTTGAATGCATGTGGTGAAGGCACAAGCAACTGTGGACGCAGTAAGAGCAGTAACTTGAGCTTGAACCAAAATAAAGATAAGCAAACCTGTAAGGCTGTATGTAATGCCCTGAGCCTGTTTCTACTGATTTCCCATCCCATTACAGAAAAGGATTTAAGAATACTAGGTTGCTGATACTTGTAATGACCTTTTTCTGTTGAGTGTCTTAATTCTATTGTTCTAAAGTGACCAAAGGGTGGGCGAGGTGTTGCACTAATTTACACGTTATCTTCTGTGTCTGGAGTGAATATCACCATCAGCATTTGATGATGTGGTAAAGTACAAAAGCTAGATTTCAGTTTGTCCCAGAAGACATTGACAAAGATACCTTAAGATAATCAAAGTGTTGCGTAGGAAGAGTTTTAGGTACTTGGAACACTTTTAGAGAAAGAGGGAAGTGCTTTGTGATGTATTTCTTTTAAACTTCTACAAAAGACTTGAGAGATGGGGAAAATCAGGAACTCCCTGCCAGTTGTTGGGATGAAGAACACGGCCTTCTCTCTTAGGTTCTAGACCAGTATTAAAATTCTCGTATTCCGTTAAGGCAAGTTCAGGTGCTTACCCCACAGCCTTCTATTGAGAATTGCCAGAGGAAGGGAGGAACTGTAAGAAAATCTTTTGTTTTCTTGATTAATAACATAACAGTAGAAATTACTTGGATTTTAAAGATACAGGGAAACTAAATCTGCTACATTTCTAGTTTCAAAAAACTTAGCATTCTTAAGAAAAAGAGTTTTCCTTCTCCAGAGAGCTCTGTGATAGATGCTTTTCAGGTTCAGCTTGTCATCAGCCAGGAAGTGACCACAGGACTGCTGATTTATTAATTTTGTGTTTTTTTTTTTCTTTTCAGTCTTAGCTTAGTCTAAGAACTGTATGTCAGTGGTCAGATGGCTAATCTGATATGTAATTGTGTCTTATCACGTGCCTGTAGGACTTAACTGAGGAATTATTTCCTAAAGTTGGAGAACCTTGGCATTACTTGCATCAGCCAGGAATGGACATTAATCAGGATAAATAGTCTGTCCTTCCACATAACTTTAATTAAATGAAAAGACGGTGACTGACATTTCTCCTTTTCTCTGCTGCTTATAATGAAAAATGTAATATTGTTAATGAAAGGCAAAATGAATGGGAAAATCCTTACACCTGTGTTTGTGATAGCATTAAGAGCTTAATGAAGGTGGAAGCCTCGTTATAAAATTCAACTGATTTGTATTTAATAAAATACGTTTCTTCTGTAGCATAATTGCAGTTTTAATCAATTCTTTTTTGGAGACATCAGACTTATTGAATATTATCTATACATACTGCTCTCAAGAAATTGCTAATTAAGAAGACAGTATGACCCCTTTATTCAAGGCTAAACTGTACTCAGTTAACAAAATTGTTCCCTGACTAGATTTACCTGTATTGATCTAAGGTCCAAGAGGATGGATTTCATTCATTCAGCTAGCAAGAGAAGGAAGGAATTGCACCTATGTGGGCTGTTAGCTGACATAGATAAGCAGTATTTAAAGGACAACTTCTTATTTAGCATTTTGTCCATTTTCTTTTTTTTTTTTCCTGTTTGTGTCTGTTTCAGTATGTGCTGCGTAACTCAGCTGACATTGTGAGAGAGGTAGCCTGTATCAGCTGTGTAACATTGATGAACTTGCTAGGTTTTAAAAGTTGTCAGTGATCTTGAATATGTAAGAAGCAAAACAATACGGAGAATATAAAGATGCGAGCTTCTTAGACAGATTTTCAAAATAATTTGATTTTTCCTTTTAAAAATGAATGTAGTGCAGGAACCAACTATGTTCTGTGTAAGAAATTTTAAGGGACCACTGCTCTGTATTCTTAGTGGGCTGTATATGAAGCTGGTTCATGAATTCTTGCTGCAGTATCTTTCTAAAGGCTGCTACGAGCACATCAGTACGATGTTTTCCAGACACAAATAAAGCCATGGTATGTGTGTACAAGGATGTGTAGGGACCATACACTTTCATGGTGCATCTTAGTTGCAAAATGTATAGAAGACAGTTTAAAATCCATTGCTTTCAGAAGGTCTTTACCCCTTGAATAAATGAATTGCAAGAGAAAAAACATTAAAATACTAGTGAACATGCTTAATTTTGTTCATAGCTGTATTTGCTGCCCTTTGCTATCCTCAGGCACTTGCAAAACTGAAAATCTGATGAAAACTTCCTTTTATGGTTTGTGTTCAGGAAGAGTAGTTATGAATTGTTCATAACTGCTCATTAGCCTGAGCTCTTGAACTCTGTTAAAATGCTTCCTTAACATTTCATGAAAAATCAAAGAAGAAATGAGAGATTAAGGGAGAAAATAGCATGAATTTGAGAACATCAATATCTGTTGAGCCCGAGGTCTAGATTACAGTAAAGGGGAAGAGATGATGAAATGCATCGAGGGAGCGACAAAAGAGAAAGAGGGGAGCAGAGTGTTTGGTATGTGACTAGAAAAAGCTGTTCAGAAAAACTAGTATGTGCAGGAAAATATAAGGCTTCAGAAAAACAATAACATGAGGGAAACAAAGGAAAACTCAAAGAAGATGCAGTGTGCAGAAGATTAGTGTTTTTTGCTTAGATTTCAGCCAAGTATGTAAATACTGTTGCAAGCAGATCTGCATAGACAGGTACATTACAAACCTGTCAACAAACAAGTCTATATTCTACCTTAGGCATGGAATAATTAAGGTTGTTTGGGTTTTAAATTTGAATCCTCTTTCTGGAAACTCTTATATTTCCTTCCTTTTCCCAGTATAGTACTGAAGACTGGTCATGTTACTAAAAAAAGTATTAAAACATTTATGTAGTATATATGTAATTTTAATATTCTTATCTATAAAATGTAAGTGGTTTAGGGAACCAGGTTGTGAAATCCAGTAGGTGGAGTATGTCTGAGTAAGAGAAAAAGTGTACTTTTAAATTTGGAATGAAATATTTATATTTGCTAGGATGCCAAGACCTTAGATAGTTTGACTTACCTGTAGAATGCCAAATCTGAACTTTACTGTTATTCTTGCCTTATGGAGCTATTTGTAAATCTATTTTAACTTCCAAAGCCTATAAATCACACAGTACTTAAGTCAGATTTTATTTATGATTTATTTAACTGATATTCTGGCCTACTAGCAGATGGCGTGCTGTCTAGATATGACTCCTCCTTATTGCTGAAAGTCAACAATCACCATTCCCTCAGACTTTGCAGTATTCTAATGCTGATGGATATGCTAGTTCATAATTAGTACATTTTTATAAAATGAGATTTAATAAACTTTTTATACTTCCTAAAAGAATTGTGTCAAAAAGGTGAAAAAGACGAAATATTCAGACTGCAGACGTCCTTAGAGGGTTCCAGGAAACTTTCTGTCTTAATGATATCATTTTAAAATTAACCTTTAAAATGTAGTCTGCATGCAAATGGATTTCACAACTCGATGGACATAAGGTCACAATCACAAAGAATTCAAAATAATTCTTTTAATGACTAAACTGAATGTCACAGCATTTTTCCTCATCCTTTTGTAGTAATTGTGATGCAACTGATGCATTCATTTGCATGATAAATGATATACCTTCTTTTGCTACTAATAAACTGACTTTGAACACTTTAACTAAATAGCACACCAAAATTCCTTCCTTTAGGCCTTTCTGTAGGTTGAGTAGATGTCAGACCTTTATATCAAGGTGTTCATATCATCTGAGTTTTACAGCAAGAAAAATTCAGACAAAAACATGGCATTTTGCAGCATTTTATTTCCTTTCCCTGGAAAATGCCCTTCTGGGACATTGAGAATATAGATGAGAGAACTTGAAAAATCAATGCTAATGCACCAGAATGCTGCATTGAAGACTAGAGAAAGGTAGTGTGACATGGTTTTAAAAACAGATTTAAAAATCATGATTTCATGCCGGAGCCCTGTGATTACTGAGATATTTGCTGCAAAAAAATTAGTTCACTTCTCCATGTTGGATTGGAGAAAGGTTATAGATTTGATATTTAGTACTTTGCAATTCTCATATAAAAAGATAAGATAGGGAAGAGTCCAGAACTATAACAAAAAAGGCTAGCATGCATTTTTGTGCCGATTCGTTGTTATCTTTGCACTTCTCACTGCCATCATGACTATTGGTAGCAAGACTTATGTGAATATTTAAGAGCTCTAGTTTAGAAATACGAGGCTTTTTTCTACCGTTACATTTTATGCAAGACCAGGGATCAGATCCGTACCCGCTATCCTTATAAACTTATTTTACTTTGGTTCAGTTCTATAACAAATTGGATTCGTATCTGGTCTACTCCCATTGTCAATTGTTGTTGTAGACCATGACTGTGTTTAACTACTCACATGGATAATTAGGTGGTGGATGCCTAGGTACTGTGCTTTTAGAAGCTTAGGAAGAATCAAGGAATATCTGACTTTGAATTCACACCTTAGCTTGTTTGCCTAATAACAGAAAACTTTCAACCAGTGTTCTGTAATGTCTTTCTGATTGTATTTTGTCTATCAGAAAATATCTATTCTTACTCGGTTAAATTAATTTCTGTGCTAGGTGCCCAAAACTGTGTGTACACACAAACTAAATGAAGCTAAAAATGCACAAGAGAATTTGTACTTTTTAAATTTTTGTTGAGTAGATAAATGCTGAATGAGTACCAATGCAACTGCTCACTAAAGAGTTTAAGTACTCTGAAGAAGCATCTCCAAATTCCAGGGGAAAGAGGAAATCAAGCATTTGTCTATGAGTTCTCGTATCTCTGGTAGTCTTGAGGTGCTGAAAAGTTACCAGACTAGGAACTGGTGCTTTTCCTGCTTGTACTCCAGCAGTGGAACTGTGAAAAGGAGCAACAGAAGAATTTCACTCTTTTTTATTTTTTTTTTTGTCATACTGTATTTACAGATTAACTGCCTGCAAACCAAGTGCTCCAAATTAATCATCTAATTCCATTAGTTTTAAAAGTTGCAGAGTTATCCCATAGTCGGAAGAGCTATTTTTGCAGAACTTCAGAGAATAGAGTAAAGCAGAACAGAATGCAAGTTTAGACAATCACTAATCCAGACTTTCCATTCATAAAATCCGATGTGGCACAGGTTTCATGAGATTATAACAGGTGGTGAGGCTGATCGAGTTGCCTCAGGGTGGTTCTCCTGCAAATAACTTTTATTCATTTAATTAAAATTAAATTACATCACGTAAGTGTGTATGTCTCTTAATGCAACTTATATACGATTGCACTGGTGTTCTAGTAGACTTTCAGCTTTTCTGTACAAATCATTCTCTGCAGATATAATGAACTGTTAAATGCTGTCTGAAAAGTAAAATCTCCCAGGACCTCTGTTCCTGTTCTATCAGTCACTGTTTTATTGGAAACCTTTCCAGATCCCTGCAGGCAAGGTGGGAGGAAAGGAACTTTTTAATAAAGCAAAGATATAAAAGATAGAAGAGGATAACACATGCAAAGAAGAGAGAAATGGGAGAAAGTGGGGATATTAAAAAGAAATGAGCAAAGAGGGTAGAACAAAAGAAGGTGAAGTTAAAAATAAACAATATTCAATTTCCTTGTTTGTTTGTTGTGGTTTTAGGATGCTAAAAGTCGTGTCCAGAAGGTGTGCTGGGATTCCTAAGCAGTCTGGATCCTCTTAAGATTGGTAGTGTTCATAACTACAGCATGGTCCCCACAACTATAGGCAGAGATGGAAGCACTCTGTAAATTTCCTTAAAGTTAACACTCCTTGAAGTATTTGAGACTCAGGGAATAGAGTTCATAGAAAGCGTGCAAATATTTTGTTTTTTAAAAAGTGTGTTTGTGAACAAATGGCTCCCAATGATAGAACAGAAGGCTTAGCTGGTGCTGTATGGTGCCTTGACCAACAGGTGTAAGGAACTGCCTGTAAAGCAGCAAGAGTAAAAGCAGTAATATTCCATTGTCCAGATATTTCCAGCTCTGGGGGCTTTCAAGAGAGATAGGCATATCTGTGCATTTGGTGACCCATAGTGGATTTTTCATGGAAGTATTTGCTGAGCGTCCTGTTGAACCTATGCAGATGCCGATTAGAATATCCTCTGGCATCTACTGATACTAGTTTGCTATTAGTTGCAGAAGTCAGTGCTTCATGCTTGTTTGAAACTTGTCGTCTCCTTCTTTCACGTGGTGACCTTCTGGTTTTTGTATTGAATTAAAAAAAAGTGAGTAAGTGATTCCTGCACAATGCTTAGGAATAAACATTCCTAAACTGTTTCTGGCTGTCTCTAGCCTGAGGAGACCCTACTTACGGCCTTTATTAATATCTGAAATAAGGAGATTGTTTTAGTTGTCTGTCTCTGTGGTGAGCGTTACAGTAGGAAGGTATAAACCTCTGGACTTTTGCGGAATGCTTGCTGAAGAAATAAGGCAATAAAAGCAATACAAGCAATACAGTAGTTACTAGTTTGTTTTTGTTTGGTTGTTTTTTGTATGTGTTTATTTATTTATGTATTTTGTATGAGACTACAGGTTCTACTATCTACAGTTACTGATCTGAAAATGTCAGGACCTAAACCTTACTACCCTATGGGTCAAATTCCTGAAGAACACCTGTGTACCTATTGCTTTCATTCTCTAGCTAAGATGTGATTTTGCAGCATTGAATCAGATATTGCTTTGACTTGCACAGGAAGAAATCAAAACATTTATTAATGATTTTTTTTCTGTGACCTCACTTGGCCTACCTGCTTTCTGCCTATCCTTTCTGCTGTGTTTTTAATGATCTTGCCTTTTCAGCCATTGTAAATTTATTCTTGTTAGCCTATGTCCAGGAAAGGAATTTAAAATAATTCCCCAGTTTGATTTCAGTGAAAGTTGACCAAGCCCCAAGGCAGTGAAATGTCATGGTCTCAATATGTGCTCTGCATTTAATATAACTTTTAAATGATAAACAGAAGTATTATTCTTCTGATTTTCTTATTACTTACAGTGTAGATTTTCAAAACAACCGATTTTCTATGACTCTTTTTTCTTGAATGCATTTTCAGAATATGTAAACTGTCAAGCATAAGATTTCCTTCTTCAGAGGAATCCTTAAGCCAGAAGAAAGAATATTGTGAAAATGATTCTTTTAATATGTTAAACGCTTTTTCTGAATTTCATTTTTTTCTTAAATGCAAAGCTACACAATTTTCTGTATACTTCAATTTGTCCATTGTAGTTTTACACAATGCTATATAATTATTTGAAGCAGCTAATTTGACTTTCTTAAATAAAAGCATCCTGAAGCCAATAGATACTGTTAATATTAGGTAGCCTGGTTTAAGCTGTCAGTCAGTCTAGAATTTTTTATTGCTGGAAGGAATAGAAGGAATTTTATATTGCTAGAAGGAATGATAAACTAGCTCTGTGGGTATTGGCTCTATTTAGGATTTCTGTCTGTGTGTAAATGCCAGACTAGGTGCTCACTTCTCAAAGACCACATTTGTGTGGTGCCACGGTTTATGAAATATGAAGGAAATCCCAAATGGGTCTAGAAAGACAAAAAAGAGCTTTTAGAAGTATTGATGTAGAAAAGCATAATAAATAGATCTTCACTTGTGCCAAATGTAGAAATTTATGACTTTCACAACATGATTTTATTAAGACTGGCTTTCCTCTGAATTCTTCCCTACTAATCAATTCCTTAAGACGTCTAGGCATGATTTGTATGTTGCTTTCTGAATCTCCCTATTACTTTATTTTTGTATTAATCTAATGGTAGAGCTTTTGGTTGATAGATCTTTCTTGTTCCTTGAAAGGAAAAATAAAACATTTTTCTGGCTCTGCAAATGGCATTTGAAAGTCTTTTGATTTGGATCATCCACTTTATTTTCCTGACCATTAGTGTTGTATTGATGGTTGGAGATGGAAAAACTTAGCTGAATTGGTAATTATATTTCTCCATTGCTAACCTGTTCAGGAAATCTTTGCAATGTTGATTTTTTGTTTTCTTTTTTTTTCCCCTACACTGTTAGAATAGTTCACATCAAAATTCAGAAGGAGCAGTTTTTTTGTTTATAAAGGTTAGATTGTGTTATTCATTCTTTCACTTCAGATAAAAGGTGTGCATTTGTACCTCAAGCATTGTTTTATAATAACTGCATTTAGCTATGCTGTAGCAAGATGGCATCCTTAAGTGCGTCAGTGTCTGTGATTCCTTTTACAATTTCTCTTCAAGAAGAAATGAAAGTTGAGTAAAACTTCATTTCAAAACTTTGAAAGGATATTGAAAGAGAGCTTAATCATGACCAAAACCACTCAAATGAAAAAGGGAATATTCCTAAATCTACCCATGACAGTAGAACTGCTAAGTCAAACTAGAAATGATACACGGGGCTTAAATACTGGAGCAGATGTTCCCTTTCTGAGCTAAGTCGTCTGTTTCATAGTGCTCTGGGATTTCAGATTTCAATCCTAGCTGAAAGAAAAGAAGGTGAAGGAAGGAACTATGTACTGTAAAAAATGAAATGTACAGGCTGAGGTTAACTTTTATCACAACTTTTCTTTTTGTTTCATTCATTCTATATTCTTTCTCCTTCTTCTAAGGATTAAAACAAACACTGACTTTGGATTGTCCAAGGACTCTAGTGCTAACTCTGAAGCGTTACTAGTATTTTATTGTGAAATATACATCTTCTTTAAAAGACAAACAAAACAACAACAAACACTTTGTACTGCCATGCTCTTGAATCAATCACCTTTTTTCCTTAATATTTAGTACATAAATGTGCTGTTCTTGAAAAGGACAGTATGATTATAATTTCTTTTTAATTTCTTTTTCTTAAGAAGTGAATGTGCAGGTGGTTGCCCTGAAGGGTCTAATCTTTGTGGTTAACTAGTTCAGTGGAAAAGAGAGGCAGGGAGCTGTGACCCCACAGCTAAAGGGAAACAGTTCTTTAGCATGAAGTACAAATCTCTGAGATAGCATGCATGTTTTTCCACTTGATTTTGAAAGGTAAAGAGAAGTGAAATGATAAGTTAGGGTCTGTACTGTATACTATTAAGATAAATTAAAAATCTTGTTACAAGACCAAAATGAAGAAAGAACAAGTGAATTGTAGAGTTCAGTGTCCTTTCAGATTCTCAGCAAAAATAAAATTTCAATTATTGTAAATAGAAGCTAGCCACATTGCTTGCCTACTGGCAGCATGACATCATAGTCCTTTGCTTCTGACCTGAACTAAAACTCCTTTTCATAAATGAGAGTGGAAAGGAAGGAGGGTCATAAAGAGGTTAGAACTTACTGAAGTGAATGGATTTGAGCTGATGATGCCTGGTTTGAAGTGCAAACAATTACTCCTGGGAATGATCAACTGTCTTAAGATACTTAAAAAAATTCATCCACCTCTGTTTTTGTATGTTCTGTTTTCTGATCAAAGGCACCATTCAGTACCTTGCCTCATGTTAGATGATGTAAAGCTATTGTGTGTAGCGGAAATGGAAACGCCAGTGCATTTGAAACCTGGCAGAGGGTGTTTTTTTTAAGGTAGACTATCAGTTAGTAACAACTTTTAAATACTTCTGTTTCTTTGTCATCCTGCAGAAATGTTAAGTTTGTCTTTTCTCACAAGGATTTACTCACTAGTTCATCCAGCTTGTTGTTTCAGCTGCATTAGGTCTGCAGTCAGTACACGTTCTTCAAGTGACTGATTCATAAAAGATTATTAAATTGTACATGCATGACAGAAGACTCTAAGAAGAGTGCCATTTGGTAGTGATTTGTATGCTTGCTGTAAACTATCCTGAGATTGAATAAATAAGTTAGAAAAGAAAGCAGTAATGCAAGCAGATATGAGATAATAAATGCTTGAGATGGGAAGAGGGAGGAGCCCACTGCTAATTAATGGTCATAAAGACAGAAATCTGATCACAATTTTTGTTAGCATTTGCTGTGACTCAAATAACATTAACATATGCTCTGTCACTCCAATGTATTGGGAATGTGATATTGCAGTCATCTAATTTTTGCTTCTACTGCAATGATGGTGAATGTAACACCTACCAACAGCTTTCTGTGGTATCATTCTGCACTTAAGTTTTATATAGAAATTATGTTCTATGTAGTATGTATAATTCTTTGTCCCACTGATCTGTAAGCTTTCTTTGAAAAAGACAGGTAAAATTGAAAAAAATAGTTCTGGTTTGAAGCTAAAACATGCAGGAAATGGACATTGTCATGATTTAATAATTAACTTTGTTTACTGAAATGGGTAGTAACCTTAAAAAAATAAAAAAAAAATAAAAAAAAGTCCTAGCAAGTAGATAGTATTTCGAAGAAATTCTCTTCTAACTAGGTAGGTCAAAGAAGTTGATATCTGTAAAGTAATTAAAAATGGTGCTCTGAATGTGACAATAGTATGCAAAAAAGTGAAAGCCATACAAAAATATTTGATGTTAAAATCTGCCATATTTATATATCTATGCAATTATAAAAAGGGGAGGAGGGCATCACACCTATTGATTATTCAGTTGCTGTACTTTCTAAAAGTAGAAATTAGTAATAAAATGGGAATTCACTTTGGTTCCTGCTGTAAGATCATACTACTACCATTGACAAAGACTTATTGTCCAAATCTGAGATTACTGAGATTGACTGGCAAAAATATTTGCCATAAAAAGTATGAGAATAACTGTTACAGGTGTTTTTATTTACAATTACAAAAAAGATGAGAACTGTAAAAAGTACATCTCCAGTATTGTGCTGAAAACAACAAAAACGTGCCACACAAAGAGCTTTACTACTGTGATGCTTTCTCCTTAAAAAACACTGCAATCTGCTAGTAAAGCTACTGTTGTCCTCAGTGCAGCACATGGCAGAAGAAGCAAGTACTGCTGCATATGTACAGCACATATTTACAACTTTTTTTGTAATCTGCAGTAAAAACCTTTATTCAGTGCTTTGACCTTGGAAGTAATGCTGCACAGAAAGCGTGCACCCGCCTAGACTGCAGCAAAGTTGCAGTGAGCAAAGTGGTAAGGGCATTGAAATGCGAAGGGAAAGTATTTAATGTAAAAAGCAGATTGGCCATAAAATGCTCTGTGTCTGAACAGTATATAGGTGAAGGCTTCTAGGGTTACTTGATGTATTTGTTAAGGACAATAAGATATGTACTGCTCTGTTAAAATTAGATGAGCTTTTCTGGGATATGATTGTGCATTTTACATCTGGTGAGATTACTTTAGCTTGTGACCTTTCTGTAAGCACCACCTATGGCAGGTGTCAGGCATAACAATAAGATTATTGGGACATGACTTGTCCTATATAATGCACTTTTTCCTATAAAGTCCATTTGAGACTGCAGTAATTCTTTAGAGGAACACTTGAGCACAACAATAATCAAAGGAAATCTAAGAGGCTGTCACTGAGAAGGTTCCCTTTGTGTCCACCAAACTGAAGATGAATTGAAAGGTAGCCTTGCCATGTCAGATGAGATAGGATGAAATGAATCTGTACCTACATGACTCAAATTCTTAGGCTGCAGGCAATGGAGGACTATAGCTGTGTAGCTCCTGTTCTCTTAAAACACTTAAAGTGATTTTGTCCCAGAACCATTGAATCACAGGATCATAGAATGGTTCAAGTTGGAAGAGACCTTAGAGATCATCTTGTTCCAACCCCCTTGCTGTGGGCAAGGACACCTCCCACTAGACCAGGTTGCTCAAAGCCTTGAACAATTCCAGGGAGGGGGCATCCACAACTTCTCTGGGCAACTTGTTCCAGTGTCTCAACACCCACACGTGTAAGCCAGCATTAAAGCAAAGTTAGTACTGAAGAGAACCTGAGATGGCAAAACCTGAGTGGCACCTATTTAGAGGAATAACTGCCTGGGATAAGGACCGGGAGAAAAAAAGCAGAAAATGGATTATTTTTTGAGTCTAGATGCCATTATCTGAAGATTTATCCCATTCTTGGTTATTTCATTCATCAGTGTCAAGCTGGTGACTAGTGGTGCTTATTGTTAATAGTTATTGATCAGTAGTACTGACAGCAGATTTATGGCTGAACATGATTACATGGCTCCAAGCAAATGAAAATATCACACCTCTTCTTCCCCCTTGTCTTCCTTCTAGTCTAGGAGTTGTCCTTGTATTCTACAGGAGGTGTGATAGAGTAATAAACCGCTGCTGGTTTAACACAGGGTAGCCACTTAAACAAAAATGTGAACTAAATTGCTGTGTGCCTAACAAATTCACAGTTCTTTAGTTCCTAGTGACATTACAGTTTAACTTTTCTCCTAAAATTATAGAAGAAAAAAGAGAAATCATGCAGACAATTCCTTCAAAACCTTGTTTCTGTCCATGTTACTTACAAAGGATAGGCCGGGAACAGTATCACATTTCCACAAACACAAATGTACAGATAATGTTTACTTTTGTGCCATGCTCTTACACGATGTGAGAAGAAAACAAAGAAAAATGGTCCATAGAGACATGATACAGTTACCATTTGGGTAGGTGTAATCCTTTCCTTCCTGTCAAATGGGCAGAAAACAATTTGAGCCACTACATTAACCAAATAAAAACAACCACTCAATAACCCGTAAAAAACAAAACCACAACAAAACAACATATTGGCAAAAATGTAGGACTGTACAATTTCAACATTGATTGTGGGAGCAGGACATTTTCTTCTTGGGGAGGTGATGGAGGTTGGATTTCTGCAGGTAGCAAGGAAGTGTGCTTGTGGGCTTGTTTCTGCTGGCATATCTGTATCAGGTGTTGTTGACAACATGTTATTCTCAACCTTTATTTCACTCTCTTCAGGCTAAGCAGCCACTTTGTGCTGTCCAGGTGGACATTTGAATCTCTCTTAGAAAAGGCTCTGAATCAGTTATTAACCTATCTCTGTTATATTGTTCCTTCCAAAGCACATTCCCTTGTACATGTTTAAAGCAAATGTTTCACCTGTCATTCTACTAGCAAGTTGTACAAAACTAACCTCTTACAGACTTTTGAACAATCAGTCCTAAAATAGCATCATACCTTCTCTTTCCTCAGAAAAGCACATCTTTACTAATTTAACACATTCCATGCTTCTTCCTACTGCCTTCCTGATGCTTCAACAGGGTTTCACCTTCTCACATCTTTCAATCTTTCTGTTATTGAGCTGTTTGTTGTGAAATTGAACAGGTTTCAAACACTGAACGTGTCTTGCTTTTTACATATTTTATAATATTCTTCCATGCTGCTGTTCATGTTTTCTCTTCAGTAAAAGCAGCAGTGTTGTCCCTGATACTCTAGAAAGACTTGTGATTTGTATGAGAAACTCCTATGACCTGTGAAGCAAGACCAAGCTGACTCTACAATCTGATGCTTCTCACTTGAATTTACAAATAACTGTTCTGGACTCAGATACCAGATACTCAGTACCTAGTACTGAGTACACAGTACCAGATGCTCAGATACCCAGTAGTATTTGGATGTGAGGTCATCTTATATTTCAACATCTTAAAATGTCCTCTTCAAAATTTTAGGAATTTTTCTCTGGACATGAGGGCTGGGAGAAATTCCATGAACTTCTGAGCTGGTTCTTGCATTGTAATTTCTTTTTGTTCAGGTCCTCAGCTTCCACCAAATGAATCTGGGAGATTGCATAAGACAATACATGAAGGAGGCTACAAATATATTTCAGAATTGTTATGGTTTTCAAAAAATAAAATTGTCTGATATAGAAGACATGGATAAGATGGGAGGTGATGTAGCCTTAGTATGAAGTTGTTCACAATTTCAGAGTTGTCTTCACATCTCTCTTTTGTAAGCAAAACAAGATTTTTCCTACCATTGAAAAATCATTCTAGAGGGCAAGACGCAATGAGGAGCAGCTGAGGTCACTTGATTTGTTCAGCCTAATGAAGAGAAACTGAGGGGAGGCCTCATGGAGGCCTACTGTGTTCTCTCAAAGGGAACAGAGGGGAAGTGCTCCTCTCTCTTGTGACACCAGTGATTTTGTTTCCATTTCTTTGGCTTAAATTTGCTTGTGAGTAAATGGATAAATGATTGGGGAAAAAAAACATATAAACAAAATTGGATTACTATTGAAAATATAGTGTTTTATTTCTAGAGAGTTAGCTAGGGGAATTTATGTAATTGAAGAAATCTAAGGATTTAGAAAAAGATTTTTCAAGGACTCACATACCAGACATAAAAGTAAACTTTGAAAGTTAATCACAATAATCTCTTCTACTTTCAAATTACTTGATTAAACTGGTGAAATAAATCTCTATGACATGTGCATGAAGTAAATCAGAGAAATTTACCATTGAAAAGCTATATTTCTTGATATCAGACAGATGCTGTGTAAAAACACCTATGATTCCCCACCTACCAACCTTTTTTTTTTTTTCCTGCTCATCTTTGCTTATATTTCTCTTTTCTATACCCTAATTCATCTGTTTTGTTAATTCCTTAACTATGGAATAAGAAAAAAAACACCTGTGTAGCCACAATGGGCCTTTGTTCCAGTTTTTCAGTTTTTTCTTTTAGGTAAGAAATAAATTTTTTAATTAGAGTTTTGCAAAAGACTTGGAAGTTCTCTTCCCTTGACAGTTGCTTCAGACAGCAGAAACATACTCTGGTTGATGTCTTGCTATCAGATGTTTTCCTTTAAATGTCCCAGTGGATGTGATGGATAATGAGCAACATTCCATCATCAGAATCCAATGGATCAGGCATTCTCTAGAGTTAGAAGGAGAGGGAAGAAGGGATTTGAACAAAGAATTGACTGTGCTGTGAGTTAGTGAGGGATAAATAATGGCCAAATACATGCCACTCTCTGCAGTCTAATTTCTTCTCTGGAAAAGTTAAAATGGAATAAACAATATATACTGGGATATGGCTTGTCACTCACCACGGAGGGATAATTAATATTATTAGGCTATGATGACAAAGATGTAAGCTCACCAGTGGGTTCTCTAAGTGGATTTGAGCTTAGATTTTGGTTCATGCTCCTCTCTAGCACAAACATTTTCAGTCACTAAATTAAGCTGTAACATAGTACTGATGGAGTTTGTTTTCTTGTAGCACTTATTTCCAGCTTTGCTTATGATCTCTTGATCATAGATGAAATTGAAACAATATAATTCCCTGCCTAGAAGGCTGTAGGGGAAATGCTAGGTCATGGCCTGAATCTGATTGAACACCTGGAGTGAGGGCTGTGGCTGCCTGGGGAGCACAGGCACATTATTTGCACCTGTGCCCCTCACCTGGCTGGAAGGGGTGAACTCAGAGCGGGGCTGCCCTGGGCTCATCTAAGAGCCAGCCACTGAGACAAGCACATCTCAGAGACCAGCTGCTCTTTGGAGGAGTGCCATATCAGTGGAAGATTGCTGCTTGTTGGTTGTGTGAGTCAGAACTTTTCTGAAATTTCTGTTTATGCTTATTAGAAAATCCTCAGATGCTTGCCTGGGGTTGCTAAAAGTCTATTTGAAGCAATTTCACTGCCTTGTTTGCAGAATGCAGGCTTTCTCTCTTCTCAGTACTTAAAGACTTGTGCAAAATTTCTACAAGTATGAACAATTAATGTGATTTGATGTCTAAGCTGGAGAACTTGTAGCCGAAACTTGAAGTAACAATACTAGTAATTGAGGATCAAAGGAAAAAGTCTTTTTTCTTTGCTCTTCAGTGATCAACGTTATGTTTTCCTTAAGGCAACATTAATTCAGTGTGTAAGAGAGGCAACTGGAACATGGCATAGTACCTTCTAGATAAGCTTGCAATAGCAATACCTCTGACAGATGCAGAAATGAAGCTCTGTCAACTCAAATAGAGGCGTAATCAGGTGAAATGGAAAAGAACATATGTGACTTGACAGCCCTAAAAATCCTAAAGGTTACTTAGTCACTGTGGCATCAAGTTTTGTTTTCACTGTAGGTTTCTTTTTGTAATGTACTTTTTAAGATAATTATGGTTTTCATAAAGTTTTTAGATTGAGATCAGGACACCATAGCTCTGCTTTGGTATCAGGGGCTATGGTAGCAGTCTTTACTTTTTAAACTTAAAAAAATGATAATGAGAGTGACTTTTGATCATATATTATTCTGTATCAATATCACTGAACTAATGAAAGACTCATTCATAAAGGAATACAGAAATTGAACAATTAAGTCTGTGCTTTGGTCATATTTCTCTCATAGCCTTCAGTAAGTCTAGGATTTCATTAGTGTTAGCACTTTGGCAGCCCTGGGTAAATCACACAGTAGAGGTATGTTTGGCCTTGAAACAATCTCATCCTGAGCTAATAACAAGATCTCAAACATTCACAAAACCTTTTTTCGTTATTTTTTTTTCCTATACTGTCCTTTCTAGTTATTTTTCAATTTTATTTTGAGATGGGAAGTTGTGTAGCCTAATAGAACTTCAGTTTTTCCTAGTTGAAGAACCTTACTTTTCATTTTAGGGCGCTCACTACAATGAAAACACTTTGTCCAATCCGTCTCAAATACCTGGTCAGTTTGGTGTCTTGTCTCTGAATGTGCTAAAAATTATATGGACAGTACTTGCCAGTTTTTCTGCATCGCAAGGGCTGAAATGGATTTCAGTCAGCCTCTGTCATCCAAAGACCAGCTATTTCAGAAAACATTGCATATTCAGATCCACGAGGGCTGGAGTCCATCTGAACTTTCTGTTCCAGGTTCAAGGACAAGCTTATTTTCGCAGTATTTTGTTAATGTTTGCACAAAATGAATTTGGGCATTTATTTGTTGACCAACAGCTAAAGCTCTTCTGAAGCTTCTGAAATCTAATCCTGTCTGCTGCTGTCAAATCAAAGATCTCGTATGCATTCATGAGAGATTAGTGTGCAAGGATGTGCAAGTTGGACTTTCATTTCAGCCACAAAACTGATGATGATAGTGTGTATGATCACTAAGAACATATCAGGTACGATCAGCAGAGAATTATGCTGCTTGCAAAATACAGGTAGTGCAGCAGCTGCCTTTATGCCTCTACTACAGATTGTTGTCATGCGCTGAGTACTCACTTTTGTCTTAGTGGTCTAAAGCTGTTCTTACTGTATACAACACATTGCATTATAACCATTTATGTTTGTATTACATGAAAGAGTGTTCGTATAAACAATGTGATTTTCACTAATAAGCTACTTGTCACTGAGCATTATTCTCCCTATATATAAATATATATGAAAATCAAGCCTACAGATACGAATTTCTCCTAAAAAGAATAAATAGAATTTATCAGCTGAAGCGGTGCCCATAGCTTTTGGCATTTCTAACCTCAGTTCATTGACTATAATGGCATAGAAACCTTGAGAGGCGCTGTGCGGTATCTTAAAGACTATAATCCCAAATATGCCTTGTAAAATATTTTCTCCTTTCTCTTTTTACTTTGTAAAACTCTATTTATAAAATGTTTTTGCTGCAGTCTATATTACGGACACTACATAAAAATAGAACAGATTTTATTGTAACAAGATAAAAGGTAATGGCTCAGAAGTCTGTTCAATGAATGAATTTTACCAAGTAACGCAAACAGTGGGCAGTGAAACTGTTTTTTCACTGTACTCTGTGTTTTCAGTTTAATACATGAGAGACTGTGGGGTAAAAACCCTCTAATATGACTCGTTATTAACCTCAATAAGCATATTAAGTGACCACTATCAAACCTTGATAGTGTGAGGAGAGAGATGAGAACATTGAAGCACTAACACTAAATTCCTTAAATTCTCATAGATGAAGTAGGTAAGGATTCAAGAGTCCTATGCTGCTCATTTGGTCGAATTGCATGCTATTTGCATTTTTTACTGAGTAGAATTGGAGTGTATTTAAACTATGTAAAGAGGTGAATCTCTTCGTTTGACTTCAAAACAATAAATTTGTATGCTATACACATCCATTTTTCTATTGCTGATTTCATCAGCCTGCTCATGGATATTTTTCTATGGGTAAAATTCTACATTTATAGTGGAAATTCATTCTGCTGTAAATAATAAATATATATAATGTTTTGGGAAAATGCTAGGTTTATAACTCTGTCAGGGGTCAGTAAATACAGATTCAGGGTGTACTACTTAAAAGAATTATATAAATAGTCCAGCTGAAAGCATACTCCTTAGAGAAGTTTTCTGAGAAGTATATAAGCATGGATTTCTGAAGCCGGAATTGGAATGAGGATATGAGCTTAAAGGACAGGGCTTTTGGAATGAAATGTGCAACATACTAGTCCAGAATGAAGAGAAATATTTTTACTGGAAGCAAACCCTAAAGTGTGTAAGGAACTCAATTAAACATTCAGTAAGAAAAGCATAGGAAGGCTTCATATTAACCTTTTTGTGGGTCATGACAGCAAGGGATATACCAGTCATAATGCAAACATATTAGGATTTATATATGTCCATTCTTTGGCTAGTGAAGATAAAAACTGTGGCTTTTAAAATGCCATGAGTTCATAGGAAAAAGGACAACTATGCCATGCTAGTCTTGTTTGTGCTGAGAATCCATATTGCAGGGCTATTTTTCTAGTATAAGGCCTTCCTTATCAACATGTTTAGTTAACTTAGTTATTTTCTCATTTTCAATCACTTATTTAAATCTTAGTATTTCTTTATCCAAGTGCAACAGGACACAATCCAGGATGCTTGTGCCAAGATAAAAGATGTCTTTCAAACAAAATAATCGAAACATTCTTAAGAAGTCATGGGGACTTGTCTGCAATTCCATGTCTTTGTCCATTCACAGAAAGAAAAGTCTAAGTCTAATCAAGAGATTTAATTTGGCATGGGTTAAAAAACCAAAAAAACATCCTATCTGTAAAAATAAGTGTTGTTGATATGAAATCTTCATTTATTTTTTATGACTTATCCATAATTCACATGTATTTATTTGAAATATTTTTCACTTTTTAATCTTGGTAGTATGGGGGGGGAAAAGAACCATATTGCTTTGTGATGTCGTTCTTGAATTTTTTTCTTTTTTTGACTCAAAGTATTTTATGCATGACTTAAAACTCCACCAAGAGTACTTTAAATGCTGAGCTGATTTTGAAATCCAGACTTTGATTAGGCTCACTATTCATTTGAATATTCAAATGAATAATTTTGTTTGAGTAATGACAAGGAAGTGTAATAAACTTCACAATTAGTAGTATGTTATTTTGAATCTAAGGTTTTAAAATGTAGTTTAGCCTGTTCTCTTTGTCAGCTGTCCTCTTCTCCCAAGTACTGCTGAAATCATAAATCTGATTTTTTAATATTTTCTTTAATTGAAAAAAATCCCCATTTTTCTCCATGAGGAAATTCTCATGATTTATTTTGTTGAAACAACACCGAGATATTATGGATGATAGTTCTGGGTAGCTAAGGGCCAGCTGCCACTGTAGCCAATTGTGCTACAATGCCAAAAACTAGGAGCAGGAGTTATATTATTGTCTGCGTTGCTTTATCATACAAGAACCTCAACAGTGCCAATTTATGGCTTGAGAGATGTATAGATCTACTCGTGAAGTTTCCTGCTGGTTGCAACATTGACAAATTGTATTCAGAAACAGATCATACATCTGAATGACACATGAGCTATAAGTCACTCAAACTATTTGTGTAGGCTTTTTTTCTTGTGAGATTTTTTCTTGCATGGTTTCCCTGCTAGGCCACTTAGTTCAGTAGTCCTATTCTGTCAGTGATCAGTCAGGAAGGCATGTATGAAATGCTCAAAGGAAGCTTTTTAAAAATATTTTTTAAATATTTGTCCCTGGAGGTTCACTAAAAAGTCGCTATTCTGAGAGGGGCTGCATAAGGGCGTGAAACAACTTTAACCCGCTTATTCAGCTCTGCCTTATTCAGCTAGTCTCCTTAGGCTCCCTTTAGGCTCATAAACAGTAAGGCTCTAGAAAATGATTCACAGAAGCACCACAGCTCGCATCTTCTGAATTACATTTTGGAGGTACCCATCTCTCTTACTTATAAAGGCTGTTGGCTCAAGTGGTAGAAAAATACACCTTTAATCTCAGTGGTCAGAATACCTGTGTGAGTCACTTGTGTAGTAGAACTCAGGTTTAAATGCAGCTGGAGTGATGGAGAGGAAAGCAGTGGCAGATAGTGTAATGAATAGACTCTTCTTTGTAGCTTCCAGCTGGAAATGAAGGATTTTAAATAAATGCATTATGATAGTAGATATTTTGAAAGTTTTTGTTTGACAGTTGATTTATAATAGAAATTGCACTCTTGAATGTCCTCCTCCCTTCCATTCCCCCTCCCTCTAGTTTTAGAATTTCCATTACTGAAATCAAAAGAAACTGTGTTTGAATTCCCTCATCCTTGGGGATTGGGACGACACAAAAATAACTCGTTAGACATATTTATAAGACCAGGGAAAAATGCAGTTTTAACTTACTCAAACTGTCTGTCTCTGTACGAGTTGGAGAGTAAGTTTTGCTATGATGTTTGCTGGTCTTTCTGAGTAGTGTAGCTCACTTAATGAAATTGCTTCTTTCAGAACAACTTTCTTTGTAACCATAACTACAAGGGGCCTGGCCCACCAGGAAGTGGAATGGAAATTTCTAACTTTCTCTATAATGCAGTGGGTTATTATGGAGAAAGCCTTGTTTGATTTTAAGGAAATTAAAATCAGAATGTTTTTTTTATCTGTTCAGATATTCCATGCATCTATTCAACATTGCCACGCCCTCCAAATCTACAATGTTGAAAGGAAATATCCTCTTGTAAAAATATTCTCAACTTATGTTCTTGTTTACCTCACTTCAAATCAGATTTTTTTAAAGGTATTTTTTTAACGTCCAAACTAGCCATTGTTCACAGAAACAATCTTCTCAATTGAATCCAAAACCTCTTGCATTGAATGCTTTTGGCCTGAGTATCTCTGTAATTGCCAGCTCTTGCTGTTTAAATGGCAGTAGGAATATGTGTAGATTTCTTGCAACAGTCCCTTGAAATTTTCATTTATTCTATTTTTTTTTCTATGTAGCTGTCTTTTACACTGTGGCTTTGGTTTTTAATTAGCTTAGCTTTTAATATTCACAGTTTCTCCTTACGTTCCTTGACATTTTCTCTCTACTTACTGAGTTAAATATTATCAAAGCCTTCAGGTCAAGATGACCAAATGAATCTTTTGATTTCTAATTTCAGTGAGGTTCAAGCTGTAGTGCTTTTTCTTACTTTGTTTTTTTTTTTTTTTCCCCCTTGCCTTTCGTCCTTTGACTGTATTGGCTTTTTAAACTCCTCATTTTATTGCTGCATGTTATGCATCTGTATCCTTTGGGCACACTTCAATCTCATTATACACATTTCAGTTTTTCTCTCTGCTGTTTCCTCTCTGCTATTTTATTATACTTGATTGCACTCAACCTGTTGAATTTCTTCCTTAAACCCTGTTACTCTGAAATCCAGTATCTTTGTTTCCTCCCTTTGGCTTTTCTCTAGATGTAATATAATGCTTAACTAGATTAAAATTACGGTGCAAAGGAGATTTGATTACTTGTTCAATAAACTTGATCTCAAACACTCCCCAGAACTAAAAATTTAGTACAGCAAGAAAAAAACATAGAAATGGAACCAAACAAAAAATATTACATGATAAATGCATTAACTAAAAATCAAAAAGGATGAATCTGAGAAGTCCTTGGAACAGCCAAAAAGAATGTTTAGGAAACTGGAAAGACGAAACACAAGAAAGTAGTGATGTAAAAATAACAGAAAAGGTAGTGAACGTTTTGCAGATAATATTGACAGGTAAACAGGAACACAGAAATAAGCAAGCTGGGACCAAATTATTACAGTAAGAAAAGAAACATGTTTGCTGGCCTCGTTCGCTGTCTTACCAAATCAAGAAATGTGCTGTCCTGCTGCTTGTGTAGATAACTTCAGCTACTCTTCAGTAACTGTTCAGCTTTTCTTCAGTAACTCTTCAGCTTTTTTGAGAACTAGCACAAGCATGTAATTAGCAAGTTATTCATTCTCTTGTAACTGCTTTAAGAATGGTGGAATGAACCATACCAATGGCTCTGGAATCATTCACTTTGCTGTTAGGAAGCTACTAATATCTTTTATTTAAAGTCTTGGCATCTCCTAACCCTTCTGTTCTGTTATTCTGTTAAGAATGTTCTCTTCTGTAGAAGAGACGTTTAATACTGTTCTGTATGTGAAAGACTTGTATTCTTTATAACAAAATACTTCCAGATAAGTCTTAACTATCTAGACACTGTTCCAGTCTGTGCTTAGAGGTATTTCTGTGAAGTCTGGAATCAGAAGTGTGTGTAGCTAGAGCACCTTGTACTCCCTGAATCTCCAGCTGGCAAATTAATTTTTAAAGACCTACTCCAGAGACTAAGTGCCTCTGGGTGGACTTCATAGATTTTGTGATAGAACTAAGACTTGAGGCACAGTTAGAACTGGAGAGGGTGGAGGATGGGGCTTGTTTTAGGAGCACGGTTTTATGTTGTTGTTTACTTCAGAAACTTGCTTTCAGGAAAATTCATTTTAGTATATCAATATGTAGAAAAGAATCAGAATTCGGTCCTTTTTCAAATCATACACCTCAGAAATGGAAATTGTTTTTTACGTTATTTGTTCGCTATTTGCTGTGATAAGGATTAGGTTTAGAGAGAAGTGGGTAGAAGTCATCTTGCATCAAAAGCATGAGGAGGAGTAGGAAGGACTTAATTCTCAAAACAGACAGTTTCTCTTATTTTATTATTGTGTAAACATTCATGCGTGTCTACCTTGAAAAATAGTTGAGGCAAAAATAAAATAGAGCATGGTTTTGGTTACTTTGGGGCTTTTTAGCACTGTGCGTTTTCCTCTAAATAAATGGAAGAGGTCAGATTATTCCAGGTTTAATTTTGTTGAGTGATTTAGGAGACACAGTGATTGTGCAGACAAAGTAGACTGGCATGCTATGAATTGGATAGGGTGTCATGCTGAGAAAGTTAATTTAAGTTGGAGGGAAATGTTGGTGATTAATCGTAATGAACTTAAAAGCAACAAATCAAATGGAATGTTCTTAATGAAAACGAGTTTTGTTCAGCTGCAATGAAACCATCACAGGAGATGGTGTAGAAAAATAACTTTGAAATTGTGTCCTCTCTAAATGCAAACTAAAACAGATCAATATTTAGACCTAACTCTTAATTGCCAGATAGCACCCTCTGAAGGAATATCTAATTTTCAAACATGTATTTGGTTCTGTGAATCTTACTTTTTATCTTACTCCTACTGCTGAAACTTGTTCCAGGTACTGATTTTAAGACTGATGAATTTAAGGCATTTAGGAACTTAGGCATGAAATTAATACCAAGAAAGTGAGTAAATAGAAGCATAGAACTGGAATTGACATGCTGTTAAGATGATGAATTAAACCAGAGTGATATGGTCATATATCAAACTAACCAGTAGCATTGTTATTTTTTTCCTATCCAGCTTTACATGAATCAAAATGTTCTTAAATGAATAGCATGATAGAAATGTATATATTCTAGAAGAACTTAGTAATTATTCGCGGATGCTTCTTCCTGTCTAGTTCCTGGTAATTATCTAGAAACAGTGATCTAAGAAAACACACTGAGATGGGCATATATGTATTTTTTTCATTTCTGCCAACTTTCTCAATTGAAAAGTCCAGTAAGCTGCTAGTCAGTAAGGAAAGTGAAGCTATTTTAAATATTGTTTTAGAACAATGGTAATGCTGAATTTGTTGGAAATATGCCATACTTAGTACTATAAAAAGTAATAGTAGATTTTTTCCATACATGTGCAAACTGAAGAAGGGATTAAGGGACTTTCTTAGTAGAAAATATTTATGTTCATCAGCAATAAAACAAACTAATAGTATTCCCTTGATTTTAGTACTTGTTTATTACTACATTTGCTACAAGCAATTATTGGAAGAATTTTTGTGCTCATGTTGTTACAGCATATTTCTTAGCTTCTCCTTCTCTGAGCCTATACTGTCTACTCCCTTTTTTTCTTCCACTGATGTGGCACTGAGTTTTTTAGATGACCATTCTGCATGTTAGAAAAGAACTTTTGTATTTTTATCATTTGACACAAGGTGACCTAACAGAAGAAGCATATAGATATGACAACTGAAAAGCTCACTAATAAGATATATGTCTAAAACCATCTAACGCACTGCATACATGGCTCTGAATGAATTGTGTATCATTATGATATATAATTCATGTAAGAATTAAAGTGTCACTCTTTGTGTATCATGGCTGTCCCTGGGAACTCTGTGAATTCTTTCAGATATTTCTCATTTATTAGCTTCATAAAATATTAGGAGATTAAGTAAATCAGACCATGAAACCAGATTATAAACTCAAGTTAGAGTATGCTCACATGTAGATCAGTGTAATCACGTGAAACGCCTGTGACTCCTTGTTTACTGTAGATCAGACCTACTTACAAGAGAAAATACAGTCCAATGAGTTTACCCCACAACTTCTAAGATTGAGCTTTCTTTTATTTAAAAGGAGATTATAACCAGGAGGGGAACCAACTTTTCTAAAGGGTAGACAGTGATAGGACAAGGGGGAATGGTTTTAAGCTGGAGGAGAGAAGGTTTAGATCAGACATCAGGGGGAAGTTCTTTACTGAGGGAGTGGTGAGGTGCTCGCACAGGCTGCCCAGAGAGGTTGTGAATGCCCTGGCCTTGGACATGTTCAAGACCAGGTTGGATGGGGTCCTGGGCAACCTGATCTAGTACCAGATCTGGAGGTTGGTGGCCCTGCCTGTGGCAGAGGAGTTGGAACCTGATGGTTCTTGAGGTCCCTTCCAACTCGGGCCATTCTTTGATTCTATGATTTCCCCTCTGATTGAAAGGTAAGGCCCACTGATCTCTGATCTGTACAATGTGACAGAATATTCTTCTAAAATCTATTCTTTTCTCATACAACACCCAGCATATGAGGTGTGAGCAGTTGCTAATCTGAATGTTCTGTGCTTGAAGATGGCAAGAAACCCCAAGAAACCCCCCGATTTCAAACAGAGCTGGCTTGGAGTGCAAGCAATGCATGTCTTAAATAATGTTTCTACAGCTATTAAGGAGAATTTGGGAGTCGCTATGAAGTGTAGTGCTGTGTTGGTTTTTGTTTGACTTCCCTGTGAAATATAGCCCTCTAAAGCACGTAGGCTTCCAACCAAATATTGTCTGGATTTGAGTGCAGAGGAAGGAAAGGGAGAGATTTTAGTATTCTTTCTCATTTTTGAAAACCGAGGGTTTTTTGCCCTTCTGCTTGCAACTCTGCCAGGCCAAGGCCTCCACAGGGTTGTGGCCCCTTACCAAGGCCAGCTCAGCCTGCAGTCTCCTGGCTGCCTTCGTGTGGCTGGCTGGCCCTCTGTGGTAACTGCGGCCTGAGGGGTGGTGGGCACCCCTTATCACCTCAGGTCCCCCCTTTGCCGTGGGGAACTCTGTGATTCAGGACAGTCCCAGAGCTGGGAAATGAGAAGAGATGAAGGCAAAACAGGTAACCCCTCTGCAATTAAAGAGCTGAGAAATTAGTACCAGGATTTCAGTATCTCTCTAGAATCACCTGTTGCCTCTCCCCTCAGTGTTGTTGGAGGCAGTTGAGCGCTCTGGTTTGTGTCCCACACCAGCTCCCCACTCTCGGGCTGACCCAGGCTTGCTGGGGGACTGCCCTGTTGTGCCATGCAATGTCACTCTTGCTGCTCTCCTGCCTCCACGGTTGGTCCCAGACATAGTGATGCCAGAAGTGTGTGGACAGCGAGGCCTGCGGGAAGGTAGCTGAGAGCATGTTTTGTGCAGGCCTGGCACCTAGTAAATACCTAGCAAAACTTAGAGTTTTGCTGAGGTTTCCTTTGGGTGGTCATTTTAGATTTAAGAGGTGTCTCCAATAACATCCTACTTTGAATTAGAAATGCACCACGAAAGTTTTTTCAGTCCTCCTCACTTACCAGCCTGTAGTCTGTGCAGCAGAGCAGCATCACCATGCACAAGGTAGGGCTTCTTTGGGATGAATCTAGGTGGAAGACACACTGCCAGAATTTATCTACCATGCTCCATGCAGAAAGTGGACGTTCAGTTCACAGGCCCAGGCTAGAGGTGTTCTGGATTAAATGCCCTGGCAAGGTATGTATGCTGGAGGTTATATTTTCTGCAAAGGCTTTTTTGCTCTATACAGCAGCTCTCATTTGTTTTCACCACTTGTTAATGTAAAGTTGTCTTTAGACTCCTGTGCCTTTGGGGAAAGGGCAGTGAGAACAAGCATTAAACTGAAGTAATTGTGACTTCAGCCTATGAACTGTAGCAGAATTTTTGATCCTTTCACTTCCTCTCTTCAACATTGGTTGATACCAGGTATGTGAAGGGAACAATGTCAAGTCCTGCTTCCTGGTTCAAGACAGATTCTGTTGAGCTGAGGATTTCTGTCCCATAGGCTCTTTCATGCTAATGTATAATTGCAACTAAATCTGTCTTCTCTGTTTAATTTAGTATAATCTTTATGGATTCCTTCTAAGCCCTCAAATTTCACAATAAAATTCACATATTGAAGTTCCATGGATTAACTATGCAGTGTATATAGAAAAAAAAATCATTTTATCTAAGTCGTGTTTTGATTCCTCCTTGGATGTAACCCAGACTTCTGTCTTATGATAATAACTGCTATTGACTGTCATTTTTTCTGCTATTTATTTTTTTTATAGCCCTGTAGGATCACCTCTTATTGTTCTCATCTCAGACCTAAATAGTTGTCATTTTAAAAATTTCCCTTCACATGAGAACTTGTCCATGCTGTAATCAGGCTCATTGACCTTCTTTGGAACTGTTCTATTTCTGCTTTTACCATTTGGAGGTCAGGTAATCAAACTGAACAGAATTCTCAAAGAGCTTCAATTCCATTAATTTATATAATGGCATTTTAATGCGTTTAGTGTTATTCTCCTCTCTTAGACATCTCTTACAACATTTGCTTTCTGACTGTTGTGCAATGAAGTGTCATTTTCATGAGTTATCCTCAGTTACGCTTGCATCTAAGTTGTTTCAGATCATTTTTGAAGCTGTCAGTATATATAGGTCTGCTCTTTCTCAAAATGTTTTCTTTTTCTTGTCTCAGGTCACTCTAAATACACTCTGTAAAATACAGGTTAAAATGACAGGGATGCATAAAGGTACATGCTCTATAGAAAATTAGACTAGAGCCCTATGGTATGTTTGTGATTGCCTTTATTAGTATGCTGATGATTTAGAAGTGAAAACAAACAGAGAAGTGGCAGGCAGAAAGTAGTTTGGTCAACAAAACATGAATTTCTTTGTTCCCAAGTAAGTATTCAAAAGACTTTTTGAATGTTTTTCTTTCCTTTGTCTTGCTGCTGATACATTTCTTCTATTGTGTATGAAAGGTATTTTTTTGTTAATACAAAGATACAAAAAGCCCTACAAATGCAAATTAAAATTAAGGCAACTGAAAAACATATTTAAAAAAAATATATCCAAAGGAGATAATACGTATGAAAAAATAACACGTTATCTTCTGTTATTCTGCACTTCTGCGCCATCCCCTTCATTGCATACAGACAATACCTGCAGAATCTTGTGTACACTAATTTTTATACTATTTTTGTTCCTTTGCTTCACCCTTGTGAATTTTCTCTCATGTAAACTGCCTTTCTGCTAGAATTTTTTGTTTAGGTGGTATGTTTTCAAATATTGCCATGATCTTCCTATCTCAGGTACTATTTCATGTAGTTTTAGAGATGCATTCTATGTTAGAAGCTTATCTGCTGAAGAGATAGGAGGCAACATGTGAATAACTGTCTTGTTAATCACTTGGCTCACACGCTGGTCAGAGTTACGTGCACGATACCAATGTGTTCAACAGACTATTTGCTGAGCTAGTTAAGTTTCTGGTATTTTAAAAATATTACCTCCTACCATTCTAATGTATAGTTATGTAGAATGTGAGGAAATAATAGAAATNTATAAAAAAATAAGTATATGTACAGCAAAATATCATCTGCTTCTCTTGAAATCAGTTGTTTAAATGTGAAACCTTTCCACTGGAAAGGTTGTTCTAGGCTACACAATCTCGGTTGTCACTCAAGGAAAGAGGTAACTGACTGGTCATCACGTGATTCATTTGAAGTCATGTAGTTAAAAATGGCTTTGAAGCTTTGTTTATCTTCCTTTTCTAAGAAAAGAGAACTCTGCTTTTAAAACTCTTATGTCAGCGGAAATTACAGGTACTTAAAGATGTGTGTCAGAATCTGTACTCGGATTCTACTGAAATGCTAAAAAATAAATAAAAATTCTCGTCAGTATGTACCTGTACCTTCTTGAAGAACAAGAACGAAACGTGCCAAGAAAATTGTACGCAAAGCACTATAACATTAATGCTAGTTTACATATTTTGTCCGTTGTTTATATGAACTTTCCACATTATAATAATTTCCTCTGTTGTTAAAAGGAAGTATTCATGTTGGATGACTAATCAAGCAATAAAAGAATAGAGCATTATGTTTAGTATGAATATTCAAAGACTAGATGATGGGGAAGCCCTAGATACACTCTCCAACATATCGAATAATTTGAAATTTCATCATGATGTTCCAGTGACCTTGTGTGCTCAGTAGAGAAGTATATGATTATCATGCTGGTCCGAAAGATATACTTCTATTTAATGAATAATCATAAAAATGGTAAAAAGATTCGTGGAGAATGGTGAAAGAATTCTGAAACTTAAGAGTAATCATTGAACCTTAGAAAAAGAACTTGGTAGTTTATGTAGAACAGTGTCTCCTTCCCTCATGAGATAACAAATTGTGACCTGACCGTTCTTGGGCAGTTTCTAAACCACCTACTGCTTGGATTGAAACTCTAGTGATCAGTACTGTTTAGTAGCAAATATCTTGGTAATTTAATATTAGACACTGGTTTTCTTCTTCAGTTTGCAATAGAAATGAACTGGCCTATGTAAAAATAATTATGTGCAAATGTCTCATGGTTAGAATGCTCACTGAAAAGACTTAGATTCACTAAAAAGAAATAATAAATCTTAATGTTTTTTCCTTGTATATGGGTAGACATCTGGTATGAAATTCACTGGAGACACCATTCAGTTAATTATTATTATTGTTTGGGAAAATGTATTATTGTTCATTTACAGAAAATCGTATAAAGCGAATGTGAATGAATATGAGTGAGAAAGTTTAGAACAGGTAGGAGTCAACTTTGGCTGCTTACACAAGTATTTAATTTCTGCATTTTAGAGATGATACAAATAGTTTGTTGGTTTATGTTTCTTGTTACATCAGCTCAGTCCTTGATTCTTTTAGAAATTTATGTTTTCCATCTCTCTCTTTCCTGCACACATACACAGCTTCTGAAAAATAGCGTCTGTTAGATTTCAAATAAGGGAGTTTAGGATAAAATTTCACTCATGAAAGGGAAACGTAGAATCTCTTATATTTTGGTTAAATTCCAGTGAAGTCTCCATAAGTATTTTACCAATATGAAAACTGATCAACAGTTGAAACTATTTTTGAGTGACTTCTACCTTCCTTTGCTTTTAATTTATTTCTAGATCAGTGACTATCCATTTCTCTTTCAACAATCAGGTTAAAATGAATAGCTACTCAAAATGTGGCTCAAATTAATCTGTTACAACTGTGCTGACTTTGAAGTACTTTCTCTGTTTACTGCATCAGCAAAAGAAAGGTTGGTTTGGTGAAAAGTCTATTTTTGTGTAGACACAAATATCACATACAGTATATACAAAATGACCTGTTCATAACGTTGCAAAAGAAGTAACATGACTATGAGAAATATGTACTGTCATCTCTCTATATTGTAACTTGCCTCTTGCAGACTCTCTCTCTTGTCTGTTGAAATATGGCAACTCATTTTCTATCACTGTCCTTGTAATTTTCACGGTGATTTCTAGATCTGGCATAATACTTCTACAGTACTTAAATTTCAAGCAAACATGAATGTGGAGAGTGCATATGGAATTTAACCAGCCTGTTAGAAATGGGAGTGATAATATCAGCGCTGAAAGAGAATTTTTAAAAAATATGTATTCTGTTTTCTGTCTAGTCCTAGTACTCTTCACTGGGATTCTGAGAAACACATTGAAATGTATTGATATATATATATATTTTTTTAGAAAAGCAAGTTGAAAAATAGAGAGTTTTACGAGAAGAATGGTAGTGCTGAAAAGTATAATTTTTGTGTGACAAAATAATAGGGACCTGGCATTCTAAAGATTCCACCACAGCATAAATGCTAATCAGTACAGATTGCTATTCAAATAGGAAAAAAGGAAAAGATTTATGCCTTCAGAAACACATTTTTAGAACTCTCATTTTTGATGAGAGAAAAATAGGTCTTTCAAGTTGAAATCAATGTTACTTGTTGAACATCAGGCAAAATTGTGATTGTATTATATAGAAGTCCAAATACAGAGAACTGTTGAAAGTCAGAATTTGATCTATTCCTTCCAGAATAAACAGATTTATAAACAATGGTAGCATACATTAGTCTTTTTTATTACAATCTTATATGTATATGTTGCAGGCAAAGTCTACTTGTGGGAATGGATTGTGAGTACTGTATTGATGCCAAATGCAGAACCCTTCCATCAAGTTGTTTCCTTTACTTACCATTCTCGTTTGGGCAGAAGGAATCAGGGAGGCGATAATACAGAAGAGAAATGAGTATCCCATATCCCATAACAGTCGGTATTCCTTTTAGGCCTTTCCTCTCTCATCAGGTGGGAGTTACTCCTGTCATTCATATAGGATTACATTCTCAGACCCACTGTGTAGTTCCACCTTGAGTTCTGATTTACTTACATGAGCCATAGAACTGTGCTAGGGATCTTTTTTTAAAAAATTGCGATCTTGGTTTCACAATTGAGTTCTCTCTGTTAGCCTTGATAAGCCCAAAGGTGCAAAACCAACTGTCTTAAGATAACTCTAGATATCTGCTGAGTCAATAGGTTAGGCTACCGCCTTATGTACAGAGCTGTTACCAACAGCAGCACTCTACAGCTGAGGTGTAATGTGTGGAAAAGCTCTTAAAAGACATTTGAGAACAGCTGTCTGTCTTGAAATACAACAGTAAACTTTGGAGTGGTTAGCACGCTGTCTTGGAGGGAAGCATTCTTCAGGAATTCGATTTTGAACAGAGCTATAAATAAATAGACTATGACAGGTACCTCAGACTTCCCCTGAACCTGTGAATGTCTGATGAACCAAAAGAGAAGATGGTCAGACTTCTGTACTCTCTTACACGTGCTCTGATTCTGATAATCCTCATGGCTTTCAAGAAAACTTGAGCAATTTTAGTGTAAAGCAGTATGTTACTGGCTGCAGGTTAGTCAGTAGTGTAGTTAAGGAGCCTTCCAGGAATGAGGAGCTGTGGAAGTTGGTAAGGAAGAACACCACTCTCAGGGTGTTCTCATTTTTGCTCTAGTTCGGGGCTTAGAAGTATTGGAAGCTTCTGCCTCATGTATTTTGAAAAAGTGAGCATTATGAAGAAATATGTTAGCTTAATCAAGACAGATCAATCTCTGATTTCAGTGATTTTTTAGCATGGACTTTTTCCCTTGGAGACGTAAATGGTTACTATTCTTCTACATGTTCAGAGCTGTTGGAAAATTGATCATGATGCTGATTTTATATAAATAAATAGTAATATAAATTTTTGTTAAGCTATCTGATTTCATTTATATGTTCTTTTGTATGAGCAACTGATAACAATCATATAAATTTGATATATACTAACTTGGTAGCTGTGAATGTGGGTTGAAAGAATTAATTTCCTTTAGAACAGTATTATTATAGAATACTCTGTAGTTTTCTATTTTTGAACCCTTTCAAAAACAAGACAGAACACAAGCGATCATCTCTGCTGATTAAACTGAGACATGGAAGGTATAAAACAAGTCACCTCTATAAACCTGAGAAAATAAATTTGATTTTGTTTTTCTTGAGCCCTGAATGCATGTTACATTACTGCGAGGTCAAATATTATTTAAAACCACAGATCTTCTAAAGCCAAAAATATTACTGCGTAATTTAGTCTGTCTTCTGTCTGCTGGCTTTTTTTTCCCTGACTAATTATAAATGATTCAGAACTTCTCTACAGACATGTTGGGAGGAGTGGCTGGAAAGCTGCTTGGCAGAAAAAGACCAGGAGGTCTTGGTCGATAGCTATCTGAATGTGAGCCAGCAGTGTGCTCAAGTGGCCAAAGGGGCCAGCAGCTTCCTGGCTTTTGTCGGGGACATTGTGGCCCACGGGACTAGGGCAGTGGTGGTCCCCCCATACTCAGCTCCGGTGGGGCCACACTTTGAGTACCGTGTTCAGTTTTGGGCCCCTCACTACAAGAAAGACATCTGGGTGCTAGAGCGTGTCCAGAGAAAGGCAACAAAGCTGGTGAGGGGTCTGGAGAGCAAGAGTGGCTGGGGAAGCAGGGAAGGCCTCATTGCTCTCTACGACTACCTCAGAGGAGGCTGTAGGGAGGTGGAGATTGTTCTCTTCTCCCAGGCAACAAGCAATAGGACCAAGGGAAATGGCCTCAAGTTGCACCAGAGAAAGTTTAGGTTGGATAACGGAAAATTTCTTCACGGAGGGTTGTGAAGCATTGGAACAGGCTGCCCAGGGAAGAAGTCACTATCCCTGAAGGTGTTTAAGACGTGCAGATGTGGTGCTTATGGACATAGTGGTAGACGGCAGTGCGAGGTTAACGGTTGGACTTGATGGTCTTAGAGGTCTCTTTCAATCTAAATGATTCTATGGTTGTCTGGTCTAAACGAGGTGACAGAGAGCACTGAAAATACTACTGCTAACAACAGTTAGTTCCAGTATCTAATCACCCTTGTAACAAATACCTGGCTAATTTCCATACAAATTTTACTAGTGGTAACATCCAGTCATTGGTTCTTATCATTTCATATGCTATTTTTTAATGAACTTTTATTTCTCCACTGTTTTTTCTCTGTGACTATGAATAAGGTCATCTCTCAATTATCTTCATGAGATCTAGAATAAATTTATTGAAACGCCGGACAAAGCAGTCTTGTAGCTATGTATTGCATACTTAGTTTTTCATCTACACTTAAAATGTTGACTGCAGTTTTCTATTGTCTGCTCCTATTCATCTCACCTCCTTGTTAGACAGCTACAGTACCATATCCACACTCCAGCTCACTAGTTAGCTGTTTTCACAGACTGCTGCGCTGGTTTCTTAGGTTAAACCCTCCTCAAGAGGTGCTTGGCTAACACTCATTCTGAAACAAGTTGTGAGACTGTATTTTACTAGGCAGATATTAGAAAGTGATTGCATTTCCTCTGTAAACTGTTTACCATTTTCATCCCTGTGGCATGTTATCACTTCTGTGCATCAATGATTTTGTTCTTGGCACCTAAACGTGTACCAGACAATATAGTTCTGACAGCATGCTGGAGGCTAGATGGAAGTTGCCAACACAGTGCCCTCTATCCTTCCATTGGAAAGTTCTTTATGGTAATATATAGTTGGAGACTGCTAGTCCAGAGCTACTGTTACCTCTTTTTCCCACAGCAGACTTTTGAATGGGATGTAAGACAGCACTAAGATGAAACTAGTAAAACTTTTCTAGTCTCCACTTCTGTGGGAATCTGTGCAGTCCATCTATGATCAGAAACTTTCAGCATACCAGACTTGTAGGTTTTAAATTCTTGGAACATAAGCCTATTGAGGATCAGAGTCATCAGTGTACCAGTTAAGTGGATGTATAGTGGCCTTGGGGTTAAAATTAAGAATCTTTAGAGTTTGAAGTCTGCTCTGAAAGTAATGCCTCCTATTTTATTATATAGGCCCACAACATCAAAGGCAGATGTAGGTGGTATGATGGTAGAGGTTGAACCTTCCCACCAGTATTCTATTCCATTTTGTTGCTGTGGGACAGATGGCAGCAGAGGGGCACTCTGACACAATGGGATCTCACGAAGTGGGGATGGAGCAAAGGTATGGCACTGAATTGCTCCGCGTGGGAAAAATTGTACCCACTGACATTTGTCAATGCTTGCTGAACATTTCTGGAAACCAAACAGTGGATGTGAGCACAGTGAGCAGTGGGTGGTGCATTTCAACAGTGGCGATGGTGACAGGGGGGAACATCTGCTGGTGCAGGTTTTGACAAGCACAGCATGCAGGCTCTTGTTCATCACTGGTGAAAGTGCATAGCGAATGGTAGTGCCTATGTTGACAAATGGTGTTTTGTAGTTGAGAATTTGCTCTATCAGGTAGTGCTATTGTGCTCTTTGTAGCTGTTGTAGTTTCCATGGAAATAAATAGGAAGCATTAATTTCAGAGCAACCTACAAATAATACTAGCAGTAGTTTGGTTATAGAAATTCAGCTGTGTGGTGTTTCTCTATTGTGTTTTCCTGAGTACAGTTTTTTATTTTTCACAACGTGACCAGACAGACAAGATAAATTTCACTACGTTCTCAGAAAATGTGTAGGCTTTCTTAAAAGAACATTAATAAAAACATAATCAGTTATTCACAACATAACTGTTGATAATACTTGTCTCATACAAAAACTTAAAGCAAAAATTTGAGAACAAAGCATGCTTTGTCACAGAGCTGTTTTGCGTATTGCACCTGCCTGCAGCCATACTGCTACAGAGATATAGAGAGATATGGTGTGTTGCTGCTTAGAAAAATAACTTAAAAGTCTTTGGAGGTAATTTACAGGAAAACAGCTCATGCAAAAGCCCCATATCTTGCTCCCATAAAACAGTTCTGAAACTATTCCCAGCTAGGAGTGATATTACTTTAACATATCTGAGGACATCCTAAAGCAAGTTGAGCTAGGGCTTGGATGCCTGAGATGATATTTCTGGAACTTAGATACGGTAATCACTTATCTGCCTGTACTGCTATCTACTATTGCTACATAAGTGCTTCTTACAGCAGGACTAAGGAACAGAACATACACAGGGTCCGTCTTGATAGGTCATCTGTGGAGTTCACTTATTTATTTTTTTCCACTTTTTTAAAAAAAAGAATTATTGCTGCCATATAGCTGTCAATTTCAGAAAATCTCTTTTGATTCGTACTGCGATTAACTGGAACAGTTTGGAACAAATCCAGTAAGTTGCTGTGTGCATACTGTTGGGGCTAAGCAGCGCTTTTGTCTCAAGGTCAGGCAGACGTTTTTAGTAGTAGAAATGTATGTGGTTTTATGCATCGCTGTTTAGCATGCCAGGGCTGGCAGCTTCTGGCCAGGAGAGTTTGGTGCTATTATTTATCTGCTCTTACTAGGAATGCTCTATCCAGGGACTCAATGTCAGTGATATGGTGTTATGGTAAAGAGGCAGAGTTCAGCAAATGTGGGATATAGTAAGGACTAGCAGTGTTGTTACAAAAGCGAAACCAACTGCATGAATAAAGCCATATTAAATCTAGAAGTTACCTTGAGTCTGTCATTGGGATTGTTGTCTTTATTTGTATTTTCTTCTTAAAAATGTAAATGTTTAGACCTGGAAAAAAAACTTTGTGGAGAACATTTTCATAGTCTCACGTACATTGAAACTTTTCAATGCTTTTTTTGCTGATTTTTGTAAGATATGCATTTGATGGTATCAGTACGGTCCTGAAATCTGCCAGATAAAAAGCTGAATTTATGTTGTTATGGAATGTAATAAAGAATCAGTTCACAATCAGAAACACCATTTCCAGCCAATCTTAACATTAACATTGATCCTTTGGTACAAATAGGCAGAATTCTGGGCTGGATGTTCATGACTTCATTTCTGTAAAACTTAAAAAAATATATAAAATCCATGGAGAGAATATACTAAAACTAACTGGAACTATTTCTTATTTGTCTTACCCTGTGAGACTCATGTTCTGGTTTAAATCATGTGTAGCTTCATTGAGTTACATTTCCATTATGCCAGTTTAATATCAAAGAGATCTGATCTTCAGAGCAACCAGTGTACAACATGGTGCATATGTTTCCTTCCTTGATCCATGAATTTTACTTATTACGTTATCCTTTGCCTAGAGGATTTCAGATGCATGTTGATGTCAAATGCCTTTCCAAAAGCCACTGTCAAGAGAAATAAATACTTTCAGAGTGATTGACTTGGGGGAGAAAATGTACAGATAATAAGCAAGTCAGCAACATACAATTTTATTTTCAGATAAATGGCCTAAACTCTGTGACTTGCTCTCCCTGGGAGATCAAAGAGGATCATAAGATTTAGTGAACTGGAAATAGAGTGCTTTTTTGCTTCAAATGATGTTGCAACTTCTGGGGTCTTGGGGGTGATACTGTAAGCGGAGACGATGGTCTTTATGTTTATTCCTCAGCAGGAACATTTGATAACACGTTTTCTGAGAGCTGAAACATGTTATTGGAAGATCCTTATCCAAAATCTTGTTTTGGGGTTTCTGAAAGCTAAGATATTTGAAACACTGATAAGGACTGATGAGGTTAGTGTAAGATGAGGGCCTGGGAGAGATCTGGGTTACCAGAAGATTAGAGATTCCAGATAGCTCATGATGAATTAAAATTTACAGAGAAGACTTCTCTTTCATTTCACCTCAGTGAAGCAATAAGAGTACATGCTCTAAAGGAATTTTTTCTTGTGAACTTATGTGTAAGTGAACGAGCCTTGCCTATACATAATGTCCTTTAAAATATAACAGCTGGCAAGCACTTGAAAGTCCTTTTTCATTTACGTTATTGAATTTCTCACTATAAAAGTAGTGAGTACGAAGACTTAAGATGATGGCCATTTCTTCAGCATTGGTGATTTAACCCTGGTTCCTTCTGTGGAACACCACAACCTAGTTCAGTATAGTGAAAAATGACTGAGTATTTGTTGGTCATGTATGTCAATGAGAATCAAGTGGTAGGAATTCTTCAGTGATCTTTGTTCCCACTTCCATCTTCTAACACGCTTTGTGAGGGAGAACTATTTCTGCTTTTTTTGTTTTCACTGTGGCTGAGTGTGTCTCCATTAATTGTTCTCATTGTAGTAGGGAAGATAACCAAGCAGGCGTTTCCCATGTTCTTAGGATGCTGCCAAGCTATTCTTGTAGTGGAGCAGCTGCAGCTTATAACAACGGTAGTCCTGAAGTGGGATCATCATGTGCGTTTGTCTGCTGAATGCTTGATGATATGTTGAATATATTTGTTTGCAAATTGTTCTCATGTAAATTAGGTTCAGATAAAAATTGCACTTACCAGTAAACCACAAGGGCCAGATTCTATCATCTTTACTAAATCAGCTTGTATTTTTATTATAATGATGAATAATTGAAATCAGCAGCAGTACGGGGGTTTGGGGAATCTGGCCTTCAACAAAGTCTGGGAACAAATGTGTTTCTTAAATGTTTTATGGAAAATTCTGAATGCCATTATGGTCCTCAAAATAGCACTTAAGGAAAAAAAATCCCTTATTCAGAAATATTGAAGAAACCTTATACTTTTTTTCTTTTTCCCTTCAAATTCCTTCCTTTTATTTTTCCCATGGAACAGTAAAATACAATCAGATTTGGAAATTCTTAAGTCCACCAGGGCACATGAGGTTGCTTTGTATTTCCAAATGTTGCCTTCCAGCATTCAGGCACTTAACCATAATCATTTGCATTTGAAAACTAAGGCACTTCAAAAATGTCAGTGAAACAAACTCCAGCATAGGCAGATATGTTGATTGCTCCTGCTCTTCAAGTTGATTTTAATAACTATTACAGGCAAAATAGACAGAAACTCCCCCCAGAGGGCTTCAGGTGCTTGGGTTTAATTCTTTTTCCATTGCTTGCATGGGCTTTGGCAGAAACTGAAGATGGAGAATGCCCTAAGTATCCTGTTATTTTTGAAAAACTTCACTAATGAAAATGCAGGCAAGATTGATTTCTGATGTAAACAACAAGAAAAGATGATGTGGGCTTCAGAAACTGACACTTGTAGGCAGAAATCATTCAACAGCACATTCAAGAGCAGAGTTTGTGTGCTTTGGAGAAAAGCTTTTATACAAGCTGAAGTTCTTTCCTCTCGTCTGACTGTGCAGACTACAGTGTGTAACTGAGGACTGTATCAGATACCCAGCTCTAAGCTGATGGCGTGTTTGCTGTCTAGCAGTGTCACAGCTGTGCCCTATCTGAAGAACAACTCATTGTGCTCTCATGAGGATGCCTGCAGTAGTACACTTTGGAACGTAGTTACAGCTGCCAGTGTGCTCTGGTATTACAAAGCAGTATCTACTCAAAGCCTCTGCCTTTTTCTCTTCTGTAACTTCACGTACTGTATTCTTACCTTGCACGTCCATGCATTTATGACAGTATTTAGACTGATGTTCATTAATCTCCTGTCAGAATTAAGGCAATAGCAAGCCAACAAAAAAAGCAGATGGTTTCAGCAGTGATAGGCCACTGGAGTTTCCACTTCCATGGTAAACTTGAAACTAACAAGCACAGCTCCTTTGATTACTACTTGGTTCCTTGTTTTTTGACAGTTCTTCACAAAAGGGCAAGTGGTGAGTGTTCTGTCACAAATTCTCAGGGTCATGTGCTTGGTACTTGGCCAGTCCCAGGACAGATGCCTTCCCTGTCCTTGTGGGCATAAGGATTTATGTGTGATCATCTTCAACAGCTTGGATGATGTAGCAGTTACCTCAAAATGATTTATTTATAGTTTTGTATGAATCATTCCTTGTAAATTCTGTGTGAATGGTTTCTCATGTGCATCCATTAGATGAAATCTGACAAATGGATCCTGTTGTGCATCTTTTTTTCTGACGGGCTCAGAATATTTTAAAAACAAAAATGCCATTACATATACAAACAATTTTTTATTCTCTTCTTAATGTCGCCCCTTGATAAAGATAGTGGATCTGCGTTGCAGGGTTTTTTGCAGCTCAGCTTTTCTGTTAACCTGAGAGAAAGTATGGCTCCAGCCTTGCTTGTGTTTGGCACAGCTCAAAGCTGAAGGAAAAGTTAGAGAACCCACTGTGAGGGTATTCTTGAAATGGTGCTTTACCTTCTACAATTCTCTATTTTTTTCCCTGTCCGGATGATCTTTGTAGGGATAAGACTTCCCCTTAATTTTCTTTTAACAGCCTATGTATATTAATACAGTTTTTATAAAGCTGACTGATGATATTCTATTAAAAATAATTGTGAAAAGTCTTATAACTTGAAAGAGGAAATACATTCATTTGACGAATTAGAGGTTTTTACTTAAACGGATGCTATATATATTAAACTGGAAACAACCCAGGCAGCAGATTGACTGTTCAAAATAATTGTACTCTAGTAGGATATTTTTTTAATTAAGCTTTTCAAGGAGGAAAAAAAAAAAAAAAAAGGCAACAGGTAGAAGCTCTTGAGATTTATCTCATTTTTCAAACAGCAGTCAGATTTTTCCAAGATGAAATTTCACTGTGGTTGGAAGAGCTAGTGCTGTGCTCTGCCCACATGGCAGAGGATCCTGACAGAGTATTAAGCAGTCTGTCAGCCCTCACTCTGACCACCCTCATCTGTCATATTCACACTGATGATGATGATGGCTCTTCAGTGGGAGCTTTCAATGGACAACTCAGAGAGACTGGATAAAGTTAAATCAAGAAAGGAGGAGTGGCTATTAAAAGAATAATCATTTAAAAAATGATTAAACGTATTCTTGATGTGAAGACTTTCCTTTTTGCCTGTGTCATTCTGGGCACATACTCTGTCCACAGGATTTTTGTCTTCCTGATCTTCTTCCTTGAATATCTTCATCAGTGTTAACAAGGAGGCATTGTTTTAGCGTTGAGACTATAAACTATGTTTGGGATTATGATTATCATGTTTTACCTCTTTGACTGTTGCAAGGTTTCTTACCACTTGGTAGAAATGAGTGGGAGTAAACTGCAGCAGTATTGAGTTCCAAGACTACTTAGATGCTGAAATGCATCTAAATTTGCGTACTTGCAGGTGTCTACAGTATTTTGGAATCACTTAGTTCAGTGGGAATTTGGCAGCTAATTTAACAAAGACTCTCCCATCTGAGAAATGTCCAGCCAAATTTAAAGACCGTGGAACAACAGAAAGCTTGTGGTCTTCATTCCTCCATGAAATGAAGACTGTACATCTGTCTACAGGCAATAAAATAGGCTTCAAAATCTTCCTTTCTCTGTCCCTTCCTACTCCCAGTGTTAAGTGACACTCTCTTCCACAGAAATCATCAGTAGATGATTTTGACGTCAGACAGATGGTTTTGAACTCTAGAAAGATCTAATGTGTTCTTTAAAAGACATGAATGTATCCCTTCTGCTGGGTTTGGAGTTGCATCATGCTGTTGTTCTGAGCCTCCCCTTGTCTCTTGAGCACTGCATTCAGAAATTAAAGATGATTTCCCCTAGTCGTGACAATGAAGCAGGCAGTTTTATGCGGGTTACTTCTCTAGTAAGCATTATGTTGATGCCTGAATATTGCACGGAATTGAGTAGAATTGTTCCTTGTTTATAGCAGGGTCACTTAGGTCAACGTGGATGGTCTAGTATGTGAAGTACCAGACTAAAAGTCAGTGGATCTGTATTCATTTCCTGGTGCTGTCCTGAGTGACTTAATTTTGCCATTTTTCATTTTCACCTTTGTAAAATTATATTCTGACTTTGTTGTCTGTATAGAGTCAAGCTGTAGACAACTATACTTGGGTGTCAAAATTTTTGCCAGCAGTCTTCTTTTTACTGGGGGTTTGGCTTGGAGTCTGNTGTTACCAGTTTTGTTTCTCTTCTGAAAACAAAACATAACTTCATACCAGACACTGTGAGAGAAGTAACTTCTGTTAGAAACTAAGACAGTTACCATCTGATTTTTTCATTTTCTTTTCCTTTGGAATTATTTCTACTTATTTATTATTATAATTATTATTGCTTAGTTTTTTCCCTGTTGCAAAGGATATGTGATGAACTGTCTTGAATAGTTGGAAAATGTTTTTTTTCTTGTACATTACATTATATGATGTAGTAAGACCCAACTAATATGAGAGCTACAGTGAACAGAGCTTAAGAATATTGACTATTTTTTAAACCTGTCACACCAGTTACCAAAATTGCACGTTGTTGTCTGATCCAGAGTATTCCTTTTTAAATGGCCTAATGACTGTGTTATCCTGTGTTAGAAGGAAACAACCATCTTCTGTACTATTTCTTCATAAGAAAAGGAAAATCAATGCTTGTTATGTAATTAATTTATGAACTATGATGCATCCCAGGACATTTGTTGTGCATTTTTACCTTAATGGTGCCTGATCGTTTAAGATGTAGATCACTTGCAATAGCACTGAGTTTTCCAGTGGAAATAGCACTGAGTTTTCCAGAACACTGGAATCTACGTCAAGCACAGTATTCCTTGTCGTCTTTCAGAGAATACATATTCAATGTTCATTCAAGATGAAGATATTGGAAAAATACTTACTAGGACTGCAAAGAACAAAGACTGTTAATTATGGTAGAGGGAGCTGGCTGATCTTCAAAAACTTAAGTGTGGCAGACGTACTTTAAATAGGTCTCCAAAAGCCTGTGTTCCCTGTTGCTGGGTAGTACTTTGCAAGGTGTTTGTCTAGTGTATTTGACATCTTCCTGCCAGGTCATATTGAGGATATTTGGCCTGGAATTCTTTTCCGGTTGCTGGGAGAGAATGTTGTGGGCTCCTACACCAAGAAAAAGAAAAAAACAAAGAGGGGTGGGTGGAAACTAGAATTTCAGTACATGGAGGAAATGATAAATGCACATTTTGCTGTTGATAACATGATTTATTTTTCCTTATGTCTTTTGATATGTGGTAGAAATTGCACATGGAAACTTATGCTTTGAAAATTGCTGAGTTCCCCTGACTATCTCTCTGAGCATATACATTCAGCTTCACAACAGTGTCCCCTTCCTTTGTCAATCACAGTGTGCTTTTTCCAAAGAAAATATTTGGGTTGTTTTGATATTTGTTCAGGAGGCTATTTTATTCACCTTTGGAAAGCATGTAAATTATTAAAGCCACCCTTGAAACTACGCAATTGAATGGGAATTCTAATCCTTGTTTGAAAATATAAATTATTCATTGCAGGATTTAATTTAAAAGTTGGCTATGTTGTTCCTATGGTTGTTTACATTGCATTCTGATGAAATTGAAAACACAAATTAATTCCGCTAGGTTTTGTTGGAGACCTTCTGACTTAGTGTATCTGAAGGTTGTCTTTCTATTTCTTTAAATATGTAATCTTTTTGTTTTTGCTTCCTGTATCAAAATGAAATATAGATAAAAAGAGAAAGTTCCTCAGTGCCTTCAGCAATAGTATTTCACTGAAAGCTGCCATCCGTTCGCACTGGCCATAGTTAGCTCTTGCATGAGAAACATCCAGAGGAAAATTGATGTCTGAAGTGATAGTACTATTATTTCAGTGTATTGTGTTTCACTGTGAGTAGGAAATGAGCTGATGTGCTTAGACCCCAATAATTTAAAGGTACCAAATAGTCTATATCACTTTTGGTAGAGGAGTAGTAGCGCTTGTGGTCTAGATGAATTTTGTTTGGATAGTTTCATCCTGCGTAAATGTCCTGCACCACCAATTTCTATTCCATTTTAATGTCTTAGGAACATTATTATTATAGCTTAACACTAAAGTTACTGCAACAACTGAGCAATGTATCTTGTCTTTCATGTTAAAATTTTGAACGCTTTTGTATTTAACAGATCGATCTGTAGAGATGATCTCACTCTTGTGTTCTGCCTATAACTTGTTCCTGTTGTTTCTGACACAAGATTGAATGCGTGCTGCTCCAGTAGCGTGTTGTTATAGCATGGCTTAGGTGTAAATGCTTGGTTACAAACCATTGGTTCCTGTTGAAAATCCAGACTCAAATATGTTTGTGTTTGTCTAAAATGTGTAATGTTCCAGCTGGCCGCCATGCCACCAAGCAGATTTACATGCTGCAGTATTATCCCCACTACAGGTCTGGAACAACTCTACACAGCCAGTTTATACATGTCTTGGTCATCTCGACATCACATCAAAAGTTCGCCTTTACTCTTTTTTCAAAACAGAAGCACTTTAGAAGAAAGCGCGTTTAAAATGTTAGCTGGCACCGAGTCTGTGACTCAGACATTAGTGCGGGGAATGCTGTGAAATTGTTGTGTATGTGTCAGCAAGTCTGAGAACTAACATGGCTTATGTGGGCCTTGTTTTAGTGCTTTTGCAAAGCAGGGTGAAAGTTAACGCTTTCTGAAAACGTTTGGGATCTTAGTACATTTCTTGTTTCTTTAAGGGCCATCATTTTGTTCATGTGTGACACTGTTTTCTTTTTCTGCAAAATACTTCACACTGTGTGTAGTGTTTCCTTCCACAGTCTTGCTAATGATATTTATCTTTTTGGTAGTATTCAGGAATTAAGAGAAAATGTCATGTTCGTCCCCACAGGATTTTTGTTAATAACAGTGAAATGTGCTTGAGTAGCTCTGTATGAGGAGAAAAGAAGGAAGAAAAGATTTATCCTCAAAAAATAGGTGCTGAAACCAGGTGATAGCAAATTGTGAAATAAAGCTTCAGTGTTAAAGCAGGAAGTTGTTTTTCTGTTGAATTTTCTAGAGGTGAGTCTTCTATCAGATGTCAGTGAGGGCTTCTACATATGTGGGAAAATGTTTCTTTTTCTTGATTCTTTTGTTTAATCCCTTTTCCTGACTGCTTTTGCCACACAACTGATATTCAATAATCTCCAGGAGTTCATCTTATTGACTCTAGAACAATATTCATTATGGTATTTTACTGGAATGTTTCTACCTATATCTGGTGCTTAGACCTTTTTTTTTTTTTTCCCCATTCTTCTGTCTACCTCAGATTTCAGTATATGAAACACACGTTTACTGCAAACAAAGTTAACAGTTTTCTGTGATGTGTGCGAATCTCAGTGAATCCTTCAGTGTACTCTAGTTGTTCCTTAAAGTTGCTTGTACCGTTCTCAGTAGCTTCAAGCCTCTAGCTAGAGTCTGTCAAATACACAGCTTTGCAATCCTTTATGAGCTTTTTGTCATTTATATTCTCAGGCTGCTCCTTTCAAAGTCATGTATGTAAAACAGGGTAAGAAATGCTTTCCTTTTCTATAGTTGTAACAAAATATTAGGCAAAAGCTAAAGTAACAATTCCACTCACCCACTGAAGAATTTGTAAGTTTCCCTCCCATACCCATGTCTATGGCCTGGACATATATAGCATTTCCAGTCACATAAAATTTTGTCTGAAGTTTGGTATTAATATGTATGGCATTAAAGGGCTCCACAGTGAACACGTGCTGTGAAGGGTCTTCTAAAGCTTTCTATTCTGAAAATAAGTGAAGATATGTGGATTTTCTGGCTTCCAGACTTAGGCTTTGTGGAACAGTTTCTTTTCAAAAACATCATTCGTACTCTCTAGGGACTTGGCTTATGGTTCAGCTTTCAGGAAGCAGACTTCAGAAAATAAGAATGTAAGATCAACAGTTCCAAGGTAGACAAATCATTATCTAGCCTGTATCCTTTGGCTAATAGCAGATGCCAAGGGAAATGTGCAAGATCAGAACAAGTGCATAATGATGTACTGCCCTACATTACTCTCCCAATACCCAGTGATTTGCAGCTCAACTATTATTGAACCAAAGGTAGTTTATTTCCTTTTTAAGATACTGTTCGTTGTCTGTCTGTCAATTGCTTTTTGAACCACTGTAAACTTCCACTCTCTGTAGCATCTTTTGGTTGAGGCTGCAAACATAAACAGCGAGTGCGGGGTGTAAGCTCAAGCATTTGTGGAGTCCTATGACAGCCTGTACATTTCTTGAAATTTCTGCATTTCTTGCCTGAAAGCATATCTGTCAGTGAGACTTGTCTGTTTTTCCTGATTTACTGTAAACATGTATAATTATTGTGTTCTTCAAATTAATATCTTAAGTTTTGTATGTATGTCTGGCAGGAGCATTTTGAGCACAACTGCACAAAAGTTTGTGGTAGTACCTTTTAGAGGGGGGGAAAAAAGTGGGTTTTTTCCAAGCTGAAGTATTAGCATGTCAGCTTCGATACAGGTTTTCATCAAGCATGCTTTTGAGACCCACACTGAACTCTGAAGAAAGAGAGAGAGAGAGAGAGAGAGAGAGAGAGAGAGAGAGGCTCACTGGGAAACATTCTTTTGACTTCCATGCGGAGAAATCAGCATAGTCCCACTCTGCTGAAGGCAGAGCAGCTTCTGTCTGATAGCTGCTGCAGGACTGATTGTCATTATTTAGCCACATGGTTGCAATACTTGTGGCTAAGTGGGTATGCCTCCTTCACTACATGCATCTAAGAAGGCATATTTTGAAATGCTTATTTCATTGTCAGATTCATGCTCATCTCTGTGCTTTGCGGAACAAGTACAGATGAAAAAGACCTCACAAAATTCTTTAGCCTTCCCTTTTGGTACTAAAATAGATGAACCAAGTAAAGTGAAAAGACTTGCAATGCATGAAGAAAGTTCATCTTCCCTGATAAACATGTATCTTATACACATTACAGATTTTTCTGATATACTGTTTTATATACCTGAGAGGGCTTCTCACCGTTTTGTTTTTTTTTTTTTTTTTTTTTTTTTGAGCAGGAGAGTTGAGTGGTGATGTGTTTATAAGAACAGAGAAACCTTTCCTCTGAGTCATTCTTTGTGTGGGAAAGAAGCCATCCACTAGCAAAGGCAATGCTTGATCTTGTCTTTGTGGAATAGGATCTGTGAAGTACAAAAAGGAAGCGGAAGACTAACCGCATCCTGAAAGATGAGGAAAGGTCAAGTTAAATTGGATAGCTAGTCAGTGATTATGATCAAATTATTACTGCAGAGAAAGACCATATTTTTATGGTGCGAAAAAACTCCCTAATAAATGAGTAAGAAGAATGCCTTGATTCAGAGTGCAAGCAAGAACTAAGGTTATTAGTCAGAAACAAAGCAAGGAGTCTATTTGCTGATCCCCAAAACCATAAAAGTTAAAGCTAGGCTCCTGAAGTGCTTCTATAAATGATTAATGCTCTTCTAGTGGGTAGATATTATGAACTAGAACACAACAACAAGTACTATTAACTTGTGCTGTGCCTGGTTCTGAGGCAGTCTTGAAATCATGGTTCAAAAGGGTGAAGAAGAAATTTCGAAGGCACCCGTATTTCATTTTGAATAGCAACATGAGCACTTGGGAACATAAGTCTAATTGTCAGGGCATCATGTCCTTAGGGAATTAGTGTTATTCTGCCTTGGGCATAATGTAGAGACCTAGGTCTAGCACGCTGTTACAGCACAACAGGGAAATATCAGTCGGGGCCCTGAAAGTAATGCAGTTACATTAGTGTCTTTCTAAACCTCAGTTCAGAATCCCTCCTGCTAAGAAAAGCATAGATACTTCTGTGTAACTGCATTTCAAGGGCACAGCCAGGTAGTAGTAATTTGGGATTCTCTTGACTGTGCTGTTTCATGATTGTGGATATGTTCACGTCTTCCAGTTTCTATAACTTGTGGCCTCAGATATTTGGTAAAAGTTTTTAAGATGCTTCTAGGTTATACTCCCTCTCATCTTACTGGTTTAATGCCAGAACTTGTGTTGCTGAACTCGAGGTTCTCTAAATCTCATGTTAAACTGGTGAGGTGACATTGATATAACCATTTCAAAATCAATGGCAACATGTCAGATTGTGTTCAGCAGATACATATATTCCAGCTTCCAGTATCTGTAGTACTTGATGTGAGAACAAAATCTGAGCTGGTATCAACGAGGCTTCACAACAAGAAATATTGCTGAAAATATAAACAAGTCTGAAGGATTTGCATAAACTTACACTTCTACACTCTTTGTTCTACGTCGTTAGGTTATAAAAACAGCAGAGTGAATTCGTAATGTAAATCACACATAGGATGTCTAATTTAGTAAATGTAGAAGTTCTAAAGTCATTTTTACCAAATTTCCTGTCAGCTTTGGACTCGTCTTGATTTCTGTGTTGTCTTGCAGTAGGATTATTTTATGGTTTCCCTCTATGGTTTCTATTTCAGTAGTAAGTGAGGAAAACTGAATTAGGTTGTTGCAATTTCTTTCTGAGATTTCAAATCTGCAATTTTTTTCTCACTTATCTTTCTCTTATCTCTTCCAGTTCAGTGAGGATCTGAGGCTAATTCTGTATCACAGTTGTATCTGTCATCATTGCTGGTGATAAAAGATCCTGTAGTCACAACTTGGTTGGCAATTCTGTTGATGATACGATGGTTAGATTGCTAGCTGTAGTTCCAGCTAGGTGTCAGCAAGGAAAGCAGATACATCTCCAAATCTTATGGAATACAGATATCTCATAAAATAGTAATAGAATGACATTTTGTTTGGAAATTGCTAGAAACTATCTAAAACATTTTATTAAACCTTTAACCATAAGGGTGGTATTTTTGGTAAATTGAAAATGTGCTGTGGGCATACAATTTCAACGATTTTCTACAGGACTGTTTTGTAAGTCCATTGTAGCTTCCCTGGTCACATGAATAGAAAGAAACAATAAGAGTATGGTAAGGATGAATCTCAAGTTTTTGATATGAGTTGGATGCACAGTTCCATTTTTTTTCAAATAAGTCCTGATTTAGTTTTTTGTCTTGGAGTCAAATGAAAGCAGAGTTCAGGAAGTATATGCATGCACAATATTTTCTTTCGATTTAATAAACTAGAAGTTCAAAACGTGGTGACCTCAATTGTGTGGGGTTTGTTTTGTTTTGTTTTATTATTTTTGTGTAATTTTTATTATTTTTAAAGACAGAGGTCTGGTTCTGTAATCTAAGATTGATTCTGTAATGTGTTCTTCATATTTATGACAAAATTATGTTTTAGAAGGTCTGAATGCATTTAAAATAACCTATTTCCTCTTGCTAAATGAAAACATGAAGTTAGCATATGCTTTGATATTCCTTTTGTTGTCAGGGTCTTGTCTTTGTATGTTTTTTTTTTTTTGAATTAACTAGCATAAAATAGACACTAAATGTTGTGTGGGTGAAGATTACCAAGTAGGAATTTCTATGTAATTTTTTTCTATGACCAGGACTTTATCACCCAAAGCCCTACATTTGCAGATGTTAAACTAACTTTGATTTTATTTATTTAGGTAGTGCTAATTCTGTATGAATTATGTTTTACTCTTATGCGGTATATAAGAATCCCATTCTGTAGAAACTGGAAACTTTGTGCTATTTATTAGATTCTGTCAAAAGATACATTTTCTTCAAATCATCGTATATATTTTATATAGATATCTTTTACTACTCTATTGATGTATAATGTGATACATTAACAATGTTGACAATTAAAAAAGCTTTAGTGGAGCCATTTTTGATAGATCAGTTTTTGTTTTTGTTTTCTGAAATGTCATTTTCCTTTAAGATCTTCATAATTTTTCTTGAAAATGAATCTTTTTGTTTTTCAGGATAAAATGACTGCTTACATTAAAATGATTTGAAGTAGGAGCTTTCTGAAATCTACAAAGCATTATTTTATATTGGATAGTAATTCACTACTATTTTTACTTTGTTTCATTATTCTAATCACAGTGGGAGAAACCCACAAAACTATTTTTTTTTTTTCCTTTTCAGTCAGAAATTGGTTGGCTGATCATTAAAAGGTCTAGCTGAAGTCGTGTGCAATTTTTAGCTCTTGCTGTCTCTTTGATCCTCCAGCTTTCTGCAGCTAGTAGATGAACCGTTTAAGGAAAAAAGAAATGATTTAATAAAGCTTATTATCCATTTCCTAGACTTCCTCAACTGAATTATAAAATCTAAAAGGGCAGGTGTTAATAGAGCATCTGATCTTGAAATTATTGCGTCACTTTAGTACAGCAGTGTGTTGAAGAGTGACTATCAATAATCTTCTGTGATGAAGGTAATGTCTTAAACCGTTTACCTATAGATTTTTTTAGAATTCGTATTTGCCAAACTCACTACTTTTGCTACAAAGTGTATATATTTTTCTATATATTTAGAATCTCATCCTTGCATGTTATTTACTGTGTCTAATAATTGGGTATCTTCTATTCATGCCCCGGCAGTATAGATGTGATACACTGTAGTTTTTCATTTGGAAACAGTGCTAGGAAGCATGAAAGACTGCTCTTGCCTCCTGTACCTGTACCATGGCAGCTGTTTTTCCTGAGATGCTGTGTGAAGATCATTAAGCATAATACCATCTGTAGGATGAGACCTACAGTGAAGGGTTTCAGTCAAAGGAAATTATTTCCATGAAATCACAGACTCTCAGTCTGAGGTGGTTCAAGGAAATGAACGGAGAACACACAAGATTTCTTCTTTTATAGTGATTTTTATTTAAAATGATTTTGTGACATTTCTACCATCATCAAGTTTATTTATTGAAGGTATTTCTCAATGTATTTGTTTGACTGTCAAACATAACATCTTGGGAATTAAAGGTGTCTTTGTAGGAGGGAGAATGTGGATCTGAGCCAGGCTGTTCACAGTTTAGGCTGCATAAACAAGAGGAAATTAAACATTGAAGCTCTCTGGGCACTGGAACTTGATTGTCCTGTTGATAGATTGTTGAAACGGTTTTGCCCCGGTTGTGACCCACAGGCTTTCAGACAGTTCTCAGGTGCCGTTCAGGTGTTTGTGTGATCAGGGGCTGCTTCTAAAAAGCGATCTGGATGTAGTCACCTCTTCTTAGAGCAGTAAGAGACTACAGGAGAAAAGTATTTAAAGCCAACATAGCCTCAGTGCCTGAGAATTGTCCTGAGCACACTAAATATGAGTATATGTGGCTTTGTAATCTGTGTACACACATACAGGGGGAAAGAAGGGAAATCAATATATATGAAGCTTTTATGTTTTCACAGAATATGCAACATGTTGCAGAAAATAATTCTCTCACTCAATTGGAAAGACCTGTCATTTTTGTGTTCCCAGTACTCCCAGTGAGTAGAGATAGTATGGTCAAAGTATTTTCACTGGCCTGTAGTCATGAACATTTTTTAAAAGGCCTTTTCTCTCCTCTCTTCTTTCTCTGTCCTTTTTTCTCCTTATTAAATCACCTTTAACGTTCAGGCTGGTAAATTTATCAAATCTGCCTCAGCTATCTTACATCTTAATCTCAACTATATACTTTCCTAGAAGACAAAACAAAGTAAGCTAATTAGATTTGAAAATTATGAATAGAGCGCAATGGGCTGTATTTAATTGTTCATCCAGCTTATGATAGGCTCAGCAGAGGCATGGGTTGATAAGAGAGTGGTTAGGCTTCCCTGAGTCTCTGGTTTCCCCTTGGCCACAGGGGGATAAACGTTTGTTCACTGTGCTGTATCTCTGTGTCTGCTGCACGTGATGCGGATTGACACGGCGTTTTTGATCTCTAGAAGTGGAAAGGTTCCAGCAGCTTCATCTTCTGCCAGTCTGAATCTTCTATTGAAAAAGCAGTAACAGATGGTATGTATAGAGTGGATCAATATCTGCAACAAATGGAGTTTTTTGTACCTACCTGTTGACTGTTTGATTTTGTAGTCTAGTGAGACCTTTGTTTACAATATTTTCTTTCTGATCTACACAATTTAGTCTCGCAAGAACCAAACTGTTTTGAGATGTACTTAGAAATACTCATTAAGTCGCTTATTGTAAATGACAGAGAAAGTATCCCATTATATAGATACTATAACAAGACAACGTTGCAGATATTTTGTAGGGTATACTTACAAATTTGTCATGTAAGAAAACTTTTAAAAATAATTAATAAACTACAATCAGAATGAATTAAATATTTTTTTCTGGATTTTCTTAATTTTTTAGATGGAGTTGCGTACTTTAAGATTTCCCTGCTATCAGCTTGCAAAACATAATATTCTAAGTAGTGATACAGGTTTAGAAGAGGTTTTACCACTTATGAAATGGGAAGTTAGCAGCTCTAAGCCCTGTTCTTACTGCTTTTCCCAGGTTCCACTCATTCTGCACCTCTGCCTTCAGTTCCATCTGTGGAAAGGAATCTAAAGGTGTTTGCAAAAATGAAGTTCTCCAAGTATAAAGAACTCAAAAACCTGAAGCTTAATGTTTGGAAAATATTGTTAACTATTTTTTAAGACGTATAAAATGAACATCAGGGCTATAATTATGTTGTACGTAACATGTTGTTCACCATCTTTCTTTTTTTATCTCCTCCTCTGTCCAAATTTCCACCAGATTTGGTGACCGTGTTTGGTTTGTGAAGTTTGGTAGTCAGACGTTCAACCTCACGTTTCCTAGTGGCTGCTCCACTGGGAAGTACCTGCCATTGTCTGTCAGGGCCTGAGCTAAGAAACAACCGGAAAAGAAGACAAAGTGCATCCTAATGTCCGTCTTGGAGGAGAAGCAGTGTTCGCTGAAATGAATAGACAAAAATGCAGAATATAGGATGTTACCTTTCAAAGCAGACTTCTCTGATCTCACATTTTTTGATTGTTTCATTGGTTTGGTTTGTTGCTTTAGTTTTTTGTTTAACTCTTAGGTATGCTATCTACTTTGTACATAAAAAAAAATAATCAAACTTTAAACACAGAAATTGTTTTAGATACATTTTAATAACATTAAACAGGTCACTGTTCATTTTGGAAAAAGACATTAAAGAAGGTTCCTGAGATGTGTGTGTGGGGAGGAGGCTTAAAAATTTTATCATGCCTTTTCATAAGTTTTCATAAGTTTTGCTGTAATTGCTTTTCTAATCATATTCTTATGTTTTATTGCTTCTTTGTTAATGCATTGTGATTCGCAATAATGTCTATCTATCACTTCAATTAAATATTTCTAAGGTCTATTATAAAAATAGATTCATGCTCATTTTCTGCTGTATTTTCAAGGCAGAGCATTTTTATATAGACTTGATTTCTGATTTTGGATAGTTGCACATCAGATCTGTTTCCTGCCTTTCTGTTTCATCTTTATAAGCTCCTCCTCACCTCCTTTTTTTTAAATTAGAAATATTGCTGCCTTTTGGCGTCTGAGTATTAATATACATTATGGAAAACACTATTGGAAACAGAAGTTACTAAGAAACTCCACAAGAGTGCCCAGATCTCTGTCTGGTAAAAAATTTTCCATTGTGAGGCTGCAGTTCAGTCATAGCTGCCTGGATATGCTATTCTGTGTGCTGGTATTTTAACCTATATCTGTAACTGCCCAAGCCTCCAGTTGCCATATTACATTCAAACATTGTGTTATTGCAGTCATGACTCCAACAAGTTTTGAAGTGCTTTCTATAAAGTTTTGAAAACCAGCAATATTAAAACGTTAAGAATTGTTGCATTTCAGGTGCTGTGACAAAAACATTAGCATTTATTTGTCTATTAAATGAATGCTCATCCTTGACATGTTATGGATAAGAGTTTAAAAATAGAAGGTAATAATTGGCTAAAGGCAATGAAGATGCTTTTTTTTTGGAGCTCAAGAACAGGCTAAGCTCTAACGCAAAGCATTCAAAAATCATAGAATCATAGAATCATAGAAAGGTTCAGGTTGGAAGGGACCTTAGAGATCATCTTGTTCCAACCCCCCTGCCATGGGCAAGGACACCTCCCACTAGACCAGGTTGCCCAAAGCCCCATCCAGCCTGGCCTTGAATACTTCCAGGGAGGGGGCATCAACGACTTCCCTGGGCAACCTGTTCCAGTGTCTCACCACCCTCACAGTGAAGAATTTCTTCCTTATATCCAGTCTAAATCTACCCTCTTCCAGTTTATAACCATTACCCCTTGTTCTGTCATTATCTATCCTTGTAAAAAGCCCCTCCCCAGCTTTCCTGTAGGCCCCCTTCAGGTACTGGAAGGCTGCTATCAGGTCCCCCCGCAGCCTTCTCTTCTCCAGGCTGAAGAGTCCTAACTCTCTCAGCCTGTCCTCATAGGGGAAATCGTGTGAGAACATTCAAGTGTGTTTTTTTTTTTTGGTTGGTGGAGTTTTGTTTTTTTGTTTTGTTTTAATGTTTACTCATTTAATTTTATTAGTGCAGTGTCATGATTTTTAGCCCTTGGGACTGACTGTTTCAAGCCAACTGCTAATCACCAGGTATTTCCTGTTGACAGAAGCACGGCCATGAAGTCCAACCAGAGCTTCTCTACAGCTCTGTTGTATTAAAGCTTGGACAAAGATCTGAGCACATTTAAGTTTTGATCACTGAATGGTATATTATTCTTTCTATACAGTAAAAAATTGATTTCAGCACTTACAGAGGATGTCTAATTATAGTCTTTGTGGTAAGCATTGTGAGCGATTCCAACATTACTTTTGATACAAGGAAAGTGGGGGCAAGGATTAATGGATTTGTGGAAGGCTGTTGAATGAGCTAGAGATGTTAGAATTTACTGCTCTGTATAGCTCTCTTGTGCTCCTGGAAAAATGTAGAAAAAATGCTGAGGTGGTGTAGAGAGAGTCCTCATCCATTCAAGGAAATTTGAGACACAAATGAAAGCATAAGCTGCAGTTACATTCAGAAGAGTACCTGCCGTACAAACCCCACTGCTTTCTGCTTTAACAAGGGATAATAAAGTTGGTTGAGATTTACGTATATCGATGACGATGGCTAAGCTTTTGTATTGAGAATTTGATTTTTGTTTCTGAGCGCTTTGGGATTTCTGTGTTCACGTGTTTGAGTATCTCTATGCATGGGCCTGTAACCAAAATTTCTGTGTATGGACGTATGCTAAAGGTATCAGAGCACTTAGTACTCCAGTCAGCAGAGATTGATTGCAGAAGCCAGTTGCTAGGAATTGCTGACTCCAGCATTTTTCCACTACTTTCTTCATCTTAATTCTGTTTTACTTCCAGCCCCTGAGACTGACAGGACAACACTTTGCCACTTCCCAGTCTCTACCTTTTAAAGAGAAACTTAGGAACTGTTGCCTTAGAGCTGGTCTGCATTAGCAGAGCAGCACAGAGTACCTGGGAACAAGAGAGAAATTCCATTCTTTAAGATTATCACCACAGGTCTAGTTACTAAAGATGAAGGACTGGCCAATAATTCAATGGGTGCAAATTTCACTGCAGGGTGAAGCTGATCTAAAGGAGGTGGGGACTTGCTGAATGTCTTGTACGTTCTTACTTTTAGATATAATGATTGATATTGCTATTGGCTATTATAACATAGCAATTCCTTTGTTAAATGTGATAAAATGTGTAGCTTCTAGATCTTTAAGTTCTTTGTGATCCCCTGCCCAGGCAACAGACACCATATATAAGTTCAGCAATACTCAACAGATATGAAGAGTCAGATTGAATAATAGAGATGATTCATTCTTTTCTGCACTGAAAGTAAAATAGAAGAACAATATATCATTTCCTCTGTGGAGAAAGTTGATGAACTTATTGTAGTTCTGCTCAGCCTGTAACACCTCCAGTGCTGAAAAAGCTGAAATTTGACTCTATTCTGATATGTATGGGGACCTCAGAAGAATTACAAATTATATCATTTAAAAATTCTTTTATTTATAATATCCCATAGCAGCACTTAAACTCACATCACATAAGTGAATGCCATGGATGCCTTTGCTATGAAAAATCAAGGTTCAAACTACTTCCTTAACTCTCAGGATCACTGAGTTACATCTGCAGGCTCACTTCCTCACAGCCAATACAATGAGATAAAATTAAACTACTTGGCTGGCTTCAAGTAATGATTTTTTTTTTCTTTTAAGTTTAAAGACGGTAGATAATTTTACATTACCACTGATACTACATGTAGTTAAATTCTGAGTGAAGATTTTCATTTGGCACAATAACCTTAAGAATTCAAGGGGGAAAAAGTGGTTATGTGTCTTTTAATACATGAATCAATTAAGCATACAAAAAAACCTGTGATTTATTGAAGTATATAATGAAGGGCAGAAAAGTATCACTGTAGTTTCATCCTTGGCACAGTTAATTCAGAGGACTTTCTGAGAATTTTGCCTTGATACAGTGCTATTGATTTGCTGATGTGACCTTTGTGTTACAACTCCAAAAGCTGTGAATTTTGGGTTTGCCACCCACATCAGTAATAATATATGACCTCTTTTCAACCCTTTCATTTGACTGATTAATAGCAAACTAATTTCCCTCAGTTATTAAGCCAATAGTTTAAGTACTTTTCCTCAGTTTTAAGGACTCTCATAAAAGATAAAACAAACAACCCAAGCATCCCTGACTCATTATTTAGATCCCCTCAAGTAAAGCTGTGCTCACGGGTCAGTGCAGCATAGACATATATCCTAATTTACTCAGTCTTCTGAGTCTTCCTTTTTTCTTCTTGAAATAAAAGCCCAGGAAATAATCCCTGTATTAATTTTCCTAGTCCTATAAAATGAGCACTGATATCTCTCTCCTGGTCCTTAATTGGCCGTGGCTGCTCTCTCTTCTTTCTAAAGCTTTAAAACCAGCAACTGATTCAATGAGAAGTGCTAATTTCAGTACTGTGAAGTCCAAATGAAAGAGTAAATAAATAAGTGACAGTCTTAGAAACAATCCTTTGCTGCTCTCAAATTAATAGCAAACTGGCTTTATATCGGCAGCAGTGTGTCTGTGCTGAAAGTAATGGGAAATAATGACTCCTACTTCTTGTAATTGCTGAAGTGGTCATTATTGTGATCTCTGATAGACGTATCTGTAGCTTGTCTCTATTAGCTGCTTTCTGGAAATCACAGGCTGTATCTGAGTAAACACTAAGGCCTTTAGATGTAATTCCAGACACGTGCATCATTCAAAGAGGGCCACTTGTGGAAGGAAAACGGGCTGGTTTAGGGCTGACGTGTGATCAGCCTTTCCTTCCTACTGTAGCCCCAAGGTCAGGAATACAGTGCAAATCACAGAGCAAACAGAGGGCTCTGCGCTCTGATATTAGCAGGCAGCCACATAGGCCTGTGGTTGGAACAAGCTTACACTTGTTATTCCAACAGGCATAGCTGCACAGATTCATTTTGATCTGTCTTGGAACTGTGTCTCTCTTTCAGCTGTAGGCTTGCTTTCATTTCAACATTTTATATTTTCAGTAACAGTTGTGGTACCAAAGCACTTATTTTTTCTGAGCCTTGCTTAGGCACAGAGTGCCATATCTGTAAGGAAGTTCCTTTTCTGGTCAAACTATAAATGCCTTGTCCAGGGCAATTGCGCATGCACCAGTAACCTGTCTTTCCACATTATTTTTTTTAATTATTTATTCTAGACTGTAATCACAGATCTCCTACTAGCCTTTCTTGTTAGCCTTCTCCAAATGCAATTGTCTTCTGTTTATATACTTATAGACAGTAAGGCCCATTTTTTATCACCTTAATCTTTGTATCTACAGCTTTACAGAGAGCTCAATGCTGCTCATGTTTTTGTAATAGCTTTATGGTTGGTTTCCAGTTCTTAACTAATGAAAAATTTAAAGCCCATTAAAAGCATCCAAATGTCGTATTGGAAATGCAACTATTTTTGCATTGTCATCTTTCCATTGATATCCACTGCTTGCAGATAGTGTTGAACTGATTATTTTATTTTCTTTTAGTTTTAACCTTTATGGAATTTGACTTTCTCTAATTTCCTTATCAGCTTCTTTTACTATTAACTCCAGGAATCAGTCAGGCTTTTTGGTGAACTCTTTTAATGGTGAATTACTAGCTGCTGCTGTTCACAAAAAACAAATGCTTCTCTGACATTACTTCTTAATTTTTCACTAGTTAGAAAGATAAACAAAGGAGCAGCACTATGGAGTTTACATTGTATTCATGCTGCAGTCATTGCATCCTTGAACTGACTGACTTTAATGGTTGCACCCATGGTCAGGAAGAGTCCGGAAGGGTTCTTTCCATGGGCTGAGTTATTCAGTTCATTGAACAGGCTGTATACACATGCAGCTGTACTACACTATATATTGGTTTCTGGAATGAAGGCAAAAGTATCATTTAACAGTGAGAACAGCAAATATCTTTCCCTTGCCTGTTCCAGCCTTAATGTGCGGCTCATGTCCTGAAACTTTTCTTGTATAAAGCAAGCTGTTTTTCATCCTTCTGAAAAAGGGTTATCTGATTCTCGAGAAGAGGGTTTTTTGATATAGGTTTCATAAATCATAAACTTAGAGGTAGGTCATTTGTGGATTCAAAATGGAGCAGATGAGAGAGGATATTTTCTAAAAAGAAATGAAATGTGGTATCTTCCAGAATGATCTCAATTTCTTTTTCTCTGAATGATGGGGAGGTTTTTACTCCAGAGAGTAGGTCTACATGAATGTAGAAGAAATTGGTAAAACTAACATTTTAAAAAAATTATTTACAAAATCTTTTGAATGAGATCCTTATTTTGAAGACTTCGGTAATAATTTGATTTAAATTAACAGTACATATTGAGAAAAACATTTGATTCTGCAGAAAATGCACGGTATACATGTCACTGAGGACAAAAGTGCCTTTGCAATATATTGTGGTTAGTCTTTGCATGGTTTGAGCAATAGATAACAGACTAGCTCTGTTCACTTCCATTAATTGTTGCTTTGTTTTGTTTCTTTTCCTTTTTAATAGGACTAAGTTGCAGCTATGCATTCATTCTTGATGGATGTTCCCTCTGGGAACTATGCAGCTATGCTAAGAATTTTAGCTTTAAATAGCATTGGATCTCACGGACAGTACCTTGATTAAGATGAACTTTAATTAAGATGAATGGTGGTTGCTTAGTCATCTGTTTGGCATGGTGAGACTTGTATCTTCAGACTAATGCTAGAAGTGATGAAAATTTTTCATTTTCTTAGTGAAAGCACAAATTAGATTTTGGCAGGATTGTTGCCCACCTGTCCTGATAAGTGTACACCTGTTAGAAAGCAGTAGTAAGCAATTTCATTTTACAGATTTTTCTCTTTAATGAAGTTGTGTTATCTTCCCAGTATCCTATAAGGACGCTAGTCAGCAGTATCTGTTCCAGGAATAATAATATTTAATCAAGGTTAGGCTTAATTGCTACTGATGCAAATAGTGCTCATTTCTTAATTCATAAAACAGTTGGGGTGGTGATTTTTGATTTTGTGGGGAAGATGATCCATTGAGAAATCAAGATAAATTGATCAGTGGAGAAAACCACAGAATGTATACATTATTTAGGCATGACATTTCATTTTCGTTAGCGGTATTGAGCACGTCAGCGTGAATAACAACCCCTAAAGGTGCCGTTTTGGCTGTACATCTATAGTTAAGTTTGGATCTTTTGCAACGATGAACATTGGAAAATAGCCAGTTCCTTAATGTAAGGTTTAAACTGAACAGTTATCCTTCTGGGCATAATTTAAAATACCATTGTGTTGCTGGTTTTTAAACCAAATTGTTCTCAAGGTTCTGCTTAAAGAATTAAAGAAACGTATGACCCAAATCTACCTCAGAAGAATTATGTCTATATCAAATAAAATCTTCGTCCAAAATGTAGACTCCTTAGGCCCTCCAAGGTCATGGGGAAAGTTCTGCCCCTTTTCTGGTCTCTGGGTTTTTCACCTGAGCGCCATCTTTCCACCTCCTCAGACCCTAAGACTTGTTCATGGATTCGTACATGAAAAATCTGATGTGAAAAATGAGTCACAGAAAATGGGATGCAGCTCCCCACTAGAAGACATAGTATGAAGATGCCATTTTCCAAGGTTTTCCATGCTGGCAGGGGAACTGTATTTGGGATAGATATGAGTTTACATTGTAGTACAGCCAAATCAATGAATCAGTTAATACTTCTGCTACAGGCTTACAGTGCCTTCCTTGCAAAGGAGACCCCCTCTTTTCATGGGCAGTTCTTACATTTCATGTGTGTGATTAGACAAACCACTTAGTTGGTTTGTCCACATCCACTGCTTGAATACTCTCAGTAGCACATTCTGAAGTGTGAGAGAAAAAGTAGTCAAACAGAAGTAGCTTGTGGTACAATAACAAAAAATTTTCTGTCCACTTGTTTGAGAAAGCATGTTGTGAACTTATAGAATCATAGAATGATTCAGGTTGGAAGGGACCTTAGAGATCATCTTGTTCCAACCCCCCTGCCATAGGCAAGGACACCTCCCACTAGACCAGGTTGCCCAAAGCCCCATCCAGCCTGGCTTTGAATACTTCCAGGGAGGGGGCATCAACGACTTCTCTGGGCAACCTGTTCCAGTGTCTCACCACCCTCACAGTGAAGAATTTCTTCCTTATATCCAGTCTAAATCTACCCTCTTCCAGTTTATAACCATTACCCCTTGTCCTGTCACTATCTGTCCTTGTAAAAAGCCCCTCCCCAGCTTTCCTGTAGGCCCCTTCAGGTACTGGAAGGCTGCTATCAGGTCCCCCCGCAGCCTTCTCTTCTCCAGGCTGAACAGTCCTAACTCTCTCAGCTTGTCCTCGTAGGGGAGGTGCTCCAGCCCTCTGA